>JAKSZP010006678.1:0-196364 GCA_022478985.1 Massospora cicadina | reverse complement strand
CAAATTTAAATTACATTTGTGTTTTTCCAATTCCTCAATATGCTTTTCCATTTTTGAAATTTCCTCATGAAATTTCTGGATGCGTTCTCAATCTACTTCCTATTTGGCTTTTTGAAATAAAATTTCTTTGACAAGCTTGCTCTCTTTCCGCTTCAAAGAGGCAACATTTCCACAAAGGTCGTTATTCACCATTCCTAATTGTTTGATAATCTCTTCCGCCTTGTTCATATGCTCCTCTAAGGTACTAGCATCAGCTTGAGATGCTGAGCTGAGCACAATTTGATTGATGGCTTTTAGTTCCACCCAGAGCTTCTGAAGCTCTTCCTTATAAGACATCATTAATTGGCTTTTGAAAACTCAACTACCCCTGTAGTGATCATTAATGTTAAAATCTAGGGCTTGGTTAATTCCTCACTTATGGCTCTAGATTTCAACTGCACAGATTCGTGGATCCTTGCGTTTTTTTGTTTATTGAAGTTAATATACTGGGGCAATAATAGTATGAAAACTATTATTATTGTTGATTGCCCAAAAGCCATGTTGAGTGAAAAGTCCAACGCTAAACTGTTGCTTTTTCCTCTTGAATATATTCTAATACTGGTAGGGAACACTTTCCCTATTCTCTTCATGCTGAGCCAAGCGGAGATTTTATAGAAACAACCTAAGGATATCTGATCCTTGCACTCTTCTCTTAAGAGTAATGTTAAAACAACCAATATTAAAACAAACAAGTTATTATCAAGTTTTAATCTGCTTTTATTAGGTAACAATTGGGGGGGTTTATTAGAATTGGCACACAACTTTTAATCTGTCCGCTGGGAATTATTTGTGCTCCTATACTGGTTTAACCTTCAATTGTTAGGCACCAAATCTCGTCATGTACCATTGCCTTGATTTTCTTAGTCAGCATAATTCTCAGTTGTTCAGCAACCAAACAATTGGTATTAGGGACTCAAAAACAATAGTTTTGGCTGATAACAATTCTACTCTTCCTATGGCATTTGAACTCTTTGGTAGTTTTTGATTACTCCAATTTGTTCCACTCTAAATAATTCCCTATAATTTGACTATTGGGCGTTGTTCCCATATTGAATTATTGCTAGATTTTGTCAGGGATGATTGCTGACAATAATCTCATCAGTTAGTGACCTCTCATACCATCAGAGATGATGCCTGTAGATAATTTATTAGTCAGCTACTGTTGCCAATCCTATAAATTATAACTTAATCATCAAATTTGTTAATCAGTTAAAAGGTTGTATTATTTGGTCATCATAAACTCTAACATTTTCTGTAAGAGGGGGAGGGACCTCAAAATAGCTCCCTGAATCTGGCTGCCAATTTGGTGCAATCCAACTGCCCAAACTTGTGATTTTCCCAAGTATTAATAAAAAGATTTACCCTGATTTGAGAGGTTCCACCTGGAATTGACCAGAGTCTTTTGGCCGGTTTTATTGTCATTTTAATCAAAAACGCTCTTTTTAGAGTATCAGACTTACAATTGTCTGATATTAACCCCTCAAGAGTGTTATGGTTGAATAAAGGCATAAAAAACGGCCTTGGACCAAGTTGATGGTTACTTCAGAAACAAGAATTTGATGGAGTATTCTTCTTCTTGCTTATATTTGACTATAAAGGGTTCTTCCCAGATTGATCTGAGCTTCTCACTTCTAGGAGTGATATGGTTGTGGCAATACAATACCAAGTCAGATACCTGGAAGTAAGGGAGAGAATCCTGGAGCTGATTAGCTGCTTGGCCTTCTTTGACAGTCTTGGCCAAGTTAGTTAAAGCCTCCACTTGTAGTTGAATGATGTGTTGGGATAACTTTTTCATGGCTTGCTCTGATTCAGTTCTTTCAGTGAAAATATTTTTTGCTAGCAGATCCAGTCCCCAGGTTCTCAGCTTTATAACACATAGAAAGGGAACATCTTTAGTATGCAATGGTAACTAATTTGGCAGGCCATGAGGGCACTGGCTAAAGAGAAATCCCGTTGAAGAGGGTCTGAATTGGCCGTTTTATGGTTTATTGATACCAGGGTCTCATTAACTCTTCCTATGGCCCCATTTGTGGATGAATTGTAGGGGGCAAGAAGAGTTGTTGTGTTCCCATAGAAGTGGCGAGGATCTTTACCACTCTGGAGGTAAAGTTTTTCCCATTGTCACAAAGTAGGACTTGGGGCAGTCATACCATGTGAGAATATTTTGATGTAAAAAGGTATAAGTGGCTCTAGCTGTCTGAGTGGGGAGAGCAACAGCTTCAATTAATTTGGTGAAATGATCAAATTTTTATCAGGATATGACAATTACCACCAGTGGTCTGAGGTAGAGGCCATACCACATCAAAACTTATGGTGTGAAAGGGTTATTGGGGCGTAGTTGGTTGATAAAGATACTGGGTCTTATAGACCATCTAGTACTAAAAAAAAGATACTGGGTCTTATAGCTGGATTGCTTTATACAGATCAGACTGGCATCCAGGACTTCAGCTAAGGTATCCATGATGCCTTCCCAGTAATACTTCTCTATAACCCACTCATAGGTCTTTGGACTTTACCATGGAACATGATAGTGTGAGACTCCATGATCATAGGTACTCGCTCAAATGTCCAGAGATAGGGTAACCAGTTTAATCCTACTTTTTTATAACTTCCCACTTTCCACCTTGGGGTTGTGGGAGTTCCAAGCTAACATCTTTTGTACTTTTTCATCTTCATCAGCCCACACATCATGAAAAAGAGGAGGTCATGCAACCTCTCTGCTTTGCTATTTTCAAGGTGTAGGACAGGCAGCCGCGTCAACCCATCAATATTCATATGGCTCATCCCAGCTTGATGCTCAATGATCATATCATAGTGCTGGAGCTTAAGAGCCCAGTGTAACGGATGAAAAAACCCCAGTTCTAACTGCTGTATAATTGAACAATTCTTTAGTGCACTGACAGTCAACTGAAGAAGCCTAACCGAGTAAGGAGAGGTTTGGGGCACTGACAGTGCCAAACATTCACCTACTATTGGTTGGTTATGCCAAATCCTCTGGGGGTTTGGTCCAAAACCAACCTACACAAAAAACTTCTTGACGAGGGAAAAGACCAACAGGTAAGTGAGGTATGCAAACCCTGAAACAACCTTAATTTTATTTTGGATAATAAAATGACCTTCCAATCAGAGCTCATCTGGAAAGCAACTGACAATGCTCCACAGGAAAGGGACTTGCTAGGATGAAAATTCTAAAGTCAACTTTGGAATGGCCAGGCGCGTCTTATAAAGGAAGCGCTTTGGGGGCCTCACTTGAGCTATTGATTAGGCTCACACAAGCCTAATCTATGACTCAGGCAAGGCACAACATAACGCCCAAAAATGACCAAACCAAAAATCTTTTATAAATGAATCAGCTTGGATTTGGATTTTCCAAATTCAAGCTGATATGCAACGATTGAGTCAAACTTGACCATTACACCCTGTTGGGGTTCTCAACAGTTTAAATAAAGCCTCAACTTGGGGCTTTGAACTTATTACTTATTTTGGGCATTATCAACATATATTTACTATTGTTAATCTACCAATCAATGCTTAGTTGGGTCTAAAGCCCAAAATCATTATTAACTTTAATTTACTTAGCATCGTCCAAATTAAATTAATACTGGACGAACTTGAGATAAATTATAACCAAACTGCTCCACTAATTGTTAAACTTGGCTGATAAACTATCACAATTATTATTCTACCCTGAAGGGGAAAAATCCCATATTTCAATGTTATCTTATCTCAAACTTCACCTTATCTTATAAATACTTTATCTGCTACCTACTTTTCTTTATCCTCTAAAATAATTAGGATAATATTCACTAATCTACGCCCAGATCCAACAGGGCTTGCGCTAATCATTCCTTATATCCCTTATTTTATCCCTTATTTTACTAGCACTATTTAAGGTGCAAATGATTTACTCAATAAAAATAACTTTTACACTTCTACCTTTAATTAGGCTCTCTGTAAAGTTCACTCTTGTTGGGACCTCTGAACCAGTGTGGTTAAGTCCCTAACTCTTAACTTTTGGGACCTCTGAACCTGCCTAGGTTAAGTCCTACTCTCGCCCGTCCACCTCAGCAAGCTTCAAAGGACCCGCCTTCAGACCTCCCTCAGTCCCAACACACCCAGAGAGCCAACTTCCCATTGGGGTCCTTCATATTTGTAACCACTTCAAGGATGCGTGGCCAGTGATCACTTTAAATGAAGTCTCATATAAAAAAGTATGATGGTTTTTACTGCAAGTAAGATGGCAAGGCGCTCCTTTTCAATGACACTATAGTTGCGCTTAGTTTTTAAAAGCATCTTACCGAAATAAGACACATGATGATTGACCCCATTTTCATCCAACTGAGCCAAGATGTTCCAACAGCGCAATTGGAGGCGTCTGTGAACAACATGAAAGGCTTGCCGTAGTCAGGGTAATAGAGGATAGGCCTTTTTTGTAATAGTGCCTTCAGGGTCTTAAACGGCCTTTTGTTCAGCAGCTCAATGGAGCAGAATGTTCTTATCCAAGAGACGTACAAGGGGCTCACTAAGCTATGTGAACTTAGGGATGCTTTGATGGTGATACTCCATCATGACCAAGAATACCTGGATGTCATGAAGGGTTTTGGGCGCCAGCATCTTGGATATCGCTTCAAACTTATTTTGTAGAGGTTGTATCCCATCTTGTGAGATGGCATGCCCAAGAAAATTCAGCCTCTTCTATAAAAAAGTACACTTAGAGGGCTTTAATTTGATTTTAGATGCCCGCAAGTGTTGAAACACTTCCTTTAGATGTGTGAGGTGCTCATTGAAGGTCTTGAGAATATTGTGATGTCACTAAGGTAGAAAATAACACAGCTTAACTTAAAGTCCTGGAGAATGTGATCCATAGCCCGCTGAAAAGTAGCAGGCGCATTGCTCAACCCCTGAGGTAGCTGAGTGGTTTGGAACAGACCCTTGCTGCAGATAAGGGCGCACTTCTCCTGATCCTGTGGAGAAAAATCCATATGCCAGTACCTGCTAGCCAAATCCATAATGGAGAAAAGTTTAGACTCAGAGAGTTGGGCCAGAGCGTCATTAATATGTGGGATAGGGTAACTGTCCTTCTTTGTGAGGTTGTTCAGTTTGCAGTAGTCCATCACTGTCCAATTACCTTCATTTATTGTCTTTATCAACAGGAGCAGGAACGACTAAGGGCTTTGGGAAGGCACCAACAACTTAGCGTCCAGCAGCTGTTAGAGCTCTGTTCACATCTGTAGCTCCTCAACTTTGAATTTGTGGTAGGGCTTGGATCAGATAGGCTGATAATCATTAATGACAATGGTATGAGTCCAACCTTTCATGTGCCCATAGTCAGTGTTGGATATGGAGAAATTTCCCTGTAGGCTTTAAGCAGGGTGTGGACTTTATCCAGATCAGCTGAGGTTAGTTCATCAGAAATATAAATAGAAGGTAGGGTACATTAAGACTGGTTAGCGGGTAATCCCATATCCGCCATAGAACCAATACAGTAAGCTTGCTTTATTTCCTTAAGAAGAATTGGCATGCCTCTTCCAATCTCCTGATGCTTTTTTAAAACCATATCATTATTTGTGAGATTCCCTAATAGATGATTAATAGATTTTTGATAAGAAGGATCTAGCACGCCTGGCAAAACTCTGGGCTTCATAGGACTAACTCTGTCAAAGCTAATTAGGTGCAGTATGCAGTTGTGTGGGATTTGCACGGTAAACTTCATGTCAACTACCCTTTGTTCACCAGCCTTGATGAACATCTCTTCAGAATCATAAAAAGCAATACCCTCTAGGGCGTCCACTTATTGAGGCAACATTTTTGTATGTCTTCCTGCTGTGGTATAATGTAGGGATAAAGTGAAAGTGGGATACTCAACTGTGCAAACACAATCCTTTTTATTAAGCTCCTCATTAGTCAAATTCAGGTGAACCTTTTAGTTAAGCAGGGAGAGATAATCCAGCTTCAAGGTAATAATTTCATCATACTTGAGCATAAACTGTATACCAATGAGTAGATCATAGGTGTTGTTAGTTAGAACCATCGCTGGACCTGACAAGATGAGCTTTCCAAAATGGATGGGCAGAGAAGAGTATGCCTAGATTGCGTAGGTGTTGTTTGAGCCTGCAGTCCCAAATTCTTGAGTGTAGTTGAGGTCATGGGCCAGTTTACTTTTTTAATAACTTTTGATGACACAACGTTTACTGGGGACCCAGTGTCAAGGATAGTACTAACCTGCACTCCATTGACAACAACTTCAACTTTGGTTAGGGTTCCCCCAAGTTGGGGAAAAGTTTAAAGACCTCCTTTAATTGGAGAGTAGAGGCAAGTTGTTTGGCTTTCTCATGGTATTTCTTCTGGATAGACTTCAGGGTATGAACACACTGTTTTAGGTGGGTCAAGGTGGAAATAAACTGGTCAGTGTCACTGTCAGTGTCAATGACCTCAAAACCCCTCAACACTTGGTGCAGATAATTTTGAAGGGGGATCCTAGACATGTCCACTCTATCAGGGTTCAATCTTTCAGGTATCACCACTTCATTTGGGGCTCCTAAGACATAGTGACCAACATCTTCACAACACCCTTCAGATTCGTTGTCAGAGGGATTCTCAATGAACGTCAATGACTCCATTGGTTGGGAGGTAAGTTCAGGGCTCCCCTTGTTTCAAGGGAGGTCCTGGGGCAGCTTAATTATCTGAATAACTTTTTGAGGAGATGCTGTAATTGTTAAAGCTCTACATTTAGCCTTTGATGCAGGGGTTTAGGTTGCCCCATGGCTACAGATTTTGAACTATAGATGGCCGGAGGAGATGTTAAGGGGGATGGAGATATTGCCTTGGCAGGATTTGAAAATTGAGGCACTTTAATAGGCCTCTCTAACAAAGGAGAAGAACAGGGAAGAATGATACCCAACTTTACCAGCTGCACTTTGGGAGCTGAAGATGGAGGGGAGTGCTTCCCCATCACTGCTAGTATCCTCTACCTATCTTCACCTGGGGGAGGAGCATCTTGTTGTATCAGCACCTTGAGAGCAAATTTACAAAGGGGGATAGCCATAGAAGAGGCTGGAGGGGCTATAAAGATTCTCACCTCATAGCTCCTTGCGTAGTATCACTTTCATAATAGTCAGCCACCGCTAACAAGGTCTCTTTGATATTTTATATGTTTTGAAGGGGCGCTTGATGATAGAGATATGCATTTTCAAAGAGGTATGAGACGCCAATCCAGCCAAAACAGCAGCTATAGCATCGTTAAGGTGGAGCATTTTGGACAACAACAGAGGTTGAGCTTTACTATATAATTGCTCAACAAAAGAGGTGAAAAACTCTCCCTTTTTCAAACTAAAGCACATAAAGGCCTGTTTTTGCCTTTGCAAGCTCTGCGAGGATCCAAACTTATCAATGAGCGCTTTCTTTACCTTGTCCCCAAGTTTTGTTGGTGTCCATATAAGGTACCATAACCTCTTAGATGGAGCAGCTGAGGAAGGGAAGAACGTTTTTCTTTTTGGTGACCAGTTGCCCCTTCCAAAACCGCCCCACATACAAAAAGGAATGAGGCAATGCTACCCTCACCTGGAGTATATTTGTCTCAGAAAGGGGTTTGGCAATAATTGGAGCAGCCTCATGAGAGGCTTGGCATGAGCGCTGTTCAAGAGTTTTAAGTCAAGACAGGGCGCTGGCTAACTTCTGTGCCAAAGCATCTAGCTGGGGGTCAGAGGCAGTGGGAAGGTTGTGGGGGTTAATTACCCCAACTCATTTCATTTTTGATAAGAGTTTTGTTGTGTACTACCCTCTGTAATGAGCACCACTTGTTGGATTTTAGGTTTTTGGGGTTGCTCTCTAATGCTTATTCCACCTAAATTCCAACAATTATTTGCAGATGAAGACAATTAAATACTGCAGGGATAAATAATTACTAGGGGTTTATTCAACCAGATATAGTAAAATAAGAAAAGTAAAATAACTAAAAGTATTTATTTTTATATCAATTTATAAGTCACTAAGGGGGTAAGAAAAGGAACCCTCTTAATATCTAACAGCTTAGTAATTAAACTATCTCAAGGTTTGAAGGGAAATCAATGTGAATTTCAGATTGTTTAGTAATGTCCAAATTAGAGAATATGGGGATCAACCTATTGGATTATTTAAGAAATGCCATATGTTGATGAAACAGCCAATGAAAAGTTGATTACAGATAGGATATTTCTGTAAAAAAAACAATTTTTATAAGTTTTACTCAATAATTGGGTGCAAAAATATTTTCACCTTGCTGGACCCCTTCCAACCCTATAAAAGGGGCCAGTCTCCACAAAATTGGTTTACTAAATTTTCTTTAAGAGGGGAGTGACCTCAGAATGGCTCCCCTGATTTGGCTGACAACACGGTGCAATCTGACTTCCCAAGCTCATGGTTTTGCCCAAGTACTAATATAAGTTTTACTCTAATTTGAGGGGTTCCACCAGGGATTGACCAGGGTCTTTTAGCCAATTTTATTGTCATTTTCATTAGAAACGCTCTTTTTACAATATTGGTCTTGGAATTTTCTGACACATGATACTCTAAAAGACCTTATAAATGAACATACTATAAATCAGGTGTATGCTACGTTCATCATGAAGTATAAGCAAAGCACCATCCTGTTGGCCACTGACTACCAATAGTCAAATTTTTAGCCACTATTTGATTTCTCCTTATGTTTGATCAAGCATAGGATTGTTTAGATTTATACTGACCAACCATAAGATATAAATGTCTCATTCAATTATATTATATATCAAAAAATGGAGTCATATAGATGCTTTTAATTGATACCGCATTTCCACACTTGTGACAATTTTAGTCATTCATTTACAGTATTATTTACTTTGCTTATGTTCCGACACAATAATTATTCAAATTGTCTCTACACTTTATATGGTAAATTTTCATCATCTTATTTGTAATTTATTAGACCCAAACTAATTGTAATGTCACAATGCTTATCTTACTAGGCTTTACTTATTTATCCAAATATAAGCTGATTGACCCAAGATTCTTAAAGCGCAGCTAAATTATCACTACCTTTTCACAATTGTACTATGAAACTCAGAGCGGATTTTAAGCTGGAACTAAAAATTTGGAAGGGCCTATCTTTTTATTAAGCTTTTACAAAGCCACAACAAAACCACAAACTAACTATCACTTAAAAACTCTGATATTACAGTGGCTACAAGGCTTTCATTTTTATTGAAAACTAGAAACCTAAAGTTATTCATTGCCTTTTTATACCTAATTCTGTCATCATAAAGAGCATTAACTATTAGTGCACTAGGACCTGTGAACTAACAATAATTTTTGCCCTAGCATCAATTGTAAAAAATATGTTATCATATTACTTAACAAAACAGATTATCTAGTTTATTTTTGGAATCTATTTCTATAACTCACTGGATTGGTGATACAGTAACCAACAAAAAATAAAAATGTTCACTGGATTAAAAATACTGTACCTTTGGCAAAAAAATAAAATGTCTGTGTATGTTACAAAGTAAAAGAGTTCAATAAGCTAAAAAAACTAGTTGTTTAATTGTGGATTGGTAATATTTTTATTCAATTTGCTAAGTTTGATGGTTTTAGTAAGTGGTTGGTTATTTTTTTGATTCATAACTCTGTCTAAATTTCCTTTGCTTAATAGTTCACATAACTATTTTTTGCTATCCAGTTGGTAATTGAATGTTATTTATAATACTAGTACTAGTATTTATAATACTAATATAATCTAATATAAAGTAAAAATCATTATGTGTATTTATGAGACACATTATCTCATAAACAAATAAACTAGATATCACCAAAATTGACATAATTACTTTATAAAACTTGGGAATGGTAAGGGCTAATTAAAAGAAATTTAATAACTCTAATAAAAGTCATATATATTATATAAGAAAAAGATTCTAATGGCATTCATATATCCTTTTGTCTGAGTGTTTTGAAATCATGAATTTAATTTTATAGGTACATAAGTTTTGTTAAGCAGTTAGTAGAAGTTTTCTTTGTTTTATAAGTTTAACAATTGGTTTTTACTGAGGGATTGATAGATTTTGGTTGATTATTGATGGTCATAATAGTTTCAGATAAAGTAGTTGATGGTTTAATTAGCTTGATAGATTCTATTAGTTTTGTTAAGTGGTTGGTGGTTTTTGGTTTCTTTGATAGGTTCATTGAATATACCAAAATGTTAGTGGCTGGTTAACTTAAAAGGTTAAATGGTATCTAAACTTAATTATGGCAATCTAACAATATTCAAAGCTAAAATAAGTATTTGAATCATCTGGTAAGAAACAAACAATGTAGGTACTCTAGATAATTAAAAATCATTGTATATATATACATATATATGGTATGAGACATATTATCTCATGAACAAATAAACCAAATGTAACAAACTTAACACATGTACTTTATATTTTGGGAATAGTAATATGCTAAATTTTAAAAATTTACTTTAAAAAAAGTTATATATGGGGTTCAAAAAATACAATTTTAATGGTAATCATATTATTTCAACTGAGCATTTTTTGTACTATTCACTTAACATTTCAGCTGAACATTTTAATATTATTCACTTAACTTAATAGATTCATAGGAAGGGAGGATACCCCAATGGTAGAGTATGGACCCTCTACCACTGCCTCCCGAGTTCGATCCCGGTAATGGACTTTGGGTAGGGGACGATTTTGACTGTGTTGGTTTTGCGCGCCAATGCCCCGAACTGAGATAGCAAATAGCAAAGGCGGTCCATGGAGTTCCTGGCCTATCATACGCCGCGCATGGAGGTTTTCCGGGTTTATCCTCCTTTCCCATTTTCTTCACTTCCCTAATTGGTGCGGTACCGTCCCCAGGTCAGCCCACCTCGAATAAAATTTAAAACTTAATAGATTCATAGGTTTTGATAAGCAGTTGATAGGTTTTTGTTATTGTATAAGTATAATAATTGGTTTTGGCTGAGTAATTGGTGCTTTTTGGTTGATTTGATAGCCTCAATAGTTTCAGATAAGTAGTTGGTGGTTTTTGATTATCTTGATACTTCAATTAGTTTTAGCTGAAATGGTTGATTTAGTTAGTTCAATAGGTTTAATTGCTTTTAGTCAAGTGGTTGGTGGTTTTTTACTTTGATAGGCTTGATGGTTTCAGAACTTATTGATAACCATCTACCAATATAAAAACTAAAACAATTGATTAAAAACCTCTGTAACAAATATCTTCTAAGCAACGCTGGGGAAATTGGCTAGTATTAATATAATACTATACTAATACAAATACTATTGTCAGACAATTGCCCTCCCAGCTTTAAGAAAAGAATGTTTTGGGTCAAAATAGGCTAAAAGGGGGAAATGGTAGACATTTACAAATTTGAGATGAGGATAAGAGTTGATTGAATAAAAATAATAATAGTATCAGCCAAAAGACCCTGATCAATTCTTGGTGGAACCCCCTGAATTGGGGTAACACTTTTACTAGTAACACACAGGCAATTAGCATGAGATTGGGCAGTTGGATTGCCCTGACCATGTGGCAGAATCTGGGGAGTCCATTGGAGATTCCTCCACCAGCCACATCTAGTTCCATTCAAACACCTAAGTGGGACCACCCCTTTTTATAAGCTTGATGGGGACCCCAAAGGTGCAATTATTTTATCTAATGGTAATTGGGTATAATATTAAATTGTTGCCACATGGGTATATCTTGCCTAAAAATAACTTCCCATCAGTCATCTTGCCAAAGTAAAGCGAATTTTTTGAGCTCCAATAGGTTAAATTTCTATATTTCCTAATTTGGATCTTATAAGCTATTCCAAACATTAGCATTGAATTCCCTTTAACCCTCAGTACCCAATATTGATTAAATACTAAGTGGTAGTATCATGAAGGCTCACTTTTTTCTTTCTGTCTCATTCCCAATAAACCTTTAAAAAACCTAACTTTAATTTTATTTAAAAAAGTATTAAGTTTTGGTTTTAAGAGTGTTTTGTGGTAATCCAGTTGTTGTCAGCACCAGTGAGAAAAAACCTTGCTGGATTCTCACAAATATACTATTACAGTAGGACCTCAGTATATTAATTTGATGATTTCCAAGAAAAGAATTTGATATTTTGATATACAGAAACCTGTTTCTTATTATTATTTATAGGCTAGGAGAAGCACTAAAATGCTAAAAAATTATGTATAGGCTCCATACTATTAAAATGACATTTTGGTAATAAATAAATAAAAACTATAAGTATTTAGTTAATAAAAATTGTTGTGTTTATTTGAGAAAAAGTATTTAGTGTACAGTATTTATCTATTTACTTTAAAATTTTATTTTATATTTAAAATTTTATGGGACTTAAAAAACTTGATAAATGGAGAATTTCAATATAAAGAAGTTTAATATACAGAGATCCTATTTTTATACTAATGCTAAAAGAGTTAATGATTTTAGTAGTATTATATATACTACTAGTAGAAAACTTTCTTTTACTGCTCAAAGTCACTTTTGAGCAATTTTAAATTTAAGTTTTATTTATCCACAGCCATTTGCCCAAACCTATTCTTTGATGTCCTTGGCTCCACTGCCTGCCACTCCAGTGTGGAGCAGCAGTGCACCCCCACCTAGCATTTTCTGCCCTGTGGGCAAGCGCGTTCGGATGGGCTCAAACAGCCCACTCACTGCTTTCAACCATTTTGTCCCCCCACGGGACTTAGCGCTCCACCTGGCGTGCGTCCACCCTTCTCACCCCCATCCTCTTGCCCTCCCTCACTCCGCCATTTGCTATTGCCTCAGAGTGGACTATGGGCATTTGTTCCCATTGATAAGGCAATTATTGACCTAGCCACTGTGGCCTTTGCGCCAGCTAGCTTTATAGACTTCCGCCCTTTTAAGGGCTACTTTGACGTTGAGTTCCAATATGAGGAGGATGCTGAAGTGGCAGCACAAACTCCTCTAATTTATAAAAAAAACCCATTCCCACAACCCATACTCACCTCCCTTCAGACACCATGCTGGTGGTATCCTTTGCAAATCTCCCATCCCACCTTTCACCCCAGGTTTTGTATGACCAGTTGATCATGGTGATCATGGCTTATGGCACTCAGCCCAACCTCATCTTTGCCATTCCATCTGGTGCAGAGCGCCTTGCTGCTCCTCATGCAACAGCCACCATCATACCACACCACCCTACCATAGCCCAACAAATCCCACCCCACGCTAGTGTGGCTGCAGCGCCTGATCATTTCTTTTGGGCTCAGGTCAATAATGGTAGGCAGATTTGTTCCCTCTGCTTTGGCCTTGACCATGCAAAAAAAGTGTGCCCTCAGGCCAAGTCTGCTGCTGCAGCTTCTGAGCCCCCTCTGGAGGTTCAGTATGGGGCGCTTTGCTGCCCCCTCCCACCCTCCAATCTTGTTCAGTGGGCCCACATGGAAAATCAGCCCCCCCAAAACCTTCAGCCTCACTCTCCCACCTAAATCTACCCCAGCCAATCAGAGCAATGCTTGGACCACCATTGGCACCCAAGCAGCCACCTATTCACCCAATCCCACCCACCAGAATTTGAATGCCACTATTCCAGTGAACCAAAATCCATAGGATCTATTGGCTGAGACTGATGAATCAGATAATGTCCTCATTAGTAAGCATACAGGTTAACCTCTCTGCCAAGGTGATTATGGTCAGGCAGAATTTTTCCTTCCCAACTTCAATGAAACCCCTACCCCTCGCCATTTTGCTCCTCTGCCCAATACAGCCCCCTTCCAAAGTGACCACCAGCTCGCCTTAGCTGCGGTGGCCTCTCCTCAGTGCCCAAAACTACGCACCGCAGTGGCCCAGTCAGTGGCTCAGCTCCAGCATGGCCTGCCCACCCTCTTCTTCCCCCCAACTTCCCTGAATCTCCCTGCAGTGACATCTCAAAACTATTTGATGATGCTGAAATTGCTGTTATGTATGTCGCAACACTTGCTTCATTCAACCCCTTAGCCAAAATCACCCACCACAGTATCTCCCTTTTCACCCAACTTCCTGAAGCCCACAAAGAAGCTGAAGTTCTCCTCGCAGCTTTTGTTGAAACACTTTCCTATAATTATCTTGATGAGGAAGTGGAAAACTCCTACTACGCTGACCTCCACCCCCACTATGTGGATGCCCCAACGCCCTGGCTCTCTGCTCTGATCTGGTACTGTAACCAACATCCCTTGATTGAGGCAGGTCTTTCTGAAAACCAACCCCCCAACCCCTCCTCACCCTCTGCCATGGTGGGTTAGCAGTTTCTGCTTCCCACCTGGTTAGTAGTTTTGTTTTGTCATTTTGAGTGTTGTGATTTAATACTGTCCATCCCCTGGTCAGTGTACCTCAAATAAATTGAATATATATACTACTAGTGGAGTTACCTGACATTTCACAGGTTTATGAGCTTGTACTGAGCCTAAAGGCTGTGCCAGTACTACTCTTGAGATACTCGGACCAATAGTTTCACTGTTGCTTTTGGTTGCTGGTGAATTGGTTATCCTAAATCTACTTAATAATTTATAATAATCTACTTAACCCTATCACTGATTTTCAAAAAATCCTCTGTTTTTTTGGCCCTTAAATTAGGCAAAAATTCCTTAGCTGATGGTTAGACTTTTTGTAATTATTTTGGTCCTTGTCTATAACACAAATATTTGATAAATTTTAAAATAAATATAAATCTTATTTTTTGGATACATATATACACTTTTAGGTCTACACAAGCCTCATTTTTTGGATGCATATATGTGTTTTTAATATTTTTGTTGCCATGTCTCAAATATAGGTGACTTGTATGCTTCTGAGGGGGCCCTGATACCCATATTTGTGTGACAGGGCAACAAATGTATAATAAATAATTCAACCGTTTAGTATTACCAATAGCAATTTCAAATATGATATCTTAAATGAAATCAAAGTGGTTAAAAACCAACACAAATTACCATTAGCTCAGAAAGTGTACATAAGTAAAAGGTGTAAAATGAAGTACCTAGCTGCATAGGTAGAGGTTAGATTAGATACAAAATAAAAATAGTTAAAAATTTATATTATACTATACTTTTTAATTTTATATTTATGGTAAAATATTATCTATATTACAGTGTATTATAGTATTTGTTAAAATTATCCAAACATATTTATGGTGACTTTGGACAATTAGGACAATAGTTATATTTTCTTTTTTAGCATTAGGTGGTCCCAAACAATAGTTATATTTTCAATTTTATTTGAGGTGGGCCGACCTGGGGACGATACCGCACCGATTAGGGAAGTGAAGAAAATGGGAAAGGAGGATAAAACCCGGAAAACCTCCATGCGTGGCGTATGATAGGCCAGGAACTCCATGGACCGCCTTTGCTATTCGCTATCTCGGTTCGGGGCATTGGCGCGCAAAACCAACAGTCAAAATCGTCCCCTACCCAAAGTCCATTACCGGGATCGAACTCGGGAGGCAGTGGTAGAGGGTCCATACTCTACCATTGGGGTATCCTCCCTTAACAATAGTTATATTTTCTTTAATATTTTTTCTCACCTCCTGGCATTTGACAATGTCGATAGTCACATTTGGGCCCAGTGAGAAACTCAACTAAAGCGCTGGAGTCAAACGTTAAATTTACATATCTCTCATTTTTTGAACGCATATATGCATTTTTAGATTTCCACAAATCCCTATTTTTTGGATGCATATATGTGTCAAATCAGGGAAAGGGTTAAAGCTTTAACACTGATTTTTGTTTAGTTTTGGGAGAGCAATTTGGTGAATTATTCGATATATTCGCCAATTCTTACCCACTCGCCCAAATAGATTGAACCCATCAGACTTGATTAGATTATTTTGGGAGAGCAATTGGTGAATTACTCGATATATAATCTATATATATAAAACAAAGTCGGGTTAGTTACACCATTTATAACTCAAGAATGGCTGGACCGATTTTTATGATCTTTGATTTGTTGGATTTGTCTCCGCCCCGAATAGCAGAATAACTATTAAAACATGGGAAAAATATAGTAAAATAAAAAGTTTATATGTAACAAGTGAAAATCCTATATATACTTCGATGGTATTCGCTATATTGTTACAGCTGAGCAGTTTGATATTCAGCTGATTTGATATTTTAAATGGTTTTGTTAAGTGGTTAGTGGTCATTCGGGTATTTAACAAGTTTATCTAAATCAAAACTTTAAATCAAAAGTCCAATTGATTTTAAAAATACCTCCTCTAGCATAATCAGCTCAACTCTCTCTCACAAATATCACTTTTATAACAAAAAGTGAATTGAACAAGAATTGAGAGAGCAATCAACTGCCATAACGCACTGCAATTTTATAGAGCAGTGAACAAAGGCCAACCAACCAAGCGTAGGGAAGTCTAGCCACCCATCTGTGCACAGCACATAGAAATGGATGACTTGCCCACACCAATAGTGAGTTTTATTAAGAATAATACCAAGGTTGCTGAGATGGATGAACCATCTGCCAACCTTCCCGCTGGCCCAAGCCCTGACATGACTAGAAATGGGGCTGGGCATTCCACCATATATGCACCAAGTAATGAACTGGTGACACAAACAACAACAAAATGAACAAATGTGTCAATGGGTCATGGAGCCCTAACAAATAGTGCAAATGATGGGGTTGACTCCCTAGGATCAATGCCCACTGACACCCAGATGACAAGTGCAACCTTCTGGGAGTGAGGCCTGATGCTGAGAACAGTGGAGTCAGGAATATTCCCCAGTGAACCTCAATCAGCAGGGGGGACTGGGGCCTTGCAGGGTGAGAAAATTCTTGCCAATAACATAAAAAACCTGGATGAGGTATTGGTAGGATCTGAAACTGACTCAGATTTGAATAACAAAAATTGGCAATTCAAACCAATGGAGTCAAGCAATAAAAAGCTTTCTTCTGACATGGAGAAACTTACCAAATCAGCTCAGGGTATTTGGGTGAAGAACAAGTCAGATGCCAATCCTGAAACAGCCCAGTTGGGGGGCAAATGGTCCCTGACCAAAATTGATTCAGTAGCATGAGTAACTCATTGGGTGGAACACCTGATACACAATTGAGCACAATCCCCAATGAAGGCATTCTGACAGGGGGCCATAGCTCGACAATGTATCAATGGCTGATCCCAAATATCCAATCACCAAACCAAGCCAATCCATTGAGGACCAACCAAAGTGGGGGTGACTCTATATTGGGGACCAAATCTGAGGGATCAGACACCCAAGAGGGATCAGCAAAAACTTAAAGTATTACTGGAAGGGGTGGAAACCCCAACAGCAGTCAAGTTGACAGCCAGGGCCCCAGTTAAATTTACACTGATCCAGTCAGACATGTTAGCACATTGAGGCATGTCCACCCATGAGGTCAAACAATGGGAGGCCCTCCAGTTTCCATACTCTATGGCGACTCAGTGGGTCTCTAAAGGAATCAAGCCAGCCATCACAGCTATATGGTGTGACCATAAATTTTCTGCCAGAGTGGCCAAACACTGGCTCAACACCCAAATCTCAATCAATATGGCAGTACAATTCAAGGCATCCCGAGTTTGAACTGAAGATGCCCTGGAGTGGATGAAAATCCCTGTGGACTACAAGGTGATAGAGGCTGCCATCCACAAAGATTTAAAACTGGTGGATGCAAAAGCCTGGATGGAGGCCAGCATCAACCTATTAAATGTGATGGAATACAACAAGGTGGGCATTATGGCATATTACGCCCAAGCCATTGGGAGCTCAGGCCTCAACCCAACAAATTTAGCCAAATATGCTAGACATTTCCTGAATGCATCTATGGCCCTCAAATGGGCCAGACACTCCATTCTGGTGGACATGGCGCTGGAATGGTACAACACTACCTTCTCCCCAGAGGAAGCACTACCATGGATTGTGGCCAGGTTCAAGGCAACCAAGGCCTTACACTGGTCATATACCCATATTCCACCTGCCACTGCATCAGACCTGATGAAAGCGGGCTGGACAAAGGAAAAGGCAGTGGAATGGGGACCCTTTCAGGATTGGTCACCAGAAGAGGCCATCAACTGGTCTGCCAACAGATTCACACCAATGGAGATGAAATACTGGTTCCAAGTGGGGGCCAGTATGGACCTAGTGCATGAATGGGCAGAACTGGGGGTGACCAAGCTGATTCACAAACCCTCAGAGGCCACCCATTCCTGATTGCAAAGTGGAAAATCTGGAACAATGCCACAACACTCACCGAGGCTGCAGACTGGGATGTGGTGGGGTTCACCCCCAATCAGCCCAACTGTGGATGGAGCATGAGATCTTACCACAGGCAGCAACAGCGATGAAAGGGGTCACAACCCCAGACTTGGGCTGAGAATGGCTCAAAGCGGGGATCCACATCAAAACTATCCAGGATTGGAAGCAATCCTTCCTGGAACTGATGATAGCTGCCCCATATGCTGCCAAAGGCTTCACCCCCTCAGAAGCATTTCAATGGTGTGAAGCGGGGGTTCCAGTGGACATGGCATGGGTATTCACAGATGGGGGCTGGAACAGCATTACTGTAAGGGACTGGTGTCAGCGTAGCTCAATTACGCTGGAGGTCCTCCAACAATACCTCCACCCAACGTGCAGCCCAGAATCCGCTCTCAAATGGTACTGACTGGGGTTCTCACCAGCGGATGCCCTAGAGTGGCAGAGCCTGGAGATCAGAGTGCAAATGGCTAAAAGTATCAACTGCCATGGTATCAACAGTTGCCAACTCAAAGCATTCCTCAGCTGGGGTTTCAGCCTCAACAAATCAGTAAGTTGGATTCTGAAAGGAAAGACCCCCACTGACATACCCAAACCAAGCATGAAATCAAAATTGTACAGCGCAGTGGTGGTGCATACCAAGGACAACACCTGGAATGGAGCAGAGAGCCACATCAAATACATCCATCAATTGATCAGCGGGGGCTTTACAGATCACCAGGCACTGAAATCATACCTTAAAGATGCTATCCAAATCCACCTACAACTAGTGGAGGAGGAAGAATGGTCCAATTTAATTCTGTCAATTTACCAGGAACTAGATGAAGTCCTAGCTGGAGGGGACTTCAATCATCACTGGGTCCCCAAATGGGGCTATATAGATATAGCAATCCCAGGTGAGTTGGACCACAAGAAGCTCCTCAAAATTGGCATCAAGTACAAGGGGATTTATCTGTGAATGGAGCTGACCAGATACGCCAACCAAACGGCAAGGTGGGTTACCTTCCAGAACCTCCCCACTGACCGTGAATGGGAGTGGGTGCACAAAGCAATCTGGACCAGGTTGTCATACTATGGGGAAGTACACAAATTCTGCCAAGCTGGTGGAGATTACATCACAAAGTGCCTCCACCCTCAGACAGTGGAAGCGCTGTACAAACTGGCCCCCTGGATGAAACTGAATAAGATTGCTCTACCCAGATTCATCTGCCTGCCCAGCCTTGATAGGGTAGTGTATGTCAAACAGGAGGATGCCAAACAAGTGTGCCAGTTCTGCTATCAGACTGGCCACACTATGGTTCAATGCCACCATTGTAAAGGTAAAACTACTTGGGAGTATGAATATGACCCCATCAGGGGAATTACCAAGGTGGGCACCAAGACCTTTCCTCTGCCCAAAAGCCAGAGAATGGATCCCACAAAACTTAATGGAGGTAGCAGATATGAAATGCCAATGACAAGAATTAGACCTGGCACACAGAGAGGCGTGGGAACAGGAAATGGCAAAATGACCCAAAGCAGATGACAAACTGTTTATAAATCTGAACCCCAAATCTTATGCAATGGATGAGGGAACCAGCCCAGGACCAGCAGAGAAACATCCAACCCAAGTGGAATGGATGGTCTGGGAGGAGGAGAGATGGCAGAAGGCGAACCCAAAGAAGTCTTCCAAGCATGGGTGGCCACAGGATTCCAACAAGTCAAAATCAAAGCCTGACAAGATGAAAGGGAATAAAAAATGAATCAGAAGTCATTGGCAAATGAGCCTGAGGTGACCGGAGAAAAATTTGCAGGAAAGTTGAGATTGACAAAATTGGCTGAGGCAATTGCCAACTAAAAAATTGAGTTCTGCTGATAAATTGAATGAAGGGGTGCAAATCTGCTGATGGATGAGGGCAAATCCGCTGGTCCACCCAAAGAAAACAAGGGGCACCCAGACCCAATCATAAAACCATCCCCATTAACCATTGACAGGGAGATGGGGATGGTGACCAAATTCCCAGTGCACAGGATGCCCAGGAACATAATCCCAGTCCCAACCAACTGACCCCAAAAACCAAATATTGCACCCCACCAACCATCAACACCACCACCAACAACCAACCTGACCTCTGTACATGACTTGATTCACAACCCAGACAACACTAAACCTCATACCCATGGGTTGGGCAGCTGGAAATGAGGATAGCAACTACAAATGCTTGGGGGATGGTGAGCATACAAATGAGGAGGAGGAAAATGCACCACTTAAAAACTAATAATAATATTGACCTAATTTTTATTTCAGAAACACAAGCTGGTAACCAAAAAGAAATGGTGCCAAGCTCAAACTGCAATGTGAAAAACCATCTGTGGTCCCACCAGATAGGCTACCAAGCCCTATGGATGGACCACATGGCAATAGTTGCAATGGACAAGAAAATAGACCTGGAATTTGTGGAAGAAACTCACGCCAGTAGGATCTTGATAGTGACAGCTACAAACAGAGAAACTGGCAGGAGCATACGGGCAGTAGCAGTCTACACCCTGCTGAAGCTCCACAAAAACCATATTTTTTGGGATTTCTTAGCGGAAGTGCCATCTGAAAGTGATGACTGTAATAGCAGGCGACCTGAACTGCTGGACAAATGTGAGTTGGGATATATATCAATGAGAGAATGCCCCAACAGTAAAGCTGACAAGATGCTCAATTACCTAGTTAAATTGGGGATGTGCCTAATGAATTGATGAAGAGGATGATGACCTGGCCAATCTAACATGGTGGACATATGATGCCGCTGGATCCCCACTGTCAGGATCATGGTTAGACTACATCCTCATATCATCAGACCTCAGGCTGATGACGTCCAACAGCAAGGTTAGCATAAATGCCAAAAGTGACCACATGGTCATCTGGGTGGAGATTGACCTTGATGAACCTCTGAGGAACCACAAGTGGCAATTGGCACCAGCCACATTGAGGAACAGGGATTGGCGCCAAATGGTAGATGTGGGACTGGATCAGCTAATAGCACATCTGGACAACCGCCTGGAGCTAGACCTGTTAGAAAGATGGACCTGGATCAAAATAAAGATGAAACACAATAGTATGAAGTTTGAAAAAGTGACCTCCTACAAGTGAACAGCCGCCATGAAGCAACTGAAGTCTAAATTAGAAAGCCTGAGGCTCACCCGCTGGGACAGCAAGGACTGGTGGAGCAAGTACCAAACAACGCACAAAAAATATTGGGCTATAATGATGAAACAAGACTCAGAGAGATGGACCAATGCAACTTACCAATATCAGAGCTTAGCGGGGATGATGACCAAAGAGGGCCTTAAACACCTCAAGGAAATCTGAACTAAGGCTAGGGTATGGGAAGTGGAGACAGCAGATGGGGAAGTATCAACAGACCCTGAAACAATCAAGCGTGAAGTTGAGCTTTTTTATGGCAATCTCTTCTGACAGCAAGAAATGAGCAAATTGGTGACAAAAACCCTTATTGACCTGGCCAAGCTGGCACTGGGTGGCTGTACGCTGGAAGATGTCACCAAGCTATCCGCCAAAATCTCTATCGATGAAGTTAAGAGGGTGCTAAAGGAGTTGCCAAGAATGAAAGCACCAGGCCCTGACAATATGTGTGCAGAAATATACAGCATATTCTGAGACCACATTGTGCTGGAGCTCAAAGCCCTCTTTAACCACTGTTTGACCCATGGCAAACAAGTTCCAGAGGACATGAGACCTGAATTGTACTTCTGTACAAAAAAGGCCTCAAATGCCAACTTTGGAACTGGCACCCAATTGCGCTATCAAATGCCAATTATAAACTGCTCACGCGCATACTATCTAATCAGCTGATGGCAACAGCACCATGCATGCTCCATAGGGCCCAACACAGTTTCATTAAAGGCCATAGTATATGGGACAGCATAGGTTCAGTCCAGAGCATACTCCAGGATATGAGGGGCATTGAACAAGGATACCTTATGTTCCTCGACATGGAAAAGGTGTATGACCAAGTAGCATGGTCATTCTTACATGAGGCACTGAAGGTGGTCAGTATCCCTGACATGTTTTGGGCATGGATAACTGATGCTATACTCAGGTCTGGTAACAAAGGTTATGGTCGCAGATGGCACAACCAATGAAATCTCTGTCAGGCAAGGTCTCTGCCAAGGAGACCCCATGTCACAATACTCTTCAACTTTGCAGCTAACATTCTACTGGTGGCAGTGGACATGAAGCTTTGGGTTTAGTCCACCCTAACCAAATGCCACTGAAGATGCTAGCATTTGTGGATGATACAGTTGTAGGAATAAGCTCCTCAACTGACCTCCAGGGCATGCTGAGGATCTATTAAACCTTTACCAGCTTGCATCAAATGCAAAAATAAATTTGGCAAAAACCTCAGTGATGAGGGTAGGCAACCTGAACTTCAGCCCATCAACTGACACAACACAAATTACAAGCTATCAGACAGTCTGATACCTCAGGATACTCTTCAACAACAAGGGACCAGCTGTACTGGAGACTGAACAAGAAGTATTGACAAGCTTATTGTTCTGAATGTCATGCTGGAAAAGTGCCAGACTATGCCTTGAGGAGAAAGTGCAGGCAATAAACATCTTCATCTTCTCAAAGCTATGGTATGTTGCTCATATGCTGCTGATGAGCCTGAACCTAGAGAAGAAAATCAGGTCAATGCTCCAAACTTTCCTGTGGTTCAAGGTGAAGGTGGCACCAATTCCACTGGAAGCCCTGTCAAAACCAAAGAATGAAGGAGGCATGGGCCTACTGGACTTTGAATCTCATGCCCTGGCGCATATGGGGGAAGTCATTTCTGAAGCTAACACAGATGCACATGCGCTGCCTGACTCTAGCATGGGGCATGAACTGGGCAAGGGCTCAAGGCCTCCATGAGCCAGTCTCCCCCCAATTGTTATGTGAATGGATGGTGAACCACCCAAAGATAACCTCACAAAAAGGAGCCCCATACTACTGGTGACTCTGCAATTGGGCTGTGCACCAGGGTGGGTGGTCATTCAAAAAATCAGACCAAGAGGCCAACCAAATTCAAAGGGATGTCAAAGCATGTAATTCCACAATGATTACTGCAACAAGCTGGGAGAAATGTAACTGAATTGCTGATGAATACACAACCAAGTCAATCAGAATTAGGTACAAATTGATACTGATAGAATATAGGGATCTGCTCCCAAAACTGGGGTATAATCCACCCACCCACCCATGAATCCTTAATGACTAGACTACTGAAGGCCATGACACCAACTACCCAATGAAGGAGTTGATTTTGGGCCTAAACTCCTGCTTGGTTACAGCCAAACAGCAGTTGGTAATATGGCAGATCCTTAATTGGGCATTCAAATTGGGCAAGCACAGCGGGCTGGATTACCAGCAAAAAGAATGCCCCATATGCACCAAACCAGAAGCAGATATAGCACATCACTATTATGAATATGCTGTGTTCAAAAAATACTGGTCCACAATGTGATATATCCTATCAGGTGATCATTTACCTCCAGGTATACATCCATTGCAGGACCTATTATTTACAAAAACTCTGAGAACAGCTCCAATCCAACTATGAGCCTTCATTTACCATTATTGTATATGGGTAATTCACTGTGCACTCATCAGCAAGGTTATGAGCAACAAGTGCCCCTATCACAGAGGTTTGGTATTGAAGACCATTTGGATTATCTCCAATCAGCTCCGCTGGATCTCAAAATTCTCACGCATAATCCCCAGGTGTTATAAGGCCACATGTTTGGCTTTCCCCGCTGGATCACTCATTGCACTTGATAAAGCTACTAATCATCTGAGAATAGTATGGCCTATAAGCCTGCTGCTGCTAGAACTGTGGCTAGTGATGGTGATCACCGATCAGCAATGGTTGGAGGTGCTAGAACTCTAGCAGCCCAAATCCCTGGTCTTTTTTACCCTTGGCCAAATTGCCTGTATTCTGCCCACCCCTCTTACTTTCCCTTAAGTTTATTTAATAAAGTATGGAGTTTTAAAAAAAAAATCTAGCATAATTGGCTCAGCTTTTGGCTCTAAACTTCAACTCTATAAAAGGTCAGTTGTTCAAATCTTGGCATAATATATATATATAAAAGCAAATGTGTGTGTGTGTGCAATGCCCAGCCAAAACTAGAGCATGTAGAGCTTTGAAAATTTGGCTATAGGTGGACGAGAGGGGTTCCGTGTGCACCTTGAAGCCCGATTTTTAATTTTTATAATAAAACAAAAAATTTTATATGTAACAAGTGAAAATTTTATATGTTTTTAATGGAAATCGGTATATTGTTACAGCCAAGAAGTTTGATATTCGGTTGATTCGGTAGTTTAAATGGTTTTGTTGAGCGGTTGGTGGGTTTGTGTTGATTAATAAGCTTAACGGTTTAAATAAAGTTAGTGATTGGTTGATTTAATAAAGTTGATTGGTTTTGGTAAATAGTTGTGATTTTGGTTGTTTCTTTTTTTTTTAGTACTAGATGGTGATTTTGGTTGTTTCAATACATTTAGTTTTGGTTTACGAAGCGGTTGGTGATTGGTTGATTTTTAATCTAATGGTTTTAGCTAAGTGGTTTAGTGGTTTAGTTAATTCGATAGGTTTAATTGGGTATGGCTGAATGGTTGGTAAGATTTATATTGATTAAGTATAATTTTATTACTTAATTTTATCGATAACCATCTACAAATATAAAAAATATAAGATTATCAGATGAACTTTAAGCCCACAAACAAATCTGTGTAAACTGGGTATCAACAAGAATTAATCTTAAATTTTATTTACAAAAGAATCAGTATGTTAATTTGTTTATATAGATGCATTGTCTCGAGAAAATAACCAAAAATCACCAAACTTGGCACAAGTATTCTATAAAGTTTGGGAACGGAATGCTAATATGTAATTGTTTAATATAATCATATAAATTTAAACATCAGTTCTATATAAGATCTAGAACGTATATTTCTAATGGTAATTATATAGCAATTTGGCTGTGTATTTTCATATTCATTTAATTCAATAGTTTCATAGGCTTTGATATTTAGTTGGTAGTTTTTGGCTGTTTTGTAAGTTCAATAATTGGTTTTTGCTGAGTGGTGGTTTATTTTTTGGTTGATTCGATAGGCTCAATAGTTTCAGATAAGAGATTGATGGTTTAATTAATTTGGCAGACTTAATTGATTTTAGCTAAGTGGCTGGAGGTTGGAATTTTTAATAAGTTTAATGGTTTCTGAACTTACTGATAGCTATCTACCAATATAAAAGCTACAATAATTTAGAATCTGATTGATTTGATAAGTTTCTTTTATTTGGCCGAGTGGTTGATGGTTTTTGGTCTAATCGATAGGATACAGTTTAGCTTTGGAGGTGATTAGTTATTGGTTGATTTGATAAGTTCAGTTAGTTTTAGCTGAGTGGTTGGTCTTTTTGGTTGCTTCGATTGAGCAATTAGATTTAGCCGAGTAGTTATTGCTTAACTATATATAAAATCTAAATTAATCAATTCGAATCACCTGAAATTCTATAGACACCGTAGCGAAGCACGGGTAACTCCGCTAGTTATTAGATAATATTCGCCAATTCGCACCCACTCACCCAAATAGATTGAATTATCTGACTCGAAGGTTTCAGATGTCAGTCAGAACGTCAGTTTTTTTAGTGCTAGATGGTCGTCAGAACGTCAGTTTTAGATGTCAGTCAGTACGTCATTCAGTGAATGTGCTTTATTAAGTAGATTTTATTTGCTCTTTGATCCTTCAGTATGACTGTCTCCTGGTCAGCTTGCCTCAAATAAACATGGTTTTAGTATTATATTATATACAGTTTACAGTTGTAATTTTTAATTGATTCATAAGTTTAATTGGTTTTGGCTGAGTGGTTGTTGGGTTTTAGTCGATTCGATAGATTCAATTACTTTTTAGGCTTACCGATGGCCATCTATCAATATAAAAATCTAAACTAAAATAATTATTTGAATCATCTGGTAGTAATAAACATCAAAGGATAGTGCCGTAGCAAAGCACTTGTGATAATGCTAGCTTGATAAAATCCAAAGAAAAGTACAGAGGGTAACTTGTTTTGTCAACAATTATAAAGTTTATAACAAAGGTATTTGTTTATCTGTACGAATTGCCATTTTTATTTTTACTATTTCAATTCAAGTATACTCAAAGTTAAATTTAGAAAAGTTTATATTTTAGTTGCCTCCCGAGTTCGATCCCGGTAATGGACTTTGGGTAGGGGACGATTTTGACTGTGTTGGTTTTGCACACCAATGCCCCGAACCGAGATAGCGAATAGCAAAGGCGGCCCATGGAGTTCCTGGCCTATCATACGCCGCGCATGGAGGTTTTCCGGGTTTTATCCTCCTTTCCCATTTTCTTCACTTCCCTAATCGGTGCGGTATCGTCCCCAGGTCGGCCCACCTCGAATAAAAATTTATATTTTAGTTTTTTAGAGTTAGTTCATTCTTGATCAAATGATTTGGTACTTAAAGCTGCTCTCCATTTTATTTTTATTGTTTTACTGATTATCAATTCAATTTAATTCAGAGTTAGGTTTAGGTAATGTTTTATAGTTTTTAAAGTTTGCTTATTCTTGATCACTTAACTGATCCGATGATTAAAGCTGCTCTCCTTTTTTACTTTTTGACTTGCCTTTTAGCCTGTTTCATTCTATGATATTCCTATTTTGATAAATATTTTACATACATTCTGTACTTTTGCTTTAGGGTTATATAAACTATTTCGGAGTTGTATTTGTTTGTTCTCTTAGCTTTTTCTTTTTTCTTTAGTAAAAAGTGGCTTTAGTCAAGTTTGACCTGAGTATTAAATAATCCGTTTATTTTAATCTAGAGCTCACTATCATTACTTACTTTTGGTTCATGTTATGCTGTATATTAAATATATGCTAGATCAATTTGTTATTTTAGTTTTGTTGATCTAAGTTTTATAGATTTTAAGGACATTTAATACTTTATATACAAAGTTAATCAATCAACTGAAAAGTATTAAAACTGCTTAGCTAAAATGATATACTAATTACCATTAGACTTTATATATCATTTTTTCATTCTGTATATAAATTTTATATATTTTATTATGGTTGAGAAAATAAATAATACCCTATTTTGGTTTCCAAGTTTCATAAAGCATTTATGCTAAGCTTTGTTATTTTTGGTTTATTTGTTTAAGAGGTGGTATAGAATAAAAATACTTATATATACTATTTTATTTATGGGATGGTTTCTTAAATTATCATTAACTAAATGCTGCCTAATATATAGTTGCTAATAAAACTAATATTTTAGAGGTATTATAGATGGCAATCAGTATACTAAACTACAACAACACCTCAACCAGACACCACTTAGTAATTTATCTTTTGCTTTAGCATCAATTGCAACAAATGTATTACCATAAAACTCACCACAACATATTTTAGTTAGTTTACTTATAAGCTCTAGTTCTATAACTCAGCTCAAAAGGAGATATCATACTCACTTCAAAACTAAATTACCCAACAATTTTGATATCATCTTGCTAGTTAGTGATATCTATGATATTACAGAACTAAATCCAACAATTGATCACCTAAAAGAGATAGTTTACATAGGGAGATAGATCAACTATTGATAAGTTGCCCTGAATTACCAGAAAATCTTATTATAAGTGATGAATTGTCATTTGAGGTTATGATTAGCCCCAACAAGGTAATTTTTAGTTATAATACTAGTTAACATTATTATAAAGGGTGACCAAGTTCATGTGTGGTGTGGGATATCATACCATGGAGTAATTTGTTCTTTTTATTTTGAAGATGATGATAGTATAGCTATAGCACCCACTGCTGATAGCTATATCATGATGCTCAGGGAAAAAATCTTTTCTAAGATAAATGACAAGGGGCTAAAAAGCTGCTGGTTTCAGCAAGATGGAGCCCCTTGCATACAATATCATAGTGCATTTTCACTCTTAAGAGACTTTTTAAATATAAACTGATATCAAAATATAAAAGATATTCATTGGTTAGCAAATTCTGATTCCCTCTCTGCTTTGGGTCAGTTTTTATGGTTATATCTTAAGTTTAAGGCATATAACATCAAACCTCAGTCAGTTGGTGAGCTGAAGGGTCAGCTAATTTATTTAATCTCCTCAATTAATCTCAATGACCTCAAGGAAACTATCAATAGTGCCTTAGGAATTATTCAGATTCTAAATGAAGAGTTTTAATTTTTAGATAATTTACCCTTGATCTAATTTTTCAGTAAGATTTTAACTTTTTATATAAAAATTAAAGAAATTATTTCTATATTTATGTTATACTAGTAAGTAGCCACAGCTTTGTCCATCTTTATTAATGCACCCACTAGTTAGTATTTATTTCTTTGAGGTAAGATGACTTGGGGACAGACATATCAAATGCCCAAAGAGCAAAATAAAACCCTAACAGATTGAAACACCTGTAGAGCATTGCAAAACAAAACTGAACTAAAACATACCATCCTGGTGGGAAAGTGTAATGCATGGGCTCTTGCCAATATGAGATGAATGAGTTGGGTAGCACCAGCCATGTCACCAACCACATGCCTGATAATCCTGCTGAAAACCATTCTCTCACCCATGTGCCATTTCTTGAATTTGTGATGTATTTGAAGACCAAGGTTCCAACGATGCTTCAAGCAAGCAGCATGGCCTGACCCCACGTTATGGCTGTGAATGAGGCCAATGCCTGGCCTAGCTCACTTTCTGAGCTCATTTACCTGGCTTTGGATTGAAATAAACGTTTTAAATAAATTTTAAATGAGCAATATGATTTTATTTTGATAAATTGTGTTTGAGAAAACAAATCTGTATTTCCAGTACTAGATGGTCCCAACCCAAGGGGGGATTCATCGATGTAACAAATCTGTATTTCCAGTTGCCATTTCCTCATTTTGAGGCATTTCTAATAGTTTAAAGTATTGCAATAAAATCCTAATTTTAGCTCTTGAGAAACATCCAAATTGTGGTTTAGGAAAGTCCCATATCCCACATGATGACCATTTGGAGGATTTGGGATGCCAGTCATTTGATACACCAGATCATTGCCTTATTTAAAGAATTTTCTGTTTTGTCTGATTTTCCAAATTTGCCCTCTGAATTTGTACATGAATTTGATTCAATATTCACGAGGTTGATGTGTGGATCAGGCTGACCCCAATCCGTCACATCACCCCCTCACAAATACAGGAACTCTCAGATCTTCTCAGGGCATCGCTTGCACTCCACTGGAGTTTGCCAGGTCACTTTCTCTACTGGGTATCCCTTCCATTTCACCAGGAACTGCTGGTGACCCCTAACCCAACGCTCCCCCAAAATCTGCCTGACCTTATACTCTTGGTTATACTCTTCTTAGGGATTCAGTGGCCCAGGTCATTCTGGTCCCCACCCTCAAAATCCTCAGAGTTGAGACCCATGAATCACCGGATGGGCCTTCAACCCTTCCAGGAGGTCCAGTTCAAATGCCACCTTATTTACAACCCAGATTACCTTATAAGGGCCTAAAATCTTCATCCAAGTTTCTGGCTCTTTACCAGTACCACATAATTTTTTGCCACCACTATTACCCACTCCCCTGAAGCAAACAATGGGTCTGGCACTCTCTGCCAATCCGCATATCATTTTGTCATGCTGTGGCATGCTCCAGGTTATTCTGCAACTTTTTCCTAATTTCCATCATTTTTCAGGATAATTTGTCCACCCCCTGACATACTCCACTGTTTGATCCTCTGCCCAACGTTAGATTTGATCTATAATTAGCAAAGAACGGAGACATCTCTATCAATAATTGGTGGTGGTTGTTATATGTGAATTGAGTGAGTCTGATCCAAGAGACCCAATCATTCTGTCAATCTGAAATGTAAAATCAGAGGTATTGCTCCAATATTTGGTTTACTCTTTCCATTTGGCCGTCAGATTGAGGGTGGTAAGCTGAGGCCCTACACGGCCAGATCTTTAAATTACTGAGCAAACTTGATCAGAATTTCAATGTGAATTGTGGTCCACAGTCTAAGATGATTTCTGCTGGTAAGCCATGATGGGCAAAGATCTCATTGATGAAAATCCTCATGGTGTCATTGGCTGAGAATTTTGAAGTATATTGGAAAAATTTGGCATATTTTGTTAACTGGTCGACCACAACCATTATCACATCCTTCCCCTGGCTCTTAGGTAATCCTGTGATAAAATCCACACTAACTGAGCCCCACAACTGACTTGGAATTTGGAGTGAAACTAACTTACCCGCTGGCTGCTTTTGTGAGGGCTTTAAATGTGCACAAACCAAGCATTATGCTACATAATTCTTTACATCTTTTTGCAAGCTGGCCTATGAATATTTCTGATAAACCAGGTTGATTATCTTCGCCACCCCCAGATGACCTGCCAATGGATGGTCATGTGATGCCCACAGCACTTTCCGCTGCAGCAATGGGTTTGAAACCCAAATCCATGAGTCATGGCATAAAACCTCATTTCTCTTTTCATATGACTGATGTTGGCTATGCTGCTGACCTTCAGCTGTTTCATCCCATACTTGCCTTCCAAATAGCATCCTCCTCTGCTTACTACAGATCTTCTTTTCCAACTCATCCTCCTCAATTACCATCATTGCAAATTGGTCTTCTCGGAACATGGTCACTGTGTTATATTTTTCTAGCTCAGACTTTTTGTAAGCCAGGCCCGCATCCTGACTCAACCAATCTGCTATGGTGTTACTTGCTCCCAGAAAGTATTCTACTCAGAAGTCATACTGGGCCAGCTCCATGTGCCAATGGGCTTGGCGCTGAATCATTCTTCTTGGCTCCTGATAGTATTCCAGCACCCAATGATTGGTACAGACTACAAAAGAGTGATGAGCATACAACAAGTGGTGCTGCCACTCCTGCAGCGCTGCAACCACCCCCAGAAGCTCCTTGTCATAGATCAGATAATTCATTTCTGCTGGAATTATTTTCTGGCTAAAATAACACACCAGGTGTTCTAACTCATCTTCCCCCTTTTGTAGAAGTACTGCTCCTATACCAAAATTTGATGCATCCATTTTGACCATGTAAGGTTTCCCTGGATTGGGGTGGGCAAGGACTGGAGCTGAGATGAGCTTTTCTTTTAATAAATTGAACACCCGCTCCTCTTCCTCCCCCCATATGAATGATACATTCCGCATTAATTGTGTAAGAGGCAAAGCCATCTTTGATAAGTCTTTGATGAACCGCCAGAGAAAATTTATGGTCCCCAAAGTACTTCAAACCCCCATCTGATACATTGGTGCCTTCCAGGCATGTACTGCCTAAATTTTGTCTGAGCATATCCCTAGGCCTTCTCCAAATACCACATTCCCCAGGAACTTGACCAATGCTTGATTGAACTTGCGTTTCAACAGTTTCAGCTGCAACCCCACCCCAGCTAGTGCCTTTAGGACTTCTTGCACATCCCATACATGAGCCTCCTTGGAACTTGAGAACACCAGGATGTCATCCATATATGTGATACAGCACCAGCCAATTAATGGACTGAGTACCTGGTCAATCATTCATTGGAAGACTGTCATGGCATTGCGCAACCCAAAGGGCATTACTCGGTATTGGAACATTCCCAGGTGGCACTTGAATGCCATGTACCTTTGATGCTCTGGCCTCACAGGCACCTGGTTGAATGCATCAGCCAAAATGTGCTTGGTAAAGATGTTGCAACCTGTGACCATTGGTGGGATATCTTCCATAAGTGGCATTGGGTAAAGATCTGGTTTGGTAACTGCATTTAATCTCCGGTAATCCACACATGGCCATAACATGCCACTTGCCTTGGGCACTAGTAGCACCAGAGACACCATGGCGAATTTTGACAGCTTGATCAAGCCTTTGCTCAACATAAATTTTACATGGTCTTCTAATGCGGCTTTGGCCCATTTGTTCAGCGGGTACACTGGGCATCCCTGGGGAAGCTCCAACCCTTCTTTGAAATGAAAAGAAAACATGAATGGCCCAGTAAGGGAAAATGGCAAATCCCTTTTTGGGCCTGAAGACCCCCCTCAAAGTCTTGGTATTCTGCAGGTAAGCCCTCCTCCTGCATAGCCCCCAGAGTTTGAGGTCCTACTACCTCCTGGTCACCCACCAGCAACCTCCATCTCATCGGAGGACCCCTTCTTGGGTACAAGGTTATGGTACTGGAAGGCACATCAATCTGTGGTCTGAACTGATGCCACCACCGCATCCCAAACACTACAGGGTGGGTCAGGTTCTCAATTTTGCAAAACTGCATCCAAAACCCAAATGGGGCCTGCCATATTCTCACTGAAGGGCTTACATGCCATGATGGCGCCCTTCATGTGGCATTGGCAAAAACTACCACTGGTCCTTCCTGCACCTGCAACTTTAAACGCTCCACTAGTGCCAGTTCAATATAATTTTCTTCTGCCCCAGTATCAATTAGGGCCATGGCCCTCTCCATTCCCCCATCCGCATTTATCTCTATGGGGATAAACAGATGAGAATAAAGTGAAGTAGGCGATTTATTATTTAGATGAGTCTTTCATTTGCAAATTGGAGGATGGAGGTCTTGGCATATAGCCTGGGCATCCTCCCCCTTGAACATTTCCCACATTTCTTGGGGCTGGGTGCCACCCCCTTGACTGGAACAGTTGCTTACTGGAGACTGTCCCTTCCATGGTGACATTGACTCCTCCCACCAGTCCCATTCCAGTGTTAATTGTTTCTTGACTTAAATTGCTAAAACTACTTCTTCCCCCAGCGTGGCTTAGACCTTCACTGCTGCCAAGGCTGACAGCAAATCCAGTTGCAACCCCTGGTGGAACATTTGTGAGGATTGGGAATCTGTAACCTGAGCTGCTTTTGCCAGTGGCTGGAAGACCTGTGCATTCTCCTCTACTGAACTATGGCCCTGGCTGACTGTCAATAATGCTAACTAGGCCTCATCTTTGGCTTTGTCCAGGCATGCCATCCAGTCAACCAACTCTACACACTCCTCCATCAAACTGGGCAAGCTTTCCTGTTCCTCGACGAGTTCTTGGAACCAACCTGCCAGTTCTGGAGGTAAGGCATCCACCATCTGGGAAATTTGGAGCATGAGAGGGGATCCTCCCCCCATTGCTTGTGCCAACTGCACCTGGAAGTGGACCCACGCTATTACCTGGTGAAGTTTATCCAATGCCTCCATGGATAACGCCACCCAGCTGGTGGTAGATTTAGGTTTGGCTTGGATCATTATAGTTTGCTGAGTGGACGCCCCCCAAAATTGTCCTATTTTGTGCAGCAAAAATGCCAACAAAAATCCTACCATGACCACAGTCAAGACATGTCAGTTCCATTCTTCTCCATTGGCAACCACCGCTTCTTCTCAGGGACCCCACAAAATGGAGAGAAATGTATTTAAGTTTTGTTTTATGTAATGCATGGGCTCTTGACAATATGAGACAAATGAGTTAGGTAGCACCAGCCATGTCACCAACTACATAATTGATAATCCCACTGAAAACCACCCTCTCACCCATGTGCCATTTCTTGAATTCATGATGTATTTGCAGACCAAGGTTCCGGCAATGCTTCAAGCAGCATGGCCTGACCCCACATTAGGGCCACAAATGAGGCCAATGCCTGGCCTAGCTCACTTGCTGAGCTCATTATTTTGGCTTCAGATTAAAATAAACTTTTTAAATAAATTTTAAATGAGCAATATAATTTTATCTTGATAAAAAGTGGTTGAGAAAATGAAACTGTATTTCCAGTTGCCATTTCCTCATTTTAAGGCATTTCTGATAGTTTAAAGTATTGCAATAAAACCCTAATTTTAGCTCTTGAGAAACATCCAAATTGTGGTTCAGGAAAGTCCCATATCCCACATAATGACCATTTGGAGGATTCGGGACACCGGTTGTTTGGTACACCAGATCATCACCTTATCTAAAGAATTTTCTAATTAGTCCAATTTTCCAAATTTGACCTCCAAATTCATACACAAATTTGATTTAATATTCACGAGGTCAATATGCAGATCAGGCTGACCCCGATCCATCACAGGAAGCAGCCAATAGCTAACAAATATAGTATAGGGGGAGAGGGAACCAGCAGTTGGTTTGATATATAAACCAATGCTGCATCTGACCCTGACTATGGCATAAAGCAAAGAGATGAGGTTTTCTGCGGTGTGGGGTGTTGCATGTAAAAAAAGAGGGTTGACAGAGGCAAGTTGGGTTATGCTGAGAGCCTAAAAATAACTACCCGCTAGTTGATATTAATAGACATAAAGAGATAGTTGATCTATTCAGTGTTGCTTATGTTTATAACATTAAATTCATAATTTATCCTTTTACAACATGAGACTAAGAGGTTAAATTCTATTAAATAGTTAAAAGCAGTTTTTTTATTAATTATCTTTAGTTTTTATCATGTTGATAGCCCATTTTATCCATCATTTTTTGTGGGTATGATTTACAGATAATATTTATTTATTCATTCCAGGTAAGCTGATCATTAATAGATAATATAATTTTATTTAAGCTTATATATTGGTAGATGATTATTGATTATTTTAGAAGTAATCAAACCTAAAGAATCATCCAAAAACTACTAACCATTTACCTAAAATTAATTGGGACTATTGGGTTAACCAATAATCTAACTGCTTACCAAAATGAGTTGATTCTATCAAACCAACCAAAATTCTTAAATAAACTTTTAGCTTATGATAAAAAGCTAAGAGTATACATATGCCTAATTATATACAAGATACTAGTTTTTGCTCATGACTTTTATAAAAACACAAAAATTAAAAATCTGGCTTTAAAGGGGTGGAAGGCGAGTCGGTAGGGGCGTACGGCTACCAACCTGAAGGTTGCGGGTTCGATTCCCGCCCTTCGCACATCGATCGGGGTGCCAGCCAAAGGAAGCTATTGGCGGTTAGTAGGTCTAATAACACGAAAACCTTACCCATGACGTAACCAGAAAAATTTGAGTCCCGATCCGGAGGTGGAAAAACTTTCTTTGACGGAGTTGACCCTGTTCAGGTTTCATGTCGTTTCTTTCTTTCGGTAATGCCTGTCCCCTGGTCGGCTTGCCTCGGTTAAATAAAAATCTGGCTTTAAGTTGTGCAAAAAGACTCATTAACATCTGCCTATATTAAAATTTTTATTTTTGCATTCTATAGTTTTGGCTGAGCATTGCACATGCTCATACAATTTCTTTTATTATTAAAGATAGAAAGATAGAAAGATATAAGATAGACAACTGGACGTTGTTTTAAACTCTCTTTAGAATTTCATCTACTGTCATGTTTTTATGTCATCATTGTGTCAGTCATTTAACCTTTAAAAGAAAGATGACTGGTATAATTAAATTTACCAAACAATTGGGTTAATTTAGCCTAAATTAAAACTGTGAGCTACAGAAGGCAGATAGCTAATAACAGATATTAATTCAAAATTTATTTAAATTATTTTGAAATCAGGCAGCGTTTATTATGATAGTTTTACAAATCATCTTATAAGTATATCATTGCATATAGATATATAGTTGTTCAACCTCTCCCCATAAACTAAGCCAATTTTAATCAAACTTGGCACAATATATATGAAATTGAAACCAATGTAGGCATATTTAATTTAAAAGCATAACAAAATAAATAAATTTTGCCAAATATTGTAAATTATGAATAATTGTAATGAGAATGGTAATTGCTCAGCTCTGAGGTTTAGTGTCATTTTATTTGATTCTATAAGTTCAAAGATTCTGTCAAGTGGCTTAAAAATATTTGGTTATTTTGTTAAGTTCAATAGTTTAATTTTTTTTAGTTTTAGCCTATAAGTTCTGATTTATTACCTTATAATTTGGCAAACTCAGTATTAGGGCTAAAATCAGGGTCATGGGCTTCAGGTTGGTCCCACACATGTTTATTAGCTGGGTGGGATACACTATCTTGATTTCAGTATCAAATTATAATGACAGATGCTAAGTTTTGCCAAAATTTCTCATTCTCTAATTAGCTGTGAATTCTAAATTGATAGCATAAATTTTGATCTCTATATAAATAAAATTATATGTATGTATGTATGCACATATGTATAAGATGAAACTCCTCCTAACATAAACAAAAATCACCAAACTTTGCACAGATACTTTATGAATTTTATAATGTTCATAGGCTATTTTTTAATAAATTATATTAATTTTAATAAAATTTATATATATTATTTAATAAATAATATTATAATGATAATTAATATTTCATTTTGTCTAAGCATTTTGTACTATCCACTAATTTGCTTGATTCATAGGTTTAGGTAAGCAGTTGGGTGTTTTATGATTGAGTAAAAAAACCAATTGGCTTTTCCCAAGTGGTTGGTAGTTTATCTTTGATTTAACAGATTCAATGGTTAAGTCAGTAGTTGATGGTTTTTGGTTGATTTGAAAGCTTCAATATGAATTTACTAAATGGTGATAGTTTAGCCAATTTGATAGTAATATTTATATAGCTGAGTAGTTGATATTTTTAATTATTTTGATAAGCCAATTTGCTTTGGCTAAATGGTAGATAGGTTAGTTAATTCAAAAGGCTAATTGATTTTAGCCAAGTGGCTGTTAGTTTATGGTTGATTCATTAGGTTAATGATTTTGACAAGTGGTGCTAGTAGGCAATTTTATATTTAATAGTTTTAATACTTACTGATGGCCTCTAATAAAATAAAGACAAAATAAGTTCTTAAGGTCATCTTATAATTTATAAATTAAAGAAGAGCTGGGAAAACTGGCAAGTGTAAAATAAATGTTCTTGATAATTGAGCAATTTGAGGTACCAGGACTATGTTCTTTAAGGTATTAAATTTAAGCTAATCTGAGAAATCTGGTTCATCCATATCCTTAACCATCAGTGGCAGAATTAAGTGAATTAACTTTATTAGATCCAGCACAATCTGATTAGCTCTATCAGATGACTCTCTGATTAAACAATTGAGGTTATAATGTTAATATTCATTATTTGGGTAAATTCTTCACAACCTTATTACCCCACTGTGGTGTGCAGCAAGTGAACACTACTGCATAGGTAAGAGTATCCTCTTGGAACTCTCTTGATCTATTGACCTCTTTCAACTTGACATTGTCTGCTATCTATAAATCCCTGGTATAATAAATTATATTCTCAGTTAAAACTTCCAAAAATACAACTAAAACTTGGGCAAAAGGTGTATTTTGTTTAATAAGCGTGGAAATAATTTACTTGATCTCTCAGCCTTATAACAAGGATGTCCCAAGTTAAGATCAATTGACAGCGAGATTAATGGGTATAATAATTATAATAGTACTCAGTTTTAGGAAAACAACCTATAAAAGAAACAAGCAGGTGCAGGATGATTCTGGAAGTTGTGGGGCTTGAAGGAAAAGGTGAATTATAGAATGAGACAGCAACTAGTTTTAAACGCTTTAGAAAGATTTAATGAAAAGAGGCAAAATATTCAGTTAACTAAGTTCAAGCCAACATATTGACAACACACCTTCCCTCTTGGCCTGACTCACACTTTGGATTGAGCTCTTAAGGAGAAAGCTGAAAATAATGGTAGGGCCTTAAAAGTTTTTATGAATCCAGTTAATGATCCTCCTATTTGAAAAGTGCTTTCTGGTATAAACATAAAAAAGGACCATTCTAATATTACAAATGGTCTTTCCCACAGTGAGGCCATCTTTTAGATTCAAAAAACTATATTTATCACAGTATGATATTTGATTGCATCCTTAAGCTGATGTAACATACCTTAGTAAATAAAATTTTAAGCCTTTTTGTTGATCTTGAAAGTCAAATCCACTCCATAGGCTTTAATTTAAATTTTGACCAGTGCCCATATCAATCATTAAAGTATTCCTAAGGTCAAACTCCATCTTCATTATCTATTATAGAATGCAGTAGAAGTGGTAAAGTAGGTTGTTGACCATAAATTATTTTAAAGGCCAAGAACCCTGTGGAGCTATGGTGCTGAATATTATAGATAAAGATGGTGGCCCTGATGTAAAGGGTCCATTGCAAAGTAGTCTGAGTGGCAAACTTAAATAGTATCAGCTCCAAAGTTCCATCTTAATCTTTCTATGATACTGTTGGTCCCATGATTATAGGGAGAAGCCAGGACCTATTGAAAATCCTATGAGCTTATTAACTTAGGGGATTATTATGGGCGTAAAGTTAGTGGCATTATGCATCAGTATAGCTTAGGGGCCCATAAAGCTAATGAGTAATGTTATCCATAGTAACTTAACACTAGTAACTGACTGGGTATCAAGTATAGGTTTAGCTTTAGACCATTTAGTAATTTAGTCAAAGCTATAATGATGTATCAGCTACTAAAATTGCTAATGGGTAAAAATCTAATAACATTGGTAAAGATAACATGTAATATCAGTTAGGCTTGATAAGTTGATATGTAGTGGGTCTTTAAAGGGTTATTTTCAATTAATATTTGTTGCACTTATTCAAAATGTCACAAATATTAAATGTCAAAGACTCCCAGTAGTAACTTGTTGTAACTGCCATAAAGTCTTAGTAAATCCACCATGACCAAGTATTTTATGGGCTTGAATATTTATTATATGACATTTGGATGGGGTAAGATATAGACGTTTTTGGCCATTCTTGGCATAACAGTTCTTTTGACTGTAGTTAAAGTTCAAAGTTGACTCAAAGCTATAAACTAGCGGGGAGGCTGATGAAGATTAAAAGATGAGGAAAAATAGATTACTTTGTTTTGATAAAAGGACTTTATACTTAAATAGTGAGTGGAATTATGATGCTGAGAGAACCTCCATGCTCCATCCAATCAGGATCTTTCACAGCCTTAAAAATTAACCTCCTGGTCATTGCCCTCATTGTTATGCATCATACTCATGACCAAAATGGTGAAAGCCGCACCTTTTTGAGATTTGGGAATTGGAGGTATAATTCAAAAAGGCATATCCATTGATTATCATGTGCATTATGCTTCCTGATCAAAATTCTCATTGGTGCCTTCAAGAAAAGGTTTCAATTGTGAGGGCTTGAGAGTTAACTCAATGGGGCTTGATTTAAAAGTAAAGATCTTGACTTGTTTATCATATCAAATCCCAACAACACCCCCTTAAGATCCTGTGAGAAGAGAGTATAGGGACATAGGAATCAGCCATGTAATCAGTTTACCACTGTCCCATGATTGACATCAGCAATGAAGTACTCAGAGTTACCTTATTAATTAAATTGTAAGTTCTAAACCAAAGAACGTTAAGCATATTCTGTTGACCTCCAGGTAAATGATAATAAAAGAGAACTAGGTCTCAAAAAATGGGTAAGGAGGGTTAGCTGACATTAAATTGAGATATATCTCTTTCTCTGGTGGTGACAATGCCTTGCATGGATATGGCTTGAATCTGAACAATATTATTGGCTAAGGCCTTCATGATCAGAGTTCTCAGGCATTGAGGTATCAAGTAGGGGATGAAATCTACTTGGTAGTTGAGGAGTACGCCCATATAGAGCTTAAAAGTGAGGCATCCTGATTATTTGATGGTAGCTTATTTGGTAAGCAAGCAGGGTGCTGGGTAGATAGTGGTTTTGGTGTGCAAGGTCAGAGGCAGCCATCTTCTGCTAAATAAAAACATGGGTTCTGGTAGCACGTTTCATTACTCCTTTAATTAAGGGTTATATGAGTCAGTGAAAGTTTGATTAGTTCAAAAAAATGAAGTTAGTTTTTGGACTACCTGAGATGCGTATTTAGCCTTTTGTTTGAAAGCAAAGTTTGTGGACATTTGAGTTGTGTAAAAAATGGATCAAATAAGTAATAGGACCAAGGCTTTTGTGGTGGCCGGAAAAACAGAAAATTGCTTCAATTTTTTGGTCAAATGATCCATGGTTAGGGGATATACTTATAGCCTTGTAACCTGGTGGGCAGAGGGCCCATTACTTTGATGCTTACAACATTAAAGGGGATTGAAAGAGCCACAGTTAAGTTTTAATACCAGGGCTATCCCAATCTTGGGATCAACAAGTCATATAAACCTCTAGAACTTCCTGGATGGTCTCAACCATCTAATCCCAATAGCACCATTTCTTTATCCATTTGTGGTTCTTTTTCACTGCACCATGTCCCACAGTTGTGTGACTTAGAAATAAAATTGGTTTGGGAAGAAGGGTGGATATATGGGAGCCATTTCATGTTGATTTTCTTATACTGCATCTCACCTTTAATCTGAGTGCCTTGGTAAACTTTCAGAGCTCTGCTTGAATTTTGGGGGATTCACTCTCCATCGCTCAGGCCAGCCAATTATGTTGTACAGTCAGTCTTCTTCAGGAGTCAAAGATCCAGTACAAGCATCCTTTATAGGCTATTGGCCTTTTGATGAATTGCTCCTGCGCAATGGACAATAGTAAAATCTTAATTCTGCAGCTGTAGGGCCCATCTGCTAATCTTTTATCTGGTCCTTCATCTGCTGCAGCCATTAGACCAATAATTGGTTTTGATGATGGTGAAAAGGGTGTCATATAGGTAGGACCAGAAATACTTGATTGTCTTAACATAGACTGCCACTAGCACTTGATAAAACTATAGTTTTGTTTAGACTTGCTTAAGATTTTGCTAAAGTAAGCCACTGTGTGATCAGCCTGATCTTTATCATGCTGAGCAAGGATGGCCCTGACAGTGACATCACTAGCATCAGTGAATAGAAAAAATGGTTGATAGAAATGAAGATAAACTAAGATAGGTTAGTAAAAATTGCAGTCCACAAAAAATTGAACGCCTGTTACTGTTCAGGTTGCCAATCAAAAGGTATGTTCTTATATAGAAAATAGACCAGGGGTTGAGCTAAGTTGGCAAACCAAGGGTGAAATGACGATAATAAACCATTATGAAAAGGAGTACTTGACTATCCTCAAGGCTCTGTGGGCTTGGCATTTTCTTAATGGCGGTAACTTTATCCTGGATGGGCTGAATAGCATGTTCTAAGAACTAGTACCTAAGTAATTCCACTTCTGATTGAAAGAAAGTGCACTTTGAAGGCTTTGGATTTATTGAGGCTTTTCAAAGATGATTAAAGTCTTCCCAGAGATGTTCCACATGGCCATTGAAGGTTTGCGAGAAGAAAGAGATATCATTAAAGTACACAAGGACAAATGATAGGTTCAAGTCCCTAGGATCCCATACATGGTGCATTGGAAGGTAAAGTGCGCGTTGCAAAGGCCTTGGGGCATGCTTGTTGACTCAAATAACCCCTCATTAGCTATTAGCACACATTTGGACCAATCTTCAGGGGCTATTAATACTTTCCAATATCCAATAGTGAGATCCATAGCAGAAAATATCATAACCTGACAGGCACGTGAAAAGAGTCATTCATCTGGGGTAAGGGATTACTGTCTTTCTTGGTTATGAAGTTACTTATATGATAGCCCATCAATACACAATTCAGTAATTATTATTCTAAACTAATAGGAGGGGTGAGGCCTAGGGGAATGCAAAGGCATCAAAAGCACATTTTAAAGTAGTTTTTTGAGCTCAACAGCTACCAGAGCGTCCTCAACTTTACATTTTTGGCAGGGCGGGACCAAATGGGTTGAGCGTCCCAAGTCTTAACTTGATGTAAAACGCCATTTAATTACCAAAATTGTAGACAGAGGTTGAGAAGAAAAATAAGTATTCTTCTAGAAATTTCTTAACCTGGCTCTGTTGTTTACTAAGAGATCTTGTTCTATAGAGGTGTAAGCTAGAGCTTTTGATTGGGTTGTTTCTAACCCAAAATACCTAAAAATTCCAAAGCTACAGACATCAAGGTTGAATCCTACAGGAAGAAGGCAAATATAAGTGACTGGAATATCAGGCTTCACTATCCTAGGTTTGTAGTAAGATTATCCAGAAGCACTGATATGGATACAGCATAGGCAGGATCTAAAATTCCTGGACAAGTCAGGACCTCATTGACAGAGAAGTTATCCATGCCTCATATCTCCAGCAATTGTACCAAGGGAATATTGATATGAATTTAGGTGTTGACATTGGCCTGGGGCTTTGGAGATCTAGTGGTCATCTTAGGGAAATAAATAAGCATCCCACTTGGCCATCTACTGTAGGAGGGGGTATCCATACTTAATAACACCTTACTAGATCTTTGAGCTGGTCGATCTGGATGTTTCTCTCAATCAGGAAAGCCTGAGATTTGACCTCCACCTTAGCATTGTGGGATGTTTCAAAAATTTATAGGACCCAATGACTCACCAGGGATAAAATATTTCATCATAATGCAAGACTATGGAATGGTACCTGAGAAACTGAGTACTAAGGAGAAGGTTGTGACTTGGGTTTTTAATGCTATGGCTGGGGTATTCACTGAAAGCTTGCTGAAGTGAATTGATGGTGAGTAATAATCCCCAATAGACTAAGTGAATTTTAGCCTTGCCGTACCATATTCCACATAATGTGGCAAGTAATGAGTGATTTTGATACGCTTCATTAATTTAGATGAAATGGCATTTATGAGAAACCACTGTTGACAATGGCGTGGACACGGATTTAATTAACTCAAATGGCAAAACATGTAACTAAGCTCCCAAACTGAGGAGATAGAGTGAGGAACTTTGGAGATTCACCAGAAGAAAAGTAAGCAGTATCAGGTCCTCTAATATCAATGGGTACTGAATCATCTTCTTCTGGTACAACAACATTAGACTCCTTGAAGGCTGTTAAACATTATTGAGATATTACAGTGATGTCAGCTTAAAGGCGAGGCACTTTATGCTGACTGTCCTTTTCCCACCTCCTCAGTGAGTCTCTTCCAACAAGTCTTTGAGCTATGAAGGAATACATAGCAGTAGGAGCATTAAGGTATGAGATTATTCTGGTTCTCAACCATATGGATCTGAGGACTGCTGGAAGATATATTCAGAGGACTTGGGATTCAAGATAGACACAGAAATTTCATTATGTGAAAACTTAATTTTTAAATACAGGTGAAGCTGTTCTTCTGGCCCAATCATGTGCATATAGAACTCAGGATAAGCTTCCTGTTGGACAAACAGTTGTTTGACTTGTAAGTAAGAATAGTTTGGAGGAGAATAGCCCCAATTTTTAGTATACTAAAGGCCTATCCAATTCTTGGTGAAATCTGGCCTCTTCAAGTAAGGCGATTGCTCCCACTCCTCAGCCAAACAGGCCTACAATTAGTAATAGGATTACTCTAAATTTCTGGCAGAATCAGGGGCGCCATTTGGAGGTTCCCACGCGTCCTACATCCAATTTAGTTCAAACCTTAATGTGGAGACCTGTCCCTTTTATAGGCCTTGAAGGGGTCACACTAGATGAAACTCTTTCCCACACAGTAATTGGCTAAAGTATCAATTCTTTACCTCATGTCCTTTTCCTACCTACTCTCAGCCCTCCATCAGCCATTTCATCTAAGCAAGGCAAGTTTCAAGAGCTCCAAAGGTCTGAACCCTAGATTTCCTAAATAGAATCAAAGCTAATAATGAATAGCTCACCTATCTTGCTTCAAGCCTTGAGTTAATTTAAATACTAAGCAGTGTAATTTAAGGGGGTTTACTTTCTATCCCCTCACTGACACTATTAAAATTATTATAAAAAACGCTTTATTAATTTTAAGGGTTTTCATTTTCAATTTAAGTATTATATTATCCCCTGGTAAGTAATTACCACAGTTGAAGAGTAACCTTACTGCAAAATAGCTTTGTTTTAATACAGGGCTCAAAAGCGCCTGAGAGCATACCACCTTCCCTGGATTCCAACAAGTGGTGCTCACTACAGGGGAACCTGTACACCACAATACTATACAAAAAATGGAGAGCGTTCAAGTGAGTACATCTCTTTATCTTCCAATTGACAATATCAATAATAGTTGCCCTGAAAAGCAATAGCAAACGCTTTATCACGTCTTAAAGAGCTTGAACAGTGCCCTTTTAAGCCCCATTAAAAGTCAAGTTCACCCTCGGTGAGGAAAGCATTTCTTCGTTTTTTTATGTCTATGAATTTGTAATGCAAGGCGCATCTGACAAACAAAAATTAAAAACATCCTCCTTGCTAAAGTCGCCTAGCACAAGAAATGATGGTCCTTTATATGGACATTTTGCATACCTGGCCAGATGTTAAAGAGTCTCTGTTAGCTGAATTTGGTTCAAAGCAAAGTATAAACAGGGAAAAACATGCCTTTTTTGCCTTAGTATGTATGAAAGCGGACTGATCCCTGCTTTTGATGAGCGGTTTTATCTCTCTGCTCAGAGGTTTTCAACATCTAACAAAAAAACCCTTTATGATGCCATTGCGGCCATGTTAACTAGTTAGCTTCCTAACCTTCTTTAGCCAGCATATCATCTCAGTGAAGGGCAACTTTAAGAATGTCTGTGACATAAAAGAGGCCTTTTTAGATGTTGCTGATTTTCATACCTGTGCGACAACAAATGAAGCTGTAGTGAACCCTCAGGTTTGGACCATTGAGGAGTTCTCAACTGAAGCCCCACTAAAAGAGGCTATGTTGGCCCCTATGCTGGAAACCATCCCAATGCCAGCACCTGCTGTGCGGCTCAAACCTATTAATTCCTTCGCTCTGCAAACATGAGGTTCCTAAGCTAGTAAGTCAGAGTGCATTACTGGATATAAGACAGCGCTCCCTGCCCCCACCTTGCCACCAAGGTCAGCTTGTACCATTCTATAAACCTCTCCAAGTGGTCCTAAAGCCTGCTATTAAGCCTAAACCTCTCTTCATGTGATATTTGCCCACTAACAATGAGTTCATGATTAGGTCGTTAAAGCTAAACCACCTGTTTCCCCAAGGCTCACAGCCGCTGATCAACCCAAAGCTGGCATAGTTAAAGCACCTCACTCCATGACGCTATCTCCTCCAGCCAACTCTAATCTGAAACCTGTAGCCATGAGAAAGCCCAAACCTCTCCCTCCGGTGACACTCACTCCCAACAACTATGGGCTCAAGGACAAGGCTGATCAAGCTAAGCTGCTTGTTCCTCCAATGCTCATCGCTGTGGATGGCCCCAAATATACTAAATTTATGGCCTCCTCCTCCAACCGCCCTTCTAGAACCCACCCAATGTGTGTGGATAACCCATCTGATGATGAATCTGAAGGAGGTTATGTGGAAGTTGATGTTATTATGTCCTAGGAGCCCCAGACAAAGTAGGTATACTAGATTGGCTGAGCCCTGAAGAAGTAGATAAAGCCCTGATCCATCAAGAAACCTATCTTAATCAAGTGCTGGGGTGCCCTGAAGTTATTGATACCGCTAGCAATGCTGATCAGGTTATTACTTCGCTGATCTGACCAATTCATCATGTTCACACCCTACAATTTATTAAAAACAACTATCCCAAGACAGCTAAAAAGCTTGCCTCCACTCTCCGTCTTAAAGAAGTGTTAGCTCTCCCCCTAACTTTGGCAGGACCATAACTAAGGTAGAGGTAGTTATTTAAAAAGTCCAGATTAGGGCTATCTTGGACACTGTATCATCCATGAACGTTCTCTCTTCCAAGCTGATCAAGAAGATTAAGCTGGCTCCTGATCTCGAGCATATGGAGGAGTTTGGAACAACAGGTCCCAATAACACCCGTGCTATTGAAGCCTACTCCTTTTTTCCTATTCATATATGAAAGCTCATCTTGTCAGCTCCTGCCGTGGCCTTAAACAATAACACTTATAACATGCTTATTGGCATGCAGTTTATGGTTGAGTATGACGGTATAATCAACATGAAACAGGGTTTCCTCTCTCTACTCAGTTATGAAGTCCCTTTAATATTTAACAATGAAAAAACCAATGAAAAAAATACTCCTGCTTACTTGAGTACCCTTCCTCTGCTTTACCTTTATTCTACATGACCCCTGGATGCAACACAAAAAAGTTGCCTGATTTGGTAGACGCTTCAGAGGGCATTCCCCTTTCACTTCAGAGGATACAGTAATCAATGCTGGTGAACAACGGGTGGTTGCTACCAATATTATGCTATAGATCCTCGAGCCTGTCTACTGCATATAACAAGCATTGACAGAGTAAGCTCTTTAGAACCCCAGGAGTTGCCGGTATACTAGAGCCCGACTATCAATGACCCATTAATATCCTACTGTGGAATATTACTAATAAACCCATCATTGTCAAAAAGAATCAAGAGATAGGGAAAGGTCTCCTAATCCCCCTCCAAGAGATTGACAGGTTCCACTTTATTGGGTCAATGTTGAATATGAGGTTACCCACTGACCAGTTGGTATGTACTCTTCCTAAAGTCCACATTTCAGATGATTTACCATCATATGTACTTGAAAAAGTTCATTCTTATTGGATACCTATGGTGATTCTTCTCCAAGATCAACAAAGACTATGGGAATATGAAGGGATGGAGCCACCATTGATGTTGTGATGCCCAACATATTTGATTTATACCTTAGTGTAAGTCCAAGGTTGAAGAGCAGAAAATGAGGGTTGAACTCAAGAAGTTATTATATGCTGGGTTATTAGTGCCGTCCCAAAGCCCTTGGACGTCTCCTCTAATGCTGATCAAAAATAAGAATGGAGGTCATTGGGTAGTGATGGATTATCATAAACTGGATAACCTCATTAAAAAATCAGCTATCCTATCCCCCGCATAGATGATGCCCTTGCCCAACTCTCTGGCTCAAAATTCTTCTCGGCCATGGATTTGGCTAGCAGATATTGGCAAATGGATCTCTCTCCCCAAGATCAGGCAGAATGTGCTCTCATTTGCAGTAAAGGCTTATTTAGCTGACCCGCCAACCCCAAGGGCTGTTCAATGCGCTGGCATCCTTCCAACGTGCAATGGACCACATTCTGTGAGACCTCAAGCTAAGATGCTTTATTGTCTATCTTAATAACATCATCTTTTCTGCAACGTTCACCAATTATCTCGCTTATTTAAAAGAAGTTCTTCAACGCCTACAAGCTTCTAACATAAAGTTGAAATTGTCAAAATGCACCTTCTTTAAAAAGAAGATAGACTTCCTTGGACATGCCATCTCCCAAGAAGAGATCCAGCCTTTACAAGATGAGTTCAAAGCTATCTTTAAAATGCCTGCCCCTAAAAACTTTGAGACATCAAGGTATTTCTAGTTATGATGGGGTATTACCATCAGTTCATCCCCAAGTTTGCCCAGCTCAGTGAGCCTCTCATCCGACTATTGGCTAATCACCCCTTTTTATCTGGGTACAGAACAAGTGGCCGTATTTGAAACATTAAAGATATTGTTTCAGCAAACCCCTATCCTACGCCACCCCAACTATGGAGGACCCTTCATATTGTTCACTAATGCCTCAACTATGCCATTGGAGCCATCCTAGCCCAATTGGATAGTATGGCGTAGATAATCTGGTCTCTTACTTTATCAAAATATTTAAAAAAACTTAAAATAAATACATTGTTACAGAGAAGGAGTGCCTGGCGGTATTAATAGCTGTTAAACATTACCACCATTTCCTATATGGCACTTCGTTCACTGTGGTTACTGACCAAGCATCCTTAAAATGGCTACAAAACATGAAGGATCCCACTGGACGATTTGCCCGTTGAGCCTTAAACTTCAACATTATGATATGAATATTGAGCACTGAGCTGGGAAGCGTCATATAAATATGGATGGTTTGACTTGGATGCCTATCCTTCATCTGGATGACAGTGAAGCGGAGAGATTACAAGATCTCCTTATGACCCCTGAGTCCTGGGACGATGAGGATGACCCCATTCAGAAAATGCTAGCATGACACTCCTGCAACATTAAGGCGGAGAGCGTAAAGTTATATAAGAAGGTAGGAGTAAATTGGCTGCCTTATCTGTGATCTTTATAATGGGTACCAGTGATCTTGAAAGCCCAATTTACCCTTGGGCATGGTGGAGTGAGGAGGACGTATGGGTGGATCAAGGACCAGTACTATTGGGAAGGCATCATGGAACCTACTATTGAAGTCTTAAATGCCCGCTTAACCTGTAAAAAGCAATCCCGCTTCAAGAAAAGATACCAATACCAACCCACTACCCTTCAGCAACCTTTTACACAATTAGTTTAAACGTGGTAGGACCTTTACCTCAGACTACCAGTGGGAATCGTTACTTACTGGTAGGTATTGACCACTTCACAAAATGGATCAAAGTAGTGGCTCTCCCTGCTCAGACTGCAAAAGCTACCGCCACCTTCCTCCACCAGTCAATCTTCACCCGCTATGGTTGCCCACAGGTCTTTTCTGCAACAATTTTAAAAATTTTACCTCCTGAGTGGTCAAAATCTAAGCTACCTCTATGAACACCCAGCGACTCTTCTCCGCCTCTTACAACTCTTCTACCAACGGGACTGTAGAATGGGCAAATGGAACCTTAGTATCCATACTATGAAAAATGGCCACCTCTGACCCTCTGCATTGGGATCAATTTTTGCCAGTGCTCTCACGGCCTATTGCATTAGCCACCATTGGATACTAAAATGTCTCCTTTCCATGTTTTGTATGACCAGGAACCTAGAATTCCTGCCCTTTGGCAACAGATGTCTGTTATAGCCAGGACTGATGACCCAGAAAAGGCCATGAGGAAGTCGGCCCAACATATCATCAAACTACAATCTAAAGCTATGACTAACTTAGCCAAAACTGTCACCAAAGAGGTTTCAAGCAGCTAATGAACTCAGACCACCTTTACCCTCTTTTAGAATCTCTGACCTTGCTTTATATTATCATAACCGCAATACTCCCAGAAGTGAGAAGCTAGGGTCCATCTGGGAATGACCATTTGTCATCACCTACAAAAAGGGTGAAATGTATTCCATTAAGTCATTCGCTTCTGTAGTAGTTGTCAACAGAGTTCATGGTTAGTTTCTCCTCCCCTATTCTCTCCCCAAAGTTCTTGAAGGGAGTAATATCAGACAAACGGTTGTTAAACTAGTAAGTAAAAATAGTTTAGAGGAGAATAGCTCTGATTTCAGTATACTAAAGGCCTATTCAATTCTCAGTGGAATCCAGCCCCTTGGAGTAAGGCGATTTCTCCCACTTTTGGCCAAACAGGCCTACAATTAGTAATAGGATTACACTGAATTGCCAGCAGAATCAGGGAGCCATTCAGAGGTTCCCCCATACTACATCAAATTTAGTTCAAACTCCAATGCGGAGACCTAGACCTTTTATAGGTCTTGAGGGGGTCACACCAGATGAAACTCTTTTCCTCACGGTGAATGGCTCAGATACATCAATTCTTTACCTCACAACTTTGCAATATCTACTATCAACTTTCCATCAGCCCATTCTATTTAAGCAAAGCAAGTTTTGAGAGCTCCAAAGGTCTGAATCCTAGATTTCCTAAATAGGATCAAAGCTAATAATAAATAACTCGCCTATCTTGCTTCAAGCCTTGAGTTAATTTAAATACTAAGCAGTGTGATTTAGAGAGGGTTTACTTTCTATCCCCTCACTGAAACTAATAAAAATATTATAAAAATATAACACTTTATTAACTTTAAGGGTTTTCATTTTCAATTTAAGTATTATATTATCCCCTGGTAAGTAATTCCCACAGTTAAAGAGTAACCTTACTGCAAAATAGCTTTGTTTGAATCCAGGGCTCAAAAGCACCGGAGAAAATACCACCTGCCCTGGATTCCAACAATCCCAAAGTATAATGACTGCAGTTATGGCGCCATCCAAGGTAATACGATTAGTGGTTACCAAAGGTTGTGCTTAGGCGTAGAATTGGCTAGCAAACTCTACAGGACTTTCTCCTTTGTTCAACTAAATGCATATGAACACCTGTTTCTGATTTGCCAAGGTTTGGCTTTTAAACTCCTGGTCTATGGCGGTTTGGACTTTTTCTCAGGTGTGATATTAATTTAGATGGGGAGTGTCATGATTATGATATTACTGGATGATAAGCCTAAGGTTGTTGTGGCAGAATGGATGGAATCCGCTGTGTTTGATAGGAGTTATGATTATTTGAGCACCTCAAGATGAGGCAATATTGAATTGTTGGGAAATTGCCTCAAATTAGGCAATCTTGAAGTTAACGAATGAAGAGTTGCTGGAACCAATGATATATGGCGAATTAAATTACTAAGCTATGAAGCAGTATTATCTGAAGTCACTAAATATAGGTGAGATGAGATGATTAAGTGGGGGTTGGTTATTAATAGTTTAGAGTAAGCGAAACAGCAAAGATCCGCTGTATTTATTATATTAAATAAAATAGTGTGGAGGGAGCAAGTGCTCCATATTATTAAATAGTTTATTCTGTTCCTTTGTGGATAACGATCATCATATCATTGGTCCTGTTGCTCAGTGGGCTGAACCCTGTGCAAAAGCCCTTATGGCGTATTTAACAATTCTGCCAATTTTATAACAGGGAGTTAAAATATATCAGGCAGTATTATTTCTGAAGGAGTGGATTTTCTTCACCTTCTGATGGGTGGCGGCCTCTTCTATCAGGCTTATATAAGCATACAGGAAGGAGGTAATAACTTCCTTTCCTGGTTAAATTTCACCTTTACTTAGAATTGAAGTTATTCACAAAAGGGGTGGAAAGAGTATTGATGGCGGGAACCAGTGCAGGCTTGGACATTTTGGTTTCACACAGTTGTGAGGGCCTATAAATTTAACCTTCATCTTAAATTTTAGATCCTCCTGATTTTCATTCTAATTTCATTTAGAGAGGTAATGAAGGCTTTATGGGAAACTTTTTTCTTCAGCACTAGAATTTTGGCACGTTGGAAGAGCAGATAATTCTCAAATTTACTCAAGCAAGTTTTGAACCTGAAACAGAATTTTTCAACTTGGGTGATGCAATTGTTGGTGAGCTTGGCAAATGCGCTGAAATTATCCATCTCATACAACAAGGCATTCATCAAAATTCTGAGGTGAGTTGGACTCCATCTACTCAGAGCTTGCACCCTTGTGATACACTGCATATTTGATTCCCATAAGGCGGCAAGCGTCATTAGGACAACTTGCTTCCAGGAGTCGTTGAGATTGACAGGAGTATCAATGTGGGATTAAAAGTTCTTGTGGCCCACAGGGACCTTTAGGATATTCTGGCCCTTCTAGTCACATGGGCCCTTATGGCCCTTCACTCTCAGAGGCGATATCACAATAGGCTAACTCCTGGTAGTGTTGCTGAACGTTCACGCAAGGTCCTCGATCTTTTGATGCATTGGTTTCAGGCAGACTCAAGGAGCTGCGCATTTTGACAAAGCTGGTCCTCAAGGTAACGCAAAAACCACTATCTATAATAGCAAGTTAATTATAAGCCTTGTTGATTACCTGACGGTTATCAAAAATGGTTTTCTGACTGTCATGAATGAAGGAGGAGGCCACATTATAGAAATTCAACAATTTTTGAGTGTAGGCTTTGAGTAAGCCCTAGTTGTTGCTCTAAATCTTATGATACAACACAACTATTTGTAGGTTTTGGTGTATGGCTGGTTGGAAAGAGCTTCAGAGATAGCGTTCAGTACCCAAAGTCATTTCTCCTGAGGGTGTAGAGCCAAGGTATAGAAATCTTGCATCAAGGAAGACACTGAAGGGGCTTGGGAACAACAGGAGCAGCCTCTCACAAAGTAAATACATTTATAGATGTATGTTTTCGTTGAGAATCTCATATTGGAGTTGATACTGATATTGGTCAACGGATGGTAAACTAAAACTGGAAGGTGACCCAAATTCTAGCCTTTCAGGCTTTAATGAAGATACTTCATAATGAGATGTGTTAATACAATGAGTTAATTTTCTTGAATCAGCAGTTGGTTTTTTAAAATTGCTATTAATCTCCAATTTAGTTATAGACGTTTTCACTTAGACAGTTTAGAGCCCCCTATAGTGAGCAGAACATATCTCAGCGTAACAAATATTGACTGTAGCTGAAGTTTGAATATGGCTTGAACTGTAAACTAGTATAGAGGTCAAGGAAGATAAAAAGATGGGACGAGATAAACTACTTTATTAGTTAAAAAAAGGCTTTAATTATTTAATTGAGAGGAGACACAATGCTGAGAGGACCTCCATGGCCCAGTGCAATCAGGATCTTTTGATGCCTTCTGAATCAACCGCCTGGTTGATGCTCTCATTGTTCTGCATCGAATTTATGACCAAAATGGTGGAAGGTGCACCTTTTTTGAGACTTGGGAAGTAGAGGTGCAATTACAGAAGGCATCTCCATTGATTATCATGCGCATGATGCTTCCTGATCAAAATTATCATTGGTGCCTTCAAGGACAGGTTTCAATCTTGAGGGCTCAAGAGTTGACTTAATATGGATCAATTTGAGAGTAGGGATCTTGACTCGCTCATCATCTCAAATTCTGCTAGCCATCCTTTCCTATCTTATATGAACCATTTTAAGTTCAATGGCTTTAAATAATTGGTCTAGAGCTTTCAAATGAAAAGAAGCATATTGCCATATTGACAATCCTTCATCTTGTCAAATAACTGGTCAGCATTGGAGGAAAATGCTGGAATAATGAGTATAAAGAGACCATCAGCATTCTGATAAAGTAAAACCAAAATTTGTATGACTTTATAATTATAAGCCTGGAGTTTCAGAGCCCATCATGCCACACACCCTTCAGGCTTGATAATGGTGTAAAGCTATAACATCAAAGTATGATAAGTCACAACCTGAAACTTAGTTCCATGCAGGTATACACCTAGGTGTTTTATTCAAAAATGATGGCTGAACTTTCATGTGTCATTACCATATATAGTGTTTTCAGGTTTGGTGAGTGCAAAGTTATGGAAAGCAACAGGATGTTCCTCACCATGATCATTTAATTTGGATAATAACTCTCCAATGGCCACCAACGAGGCGTCATACTGAATAATAAATGGTTGGTTTAAGTCTGGTTAGTGAGGCGGGATCTTAAGTTAAAGTTGCTATAACCTTTTAAAGCCATCTTTGTAACTCCAAAAAGTCAATAAATGGCCTTCAACTTCTTGACTAATGAAACAATGGTTCAGCTAACTGAGTGATTCCTTAGATGAAGCGATGTAGTATCCTACCACCCTAAGAAATACCTCCACATCTTGTTTATTTTCAGGACTTTTCATTCAATTAACGACATCAAGTTTTTGGATTTGAGTAATACCATTGTGTTTCAACGGATATGGCCTTAATAATCCATTTGGGCCTTAAAAAATTGACATTTTCTTGGTGTGTTTTCCAAATAAGCTTTGGTTATCTGTCATATACTTCCTCTAAAAGGTTGAAATATTGGGAAAAGACACAAAACATTGATTTTGACAAGATATACTAAAAAGCAGATTAACTTTGGCCACTTATGATGGAGTCCATGGATTGCTAAAAATGATAGCCACGTTTTTTAAAGACACTGGGACATACAGGTCAGCTGACATAGCCCTTGGGAGGGGATTATCACAAATTTTTAATGTTCCTACTTAGAGAACGTGATATGTCAATATCCAATTATAAAATATACCACAATGAAGTATGTGGCACCTTTAAATGGTCAAAGGCATTTTCTATTAACAGCAAAGGGTAAAAATATTTTTGTTAACTCTATTTAATTGGCATTAATTAAATTACACATCTAAAACTATCCTTATTCTTGATGATAAGTACAGGGCTAGCTCATGGACTGTGGGAGGGGACAATCATAAATTGCTACAGCAACTTTTTACGCTCTTTCTGCTCAACTTCATTGTTATTTTTACTTTGTCAAATAGCATATAATATATATGCCTGACATTGCCAGTGCCTTTATAGTGCTGAATCCATTTAGAAAACCCAAAATTAGAGTCATTATGGCAAATTTGCAGCAAATTTCTGAAGCAGCACCAAGGCTTTATCCTTTTGATTACCCATAAATCCTCATAGCTGTTCTCTGGAAATACTTGACCAAACGGTTGGTGTTGACTCTAGCAGACCATACTCCAATAATGTCCCAAAACCATCGACATAATGATTTTTTTCTGTTGGGTAATAGGTGGATGTAGGAAATTTTATTACCTTTCTTCACTGTAATTTTCTGAGAGATCAGGTTAACCAAAAGGACGCGGATCTTTCCATGATCAGGAAAGATTAATCCTGAAATGGCGTGCAATTAAATCCATAATTTTTCCCATGGGATTTAGATTTATGAGTAATCTTTTGCAGAAGGTCTAGAGACAACTCAATGTTGGCAACCCAGTGTTCTCCCAGGATTGACTCAAAAGTAGGACAATCATAATAGAATACCTTAATTTTGGAGATATTAGAGGGATGGGGACGATTACAATTCCCGCCTTGCTGGTAATAGGTGAAAAATACCTCAATGTTGTAAGCTAGCAATTAAAATTATCTTGGTTAGTGTGGGGAAACTTTTCTTCTTGAAAGTGGCATAGAGGCAGCTTTTGCTGAGGATCTTAAAAACGTTGTCATTGTAATTAATGACATCTCCATAGTCCTTGATAAAAATGATACTTATAAAAAACTGATAATTGCAACTAGGCAATATAGTAGAAGGAGAAATGATTTTTAATAAGCCAAATATCTTGGTAAAGCACTATAAGCTACTTCACTTAGAGTAATTTTAAAATGGGCAGTTCCATACTGCTGTTGATGTGTCACATCTGGGGCAATCTTCAGTATCTTTGCAAAATTATTAGATATTACATTTACTGAAGCACCACTATCCAATATTGCGTGAAATCATTTAATTTATAAGCAATTGATAATCTTGCAATTATAGAAGTAGTTTGATATAATTTAAAAAATTACGGTGATAGAATCAACTTTATCATTCATAGTTTTATTTTTTGTCAACATTTGGAAAATGTGTGTGTAATATCTCTAGGGGCAAGCCCATCTAGACTCCCTTCAAAGGGGAAGAACATTGGAGTCCTCAACTTCACCAGAAAAAGGGTTTTTCCAAAAGTTGCATGGCATATGATTTAAAGATAATTTCTTGACCTTCGTTTTCAGTGCAGCATGCTGGCTATAATTTATTGTTAAAACTTGATTTAAAACTGTCACTCCAAAGGTGTGAGTGCTCATAAACTCTTCTTTTATGTACTTTGATTGGGATAATCAGTTACCCAGCATTAAAGTATACCTCATCTATTGAAAGATCTATTTTCTGGTCCTCATTTTTGTGGGGGAGGCCAAATAGGTTATTCTAGACCACTATTTTGGAAATGTTGGTGCATAGTGGCCCTTAGATTTGCAAATCCAATACGTCTCTTTGATAAACTTGTCATTGAGGTCCAAGGGATCCCACGTTGTGAGTAATCAGTCCTTGTTGTAATTTTATTGCTACCTGCACGTTTATTGAAACAAAGATTCCTGGAACTAATATAATATAAACCAAAGTAAATTTTACATTATTTTAAATACTTAATCATAGTGGGGGTGTCCAACTCCTTAACCAGCGCTGGTAGCAGTGACTGATTCAACTCAGGGCAATCCTTAGTAGCGTTATGGAGATAAATCTTTGCATCAAAATCAACCATCACTTTTTCCCTAATAACATCTGAGACTCAATCTACAATAAGTTAAAAACTTGAAATAATTTTATTCTTCCAAAATTGGAAAGCCTTGAACTCAGCCTTGTGAGAGGCCGTTTATGTGGGACTACTTAATTCTCTTAGAATAGCGTTTTCATGTCTGTTAGACTCCAATTATCTTTGAGCAGGTAATGCATAATTAAGTTACAGATAAAATTTCCAAGAAGTTTATCATAGAAGTAACCTTGAAAATTAGTATCCCATGCATAGTCAACTTGAACATCTCCAAAAAATTGCATGTTCTCATGTTGATCATAGTTAAGAAAATCAAAAGAATTGAAATGATTGAAAATCTGAAATGGTATGCTAGTTCCAAGAAGTTAAAAAAGTGGCTTGAGAAGAGCAAACTTGGGGTCCCATGTTGCTTGATTCATCAGCAGGTCTTCACAATTGTAATGGAGGCCCAAAGGAGTGAAGCAATGCCAATAGTGCAGCTGAAATAAAGCGTTGAAGATAAGTGGGGTTGCTAGGACAGACTCTACTTCAGAAGGTTTATATTCAATAAATCTGGATTTAATTGTATGCGGATTTGGGAGTTTCGCTAACAACGCCCATCATTCAAGCCAACCTCATATTCTGTTACTAAAACATACATTATTCCAAATCTTATTATGACTATCTCCCAACCTGCTTCAAAGTGACAATCTCAGCTCATAGTTTACAAATTCTAATTAAAGTTCACATTCTTGGTTGTTTGCGTCTTGTTGACATCACATGGCTCTCGTTGTTGTTTGGTAGAGGTTATTGCCCTTAGATCATTTCCCAAGTCGGTGTGCAAGCTAATGTAGGTGTCCTCTAAAGCTTCAATGTCTCAACGTATGGTGACTTGTTAGCTCCAAATTGCCTCAGATCCTCCTGGAGGGCATTGGTAGCTTCAGAGGTACTACCATTGTGCTGAGGGGCAACCCTTCATCTACTGTTGCATGTACTGAGTAAGTTCCTTTACTAACTTAGCTTGCTGGAATTCTATTTAAGTAGCATATATGGCACTTCTAGCTTTCAACTGTAATGATTCATTTAAGGCACCCATGCAGTGGTAACACCTCTCTTTCAAAGTTAGTTAGCTAATTTCAACAATAATCTTCTTTTTAGCAATAAGATCATCCAATAATATTGAAGTTTTGTGGATTAGTTTGTGGTTTGTGTCAATGGCCTGCTTTATGTCATTGAAGCTAAAATCCAGCTGGTTGTGCAGAAAGCGCATAGCATCAAAAGTTTTAGATCTTTCATTTGAATATTTTCATAATCAAGACATAGGGTCAAAATATGGCCATCTGGGAGTTTCATACTGTGAATTATAAATAATCAATGATGTTTTTCCCCAGATGTTCAGTACTGCTTAAGAGGGTGACTTGACTATAGTTCATGCTGAGTAATCTCTCAAATTCTTGCCTTAACTGTTCTTGGTTGTGCTAAAGGTAGAATAGGGAGGACAGGAGGTCAGCCAGTTCATGTTTTAATAATTATAATCCTAGACATTTAATCCACTTTATTTGTTGGAGAACCTCTGGGGTAAAGGTGTACTTATCAACTTCTCAAGTTTAAAGTAGATTATCCCCATCCTATCTCAGCTTGGGATATCTGAGAAGGGCTGGAGAATTGATATAGAACATAATGGCTTAATCGCTTTAGATAATTTTTTTCTACCATGTTGGACTCCATATTCTTGTTAGGAATAAGAAAGTTGAATGTGACCCTATAGTGAGCATCAAAAAGTAGTGCATAGCAAATGCGCACTTCTCCAATGGTAAGAATTCTCACTTGGAACACTCTTGATTCTCTTGATCTTCTGACATCATAACACTTGACGAGATATGCTTTATATAATGCCAGGTATTAAACTCTATTTCTAGGAAGAAATCTTAAAATACAAACTAGATTCAGATATTAAGTGTATTTGATTGGAAAGTCAGGAAAATATTTGTACTCAATCTTTTAGCCTCAGAACAAGGATGTCCTGAGTTATATATTAACATTTAGTATAACTAGTAGAATGAGTAGAATGGTACTCAGTTTTTTAAGAAACAACTCATTAAAGGCTAAGGCAGAACTATGATAGTCCTTGGTTTGTTTGGGGGCTTTAGATAAAGGCAAACTCTTGAATGATAAAGCAACTAATTTTTACATTTGCTTTAGAAAGACTCACCAGAAAGAGGAAAATATTTAGTCTCTTGATTTCAAGTCAACAATTTGCAAACAACTCTTTACTTTATGTTTTCTAAGAATTAAGAAACAAAATGCAAAGATGATACAGAACATATAAGTAAATGAAATATTACAAAAAATTTAAACAGCATCCAAATAAAAAGTATATATCATATTCATGAGCATGTTACTTTAAGGTAACAGTATAAAACTTCTCTTATTTTTAGCACTAGTGGTGCCCAACCCAAAAAAGGGAGCCACCACACATCTTTATTTGCAAATGAGCATAATAAAGGGATTATTAGAAATAAAAAAAATTCTTTTATGGCCCCTAAATTATCAGCCTAGGAAGCCATATCAGATGGCAAGGAAGCTTAAGGGAAATTTTTGTCCGGCGCCCACTTTAGCTAGTGGAAGATGGCGGATATCATAGGAGTGGGGGCATCATCAGCATGTGGCATAAGGATATATAGTTGAGGAATTTCTTCATTAATGAGGCCTGCAGTGTACATTGCCTCAATATATGAGCAAGTTGATGCTCAGAGAAAGTGATGAGAGAAGACACACAAGTGAATGGCTTGATGTGCAAGTGAGTTTTTGGAAAAAGGGGTCAAAAAGAGAAGTTTTTGCTGGGTCTATGCAAGCGTAGCTTGTACCAAAAGTGAGCTCCTCAATCTTAAACTTTGCATCCTCCTTAAAATCATGTGGGTAATTGAGGATAGGAATACCCTCAAGCAGGGGTTCCATCGCCCCATAGAGTTGCTGGTAGAGTAAGGTGCTAGCAGGAGCAGCCACAGCTTTTAAAACTTCTCTTATTCGTTTTAGTTGATATTATAGTTTTAATTGCATAATAACCTTACTGATGGTAATCTGCGGTGCTTCAAACTCATCACACTATGACATCATAGCGTTATCTAAATTTTTAACATATCCAAATCCATAGGGCATATATCATTCCAAACCTTTATTATCAATGCCAGGATCAAAGGATATAAAATAAGAAAAACACACTGTTGTCTCATTCATATTGACAGTGGCTTAAGGGCTTGTGGGTTTAGTGTACTGGTCATGGTGGGTAGACATATAAGCTACAAAAAATCAGATCCTCTTTTATATCATCAGCCTGAAGTTTATATTTATCATAATTTACCAATAGGCCTGATTGCATCTTTTAGCAGTGAGTTGATCCCTTTATTAATTAGCCTAAATTTAGATATATTTTTGAAGACTTAACAAATTCTTATTGGGACATTCTAAATTATTATTGATCACCCAAAAGGAATTCTGACAATATGTTAAATGGTTTCACTTAAAAAATTTTAAATTTTAAGTGGGATCAGCCAAATATGAGATGGACGCTTACAATATGTAAACTAAAAGAGCTAATATAAGCGAGAGGCACCCCAAAAAAGCTAACGCTGTCTCCTGTTGCCAGCGGGAACGCCAATTAAAGGAAAGGGGGAATCCTGAGTAGAGGCTTGTACCACTATTGTGCACGTATTAAGGAAAGGGTCTGAAGTGATAAACCAAACTGGAAACCAGGATGAGACCAACTGTCATTGACAGGATGGTAGGTACCCAAGCAACCATGCTTAAAAGTGGTCAATGAGGTGCGACTGGAATTGGCGTACAGCTTCCTGGAGGGTGGGAGTATAGCCTGAAATGGCATCCAAGACAACTATGTGAATTGTCCACATTGCAATTGCTACCACTAAGGATCATATGGAAGGTTGTACAAGAGAATTCAAGGACAAGGTAAAGATGTCCTTAGATAGGCTGAAGGGCTGTGCTTGCTCCTGGCAAAGAGACGTTGCACCTCACACCAGATCGCTTTTGATGGAGGGCACTATTCCAGGCGATGGACCAAAGTCCCATACTGGTCACACACAACACATGAGGAGTGTTATGCATTGGAGAGCTCAGCAGTATGGTATACCCGTTTCAAGCAGCGCCACGCATGGAAACAAACATTGGCTGCAAAAGAGGGTGATGGATGTACTTCCAGATGGCTTTCTGGGTTTCTAGGAGTAGGGAATATCCAACATGTCCAGATAATCCACCATGGCAATGATAGGGGACATCATTGGTATCAAACTGTATAGAAAGGCTTGGCCTTGTGCTTCCTGTGTGAAGCGGGGAGTAGGGCAACCACTCTGGGTGGTGTGCCCACTGATGAAAATTCTCCACTCAGCGCTCCACATGGAGAGGAGAATTTGTTTGAAGTAGGGCGACGTCCCATGCAGGCCCGCAGCAGAGGGAGGTGAGGAAAGATATTTTAACAGAGAATGGGGGTGGGTAGGATTGCTGAGGCCCAGGGCATGGGAGAAATTGGAGCGGGCTGCACATAACCAGTGTTGGGTCTGGAGTGTGGGGTCGGTGACTGCAGCGATCCAGGTGCCAAGTATTTTGGTGGCATGGGCATTGTAGTTGAGCAGGCCCATACAACCAAAATGGCGAGGGCCAAACAAGACATCCAGGCGCACTGGCGGTGGACGGCCTAACCAAAGCTACCCTTGCAGGAGGGCATATAATGAGGTGAAAAAAGTTGGGGAAAAGGCGATAGAATGGGCCACAAACCAAACTTTATATAGGAGCATAGAGTTGGCCAGCAAAACTCTGCCTTTGAGGGAAGAATGTTGGGCTCTGAGGGAGGCAATGCGTTTTATGACATTGTCCAGTATATGGTACTCCATCACCAATGAGGAATACCCTCCCGCCTCCAGCCACACACCCAAATGATGAACTGGACCAGCAGTGGGTCTTGGCACAAAAGGGAGCACCTGCGGGGAGGTTTGGGGTGGGCGGGGCAAGTAAAAACATGAGCTAGCTGCTGAAGCAGGGAGGAAATGGGGTGCTGGTGACCAGCGGGATTGGAAACACCCAAGGAGAATGATTTCGGTTTTTAGGGACATTAATTGCAGCGTTACTTACCCTGTAGTAAACCTCAATAGCATCCTCAAGCACACGTGCATCTTGGTTGTTAGATACCCCAACCACACAATCATAAGCAAATGCCAAAATCTTGACTGGTGCTTGGCCTTGCACATGGACATCAACAAGGCGGGCATTCACGTTGTGCAAAAGTGGGTGAAGGCTGAAGTTATATAAGAGTGGACTTAAAGGGTCCCTTGGTGGAGGCTTCTTTGAGGGTGAACTACATCAGTGAGGAAGCCATGGCCACGCACAGCCATTATGGAGGATTCTTTACGCAACATCACCAAATTGATGAACCAATGGGGGAGATGGGACTTGTGGAGGCAGGCTTTGAGGTAATCCTAGTTGAATCTATCATAAGACTTCTGGTAGTCTAAAAAACAAGTGCTCCAGAAGCCGTGGATTGACAGACATTGTCTACGGTGTGTATGTTGTCCCAAATAGAACGTTTGGGAATGAAGCCAAATTGCTCAGGGGAAATGAGAGCATAGGCAACTACCCCTAGGCGTTTTGCCATGATTTTAGTAAAAGGTTTAGTATCTGCATTAGTAAGCGATATGGGGCGCCAGTTGGCCAAGTCCAGCTTATCCCCTTTCTTATAAAACATGATTGTGTAGGCCTCTTGTCCTCCAGGGAGGAGGCGCGTCTCCATTAGGCATTGGTTTAATGAGGCAAGAAGCAAGTAGGAAAAATATTTAAAGTATTTCTTATAGAACTCATAAGGAATCCCTTCTGGACCTGAGCATATCCTGTACAGTGCACCGCAAATGGTGGACCGGAGTTTATCCCTGAAAATTAAATTCATCAACTCTGGACAATGGGAAATGGAGTATATATGTGCACTTTAGAGAAAGTTTGTCAACTTTGGTTGGCTGAACTGGATCAGAGTGCTATAATTCAGAGTAATAACTTTTAACTTTAATTGCCACTTTGTCTGGAGTATCTGTGACGGAGTGGTCTGGCCGCCTCACCTGTGTGAAGGCTAAGCTCTGTCATGGTACAAAGAATTTTTGAAAAAAGTAGGCGGAGCATGTGTTGCCCCCATTATATCCTTTGCCTTATACTGAACATAAACTCGATGTTTGTGTTGCCTTATCAGCATGTTGTGGCAAGTAGACACCTCTGCCCACTTATGACCCCAAGCTGAGCTGTAGCCTGCTTCAGGGACATTATATTCCAGGTGGTCCATTTCTACCAGTGTGCACAAAATGACTGCTGAGGCAGCCTGAGAGCGACGTGATGAACTGTGGCATGCCTGGCAGATGGTGTTTGCTTTTGTGAGATCCGCCAATGGACGCCACAAATATTTTCAGATTATATGAAACTTACTTTTAAAATAAAAATAATAACGCTTTTGTAAAGTTTTCTATCTTTTTTTACTATTTATGTGGGGCAAGACAGAAAAAGCTCCCCAATTTGATCCTAGTATTTCATATCTAAACTAGTTCAAATATTGGGGCCATGGGGATTTGGGGCTATAGTGTTAAAAAGCTTAGTCATCTGAATTAGGAAAAATTAGCTTTGGCCTATCAGAACGAAGGAAAATATTCTGGGGGTAGAACAAACCCATGTGGTAATGATTTGATAAATTGCACCCAATCACTGGCGGGTAAAATCTTCTCACCTTGGGGGAGAACAAACCAGTGAGGTAATGATTTGATAAATTGCACCCAATCACCCATGGGTAAAATCTTCTCACCTCGGGGGAAAACAAACCCATGTGGTATGGAATGAGACGCGGCTGAGGGGGAACCATGTGATGGATGCCCCAAATTTGGCCAAGGAGTCGGAGCAATCCAACTATTAGTTTTTACCTTAATAAGCTGATTTTGTGTTATAAAACATGTTTTCCTGATGGGTAGGGTTCCACCAAGAATCCTCTAGGGTCTTTTGGTAGATGGTACTCATATCCTCATAAACCATAGTATTGTTAGAAGATTGGAAATGTAATTGGCCAATCATAGTAATGGATTAGGGCATTTTTACCTCCAACATTCTTTTTGAAAGTCGAGAAAGAGAATGTCTGACATTGCCCCTTAAGAATGTTGGGGGAGTGTAGGGCCATAGGAAGCGGCCATGTACCTAGTTTATGGTAACTCTGGTAGCCAAAGACTTTATAGAATACTCATTTCCTCTCTTATATGTGATGGTAAATGGCCCCTCCCAGATTTATCCAAGTTTGCCACTTTGAGGAGTTATGCGATTGTGGTAATATAAGACCATATCCAACACTTGGAATGAAGGTAGGGGAGCCCAAAGCTCATTGGCAGCTTGGCCTTCTTTAGTGACCGTTTTGGCTAGGTTCGTCATAGCCTCTGATTGAAGCTAAATGATGCGTTTAGCTAACATTTGTATGGCTTTCTCAGGCTCCTCTCCACTAGTGAAGACATCCTTATCTAGAAGGGCAGGTATGCCTGGTTCCCTGCCATAAAAAACTTGGAAAGGGGAAGTTTTCAGAATCCTGTGATAGCTAATTTGGTAAGCCATAAGAGCACTAGGGAGCTAATGATAATGAAGGGGATTGGACGAGGCCATTTTCTGTAAGATGGAAACCAAAGTGCCATTTGCTCGCTCCACTGTACCATTGGTTGATGGGTTATATGGAGCTGAGAATAGTTGCTGGGCTCCCATGGAGGTAGCCAATATTTTGACTACTATGGAGGTGAAGTTTTTCTCATTATTGCAGAGTAGTACTTGAGGGGCACCCATGTCAAGTGAAAACATTTTGATGGAGAAAGGTTGCAGTGGCCTTATCAGTTGGGGCTGGAAGCACCACAGCTTCAACCCACTTTGTGAAATGATCAATACCTACCAAGATATATCTGTTTCCACCTGTGGTCTGAGGAAGCGGCCCTACTACATCCAAGCTTATGGTATGGAACGGCTGTTGTGGGGTAGTTGGCTGATATTGGTATCTAGTCTTGAACTGAGACTGCTTCTTACACGTAAGGCAAGCATCCAGACTTCGACTATGGCTTCCATGATTCCCTCCCAAAAGTACTGATTCTTAATCCAATCATAGGTTTTCTTTGCTCCTCCATGGCACAAGGTTGAATGAGCTTCCACAATAACAGGTACATGTTCCGAGGGCCATAGGTAAGGCAACCACTTCACTCCTACTTGTTTATACAACTTTCCATTTTTTACTTTAGTGTTACAGGAGTGCCAGGCCAACATCCTCTGTACGGGCTCATCCTCATCCTTCCAGTCATTTGGGGTCATTAAAAGATCATACAGCCGCTCCACTTCACTGTTATCTAAGTGGAGGATGGGCAGCCAAGTTAACCCATCAACATTCATGTGTCAGGTTCCAGCTCGGTGTTTGATCTTCATGTCATAATGCTGAGCTTTAGAGCCCAGCGAGCTAACCTCCCCGTAGGGTCCTTCATGTTTTGCAACCATTTTAAAGATGCATGTCTGTAATCACAGTGAAAGAGGTCCCATACAAGAAAGAGCGGTAATGATTCACTGCTAGTAGAACAGCAAGACACTCCTTCTTGGTAACACTATAGTTGCGTTCCACCTTTGATAGCATCTTACTAGAAATATGAGACTAAATAATCTACCCCTTTTTATCCAGTTGGGCTAGGATGGCCGACGGCGTTTTCTGAGGCATCTGTAAAAAATAAACGGTTTTCCATAATCAGGATGCCTTAGGATAGGCCGTTTTTGTAGCAGCAGCTTCATTGTATCAAAAGCAGCCTTCTGTTCAGTGCCCCATTGAAAAGGGATATTCTTTTTCAGTAAGCGAACAAGGGGCTCACTGAGTTGGGCAAACTTAGGATGAACTGATGGTAATACCCCATCATCCTTAGAAATACCTGTATATCCCATAGATTTTTGGGAGAAGCATTCTGGCAATCGCGTCAACCTTATCTTGTATGGGTTAGATACCCTCTTGAGAAATGGTATGTCCAAGGAAGTCTAATTCCCTTTGGAAAAAGGTACACTTTGAAGGGTTTAACTTGATATTTGAGTTTTGTAAGCATTGGAACACCTCCTTTAGGTGATCAAGGTGTTTGTTAAAGGACTTTGAGAATATGGTAATGTCATCAAGATAGACGATAAACACAGGTTAACTTAAGATCCCGCAAAATGTGATCCATCGCATGTTGGAAAGAAGCAGGTGCATTGCACAACCCTTGGGGTAATTGCGTGGGTTGGAAAAGACCTTGACTGCATATCAAAGCGCATTTCTCCTGGTCGTGGGGAGAAAGATTATTTGCCAATAACCACTGGCCAAGTCCATGGCAGAGAAAAAGTTTGAGCCTAACAGGTGGGCCAGGGCATCATCAATGCGTGGGATAGGATAGATATCCTTTTTCATAAGATTGTTTAACCGATGATAGTCCATAACTATCTGGTAACCTCCGTTTTTCTTCTTAATTAGCAAAAGGGGGGACCAAGGGATTTGCAAAGGAACTAATAAAAGCGCGTCTAGTAACTGCGTGAGTTCAATCCTCATTTGTTGCTCCTCCACCTTTGACTTGCAGTAAGGTTTTGACCTAATGGGATGGGCATCACCCACATCAATGGAGTGGCACCAGCCCTTCATGTGGCCATAAACATTGTCTGACTTCGAGAATATATCACTATACTCATCCAGGAGAGTATGCACTTTCTCCAACTCATCTGAGGTCAGCTCATCTGAGATATGGACGTTTGGTAAGGTACATACCAGGTTATCTGCGGGCAGACCTAAATCTGCCATCGAGCTAATGGAGTGGATTTGTTCAACTTCCTCCACAGGGAGTAAAAACACTCAGCCCACCTCCTGGTGCTTTCTTACCATTATGTCCTTTTCGGTGAGGTTTCCCAACAGTAGAGTAGTAGGCCTCTGGTAGGCTGGGTCTAAAATGCCAGGCAATACCTGAGGCTTAAAAGGGCTAACACCCTCAATGCTTAAGAGGTGTAGTAAACAGTGGCGAGGGATTTTGAGAGTGATTTTCGTGTCTATCACTCGTTGTTCACCCAGCTTAATCACCACCTCATTGGCTGCATAAAACGGGATACCTTTGATAGCATCCACTGAATCAGGCAATTTTTTTTTATTTTGCCCAGAGGTGATATAATGTATAGGTAAAGCGGAAAGTGGGTACTCAACCATGCAAGAGTATTCCTTCTTGCTGGGTTCTTTATTGGCTAGGACTAAGGGGACTTCATAATTTAGCAATGACAGGAACCCCTGCTTCATATTGATAATACCTTAATATTTAATCATAAACTGAGTACCTAAGAGCATATCATAGGCGTTGTTATCCAAAGCCACTGCGGGGGCTGATAGAATAAGCTTTCCAATACAAATGGGAAGGGACAAGTAAGCGCCAAGTGCGCGGGTGTGATTGGGACCAGCGGTTCCAAATTCTTGGTTGTACTCCAAGTCAGGCGCAAGTTTGATCTTTTTCATCAACTTGGAGGAGATTACGTTCACTGGGGAGCCTGTATCTAGGATGGCCATCACCCAAACTTTTTGGATAACCACTTTGACCTTTGTAAGTATCCCCCCAAAATTGGGCGATAGCGCTAAAACCTCCTTGAGATGAAAAGTGGAGGTTAATTTGCGCGCGGTCTCGGGGTAATTTTCCAGGATAGACTGCATCATATGGCCATACTGGAGAGGGCGAATAAGGTTAGACAAGACCTCATCCGCATCACTGGCAGTGTCAATAATGACCGGCTCCCCAAGAACTTGGCAGAGATACATCTCTTCAGGTATGGTGGCCTCATCTACTCCTCCAGAGTTCAAGCAATTGGGGACTTTCACTTCAGTGGGTACTCCTACAACAAAATAGCCAACCTCATCTGTACCCCCCTCAGAATCATCCCCAGGGGGATTGGTAACATGAGGTATTGGCATAAGTTGTTTAAATGAGTCAGGAACAAGAGATTTGTCAGCAATAGGTGTGCCTTTCCCTACGTCAACATTACTTTTACCTGCTCCTGTTCCTCCGCATCAGCTTTCTTTTTCCAGCACACAGCCTCCTTGTGTCTAAACTTGTAGTAGTATTCGCATTGAGGGCGTTCAGGATGCTTCACCTTGGGTTTTTGCTCCTCAAGGCCCATTATATGAAGGGGCTCCTTCTTGTCTTTGATAGCCAGCGCCTGAGGCTTGAGCTTTGGATCCTCAATGGTTAAAACGCAAGGGCGGGATACTGCTCCGCGAGAAACTTTGGGCTTGTGGAAGTCAGCGACATCTAGTAACGCCTCCTTGATATCTTGAATGGTATGGAAATAGCGTTTAACTGAGGTGATGTGCATTGCCAAAGGAGGGTGAGATGCCACTCCAGTCAAAACAGCGGCTACAGCGTCAGCAAGGTCAACATCTTTGAAGTTAACAACGTCTGTGCTTCTTTATAGAATCATTCCACAAAAGTGACCACTGACTCCCCTTTTCGGATACTCATATGCATAAAGGCTTGCTTTTTCATGCTTAAAGCCTGTTTTGAGCTGCACGTGTTTATGAGGGCCTCTTTAACCTCGGATCAGGTGATAAGAGCATCCATATGTGGGACCATCACCTCCTGTGCCATGCAGCCCAAAAGGGAAAGAATATATTTGGCCTTCTGACGATTGGTCACCCCTTCCATAGCCACTTTGTAAACATATAAAAACGAAGCAATGTTGCCCTTGCCGGGGATAAACTTGTATTTGAATGTCAGTTTGAATGAACTAAAGTCATTCCCAGTAAGGGTATGAATAGCTGGAGCTTCTGTTTCTGGGGTTTCAGAGTGATAGTTTAACTGGTCAAAGGTGCGCAAAATGCGATCAAACTGGTCTTGCATGGCTTTGAGCTGGGTTTTCATTTTGGAGAGGGCTTCTTGGGGCCCAGATTCACATAGTCTCAGTTGAGCTTCGATCCCCAATTTATGAGTTTTAAGATCTTCCACTTGGCTCTCCAAAGCATTAAATTGGAAGCGGAATTGTGATACCAGCGAGCTTAGGTTTATTTGAGCAGCTTCCATGGCTTCCACGCGTTTCTTCAGCTCTTTTTTCAATTGTTTACACCCTTCATCGTCATGAGGGTGTGAGCTTGGGCCTTGTACTCCATCCTTGATCTGCTCATACTTCTGCTCGACCTGCGTTAATTGACTAAATACTTCCTTCAACAGCACAGGGCTTTCCAGAGAAGCTTTTATCACTTTTGCTTTGGTTTCGCATTCATTCAGGCGACGCGCCAAATATTTGGTATTTTCAAACGAAGCTTTGAGAGTTAGCTCCTTTTCTAGCTGAAAAACCTTGGCTGCAAGGGTGGAGGTGGTGCTAGATGATTCAAGCAACAGACGGCATTCAAGCTCATCAACACGTGAAAAGGCCTGGATTAACTGTCGCTCCACCCCAGCCACACGCTGTTCATATACAACTTGAGGGGCGGAGACCGGGGCTAAAAGGTCCTAGTGCGTTTGCTCATTGTGCTTATCAAGTTCTTTAGCAACCTCGTCCAGCAACGAGCGAGTGCTAGCGGTGGATGCGTTCAGTTCAACCCTAGAGATCTTCATGGCCTTCTCGACATACTTTATGATCCCAGTGTCCATGGTAGCAAGTCAGTCATGCAGCTGAATGATGAAGTTGCGATTATCTTCCACACCAGATCTGACTGCTCCAAGGTGTTTGGAGGTCAGTTGGTACAACTTATCATAAGCTAAATTCAGAGCTGCATGGGTATCTAAGTGTTTATGTAGCTCTTCATGATGGCCAGCTAAGAGATGCATCATGTGGACCAAGGCGGGGTGAGCAAACTTGCGTACATGGGTGGTCAAATTATTGAGCTGGCTGTAGGTCTCCGGGAGGACACTAGTCTCAGAGAAACAAGTGACGTTCCTCTACCAACAACGCTCATTTGCAGGACACAATGTCGCCATGGTTAAGGATGCCATGGGTAAGGTCTCTCACAGCTTCGGTGGCCAGCCAGGTGATGCGGTGAGACTCAGGTATTAATATGCGCTCAAATCGTTCTTCTCCAAACGTCAAAGTGATAGGGCTGTCCATCCAATCATCATCTTCAGCCCCTTCCCCAATTCGCACCCAACGGGTGACACTCTCCATTGCTTAAATACTTTATCAAAGTATACAGGGTGAGCCCCCTGTAGTGAGCACCAGTTTGTGGGATCCGCCAATGGATGCCACAAATATTTTCAAAATCTATGAAACTTACTTTTAAAATAAAAAATAATAACGCTTTTGTAAAGTTTTTCATCCTTTTTTTTTACTATATATGCGTGGCAAGCCAGAAAAAGCTCCCCTATTCAGTCCTAGTATTTCATATTTAAACTAGTTCAAATTTTGGGGCCATGGGAATTTGGGGCTATAGTGTTAAAAAGCTTAGTCACCCAAATTAGGAAAAATTAGGCTTTGGCTTATCAGAACGAAGGAAAATTTTTTGGGGTAGAACAAACCCATGTGGTAATGATTTGATAAATTGTACCCAATCACCAGTGGGTAAAATGTTCTCACCTTGGGGAGAAAAAACCCGTGTGGTATGGAATGTGACGCGGCTGAGGGGGAACCATGTGATGGATGCCCCAAATTTGGCCAAGGAGTCAGAGCATTCCAATTATCAGTTTTTACCTTAATAAGCTGATTTTGTTTATAAAACATGTTTTCCCAATATGGGTTCCACCAAGAATCCATCAGGGTCTTTTGGTCGATGGTACTCATATCCTCATTAACCATAGTATTGTTAGAAGATTGGACATGTAATTGGCCAATCATAGTAATGGATTTGGGGCATTTTTACCTCCAACATTCTTTTTTTAAAGTCGAGAAGGAGAATGTCTGACAGCTTTGAAGGTTGACCAGGTAAAAAGTGTGTCTGTACATAACGGTTTGGTAAATTCTGGAGCTGAGGTTTTGGTGTCCACCCATGAGGAAAACATGGGCGACTTGATCTTGGCTGGGCGGAGTTTGCACCACTTTGGCGCCTGTGCCACTGGATGTGACAAAGAGAGGGAAATTGATACCATACTGTGGTCGGATAAATCGAGTTTTGTCATCATAAAGTGGGCAATTTGAGACTGAAGTTTCAACGGTGCAAGAATAAGGTCAGTATAGGACATAGACCTCAGCTGGCCGTTGTGCACATGGGGATGAGACATGTTTGTATGCAGTGGTGCATGATGCGGTAGAGTATCAAACAACCCCAAAGTGGCTTTATAATGTGAAGTTCTACATGTCCCTGTGGAGGTGTAGGCAATGAGGGCCAGTGGTTGGTGGCTGGGTTAGTCCAGCAGTTCATGTCGCCCACCACAAGCAGGTCAGGGGGAAGCAGGAGGGAATTCGCAGCTGAGAAGAATTCCCATTGAGTTCAGGCACAGGTTGGGACATATATGTTAATGACAGCATACACTTCGTCATCCCACAAAAAGGATACAACAAGGACATGGCCGTCATGGTACAAAATTGATGAAATGAATTTAAGATTATGGGTCATATAAACAAGCACCCCGCAGTGCGGCGACCAAAAGGAAAGGGAAGGGAGAATCATGGTTGCCCATGTGTCCTCTGCACCACATGTAAAGTGGGTTTACTGAATGTCCAGGATGTCCATGGGTAAATTATTTTTTTAAAAATCAGTTTCCTAGCCTGGGATGGTGAGGCCTTGAGTCCAGCGATGTGCAATGTCCCTATAGTAAAGGCTCCCCCATTGCACCTTAGGTGTGAGGGATAGGGCACCCGTGACCTTCAGCCTCCTCTTTTTCAGCACATTGCTGCATGACAGCATGGGTATTCTGTGCTATGGAGTATGGTTCAGTATGGGTTGCTTTTGCTGTGGGGTTGGCTTTAGCTTTTGCCTTCTGCCTTATTCACTGTGGAGCAAATTTTTGGCGTTGTGTGCACATGTAGTGCCAATGCATGATGGTGAAATTTTGACAGGGATATTGGTGGGTGACTCAGTTTCAATTGAGGCCTGGTAGCATTGGTCAGATGAAACTGACTCACCCATTGGGTCGTCAGCTTGGGTGGCTCAATCTGATTGGTGGAAGCATTTGCGAGCTGCTTCTGCAGCAAATGATAAGATGTCCTCCTGGAGCTGGATGGGTGGGATCACGGATGCCGCTGTGGCCGCTGCCTTGGCCACCGCTCTGTGGGCCTGCTTGGCCTTCTTATGATCCTGCGGGGACACAGGCTTTACTTGAATGTAGCACCCAGGTGCACCCCACAGGAAGGCGGCGTCAGTGTCTATTGCCAGTTCATAGTGGGTGTCTGCACCGCTCATTGCATCTGGGATAACTTCATTTTGGGTAATGCCCTCCTTGGTGGTGCAGGTATGGGCCTTATGACCAAAAGTGTGACAGAGGGTGCAGATATGAGGCGCGATATCCATGGTTACCCAGAATGGGCGGGATTCTTTCCCATTGATTTCCACAAAAGTGGTGTGGGGGATTTGGGTCAAATCTTCCATCACCCTGCAGATGGGGTAAGTACAGCAATTGATTTGCCTGTGCACAGGTCTGGCATGAGCATAAAGTGCTGCATCTCAAAGGGTTGGATTTCCACATATTTAGTGAGCTAGCCTTGAGGTGGTGCACCAGCATGGTGCGCTTAATCATTGTAGGTAAAAAATCAAAAGTTACAAAAATTTTATTAGATTTAGTCCAGAGAGTGCACTTTGTGTCAACTATACATTGACCATCTGGGAGATCCACCACCACTCACACTTTCGCGGCTGTTATAACTTTTGATGGTATTGCTAGGATCCATCAGGTTGTTCACACAGGTTAGACCCACTGAGCAACGGATGGATGATGTGGGGATTGTTGGTCCTTCAGACACACTTAAAATATACTAAAAATAGGAGCAATTGCCCCAATCGGTTCTTTTATCTATTTTTATAAATACAGCTACTTTTTGCTGTCCCATCTTGTTTACGCTAAAAACAACCTAACCTCTCTCAATCGCCCATTTCACTTATATACATCAGCTTCAGGCGATACTGTTTCTCATTGCTTGGATTATTCTATTCCGCCGATTCTCCTAAAATTTGGCTTATTATTCTTAATCCTCTGTCGCCCTATTTGTAGGCGATTTACTTTGTATTTGTCAAATGTTGACATTGCCTTATTGCCTTATATAGAGGCGATCCAATAAACTCATTACATCTAATAAAGACCCATTATATCCCAATATTGCCTCATCTCGAGGCACTTGAATAATTGCAACTGATACTATGTTCAGCGGATCCCACCCAGCTATCCCATGATTATCATCCAGTCATATCAAAATCATGACATTAACTCCTCCTTGACTGGACTATAAGATCCTATTGTTTGTAAGGGTGGAGGAACTCTATGTGTACTCAGGCAATGATACGACCACTTGTAGGATCCTTGATGGTATACACGTCAACTCCAGTTTTCTCTATTACTTAAAACGGACTGACCCAAATACTAGCCAGCTTGTGCTTCCACCTGAATCCATGCCGATTGTGGAAGAGAACCATATCGCCTTCCTTGAATGGCGCCAACCCGCTACAACATGCCTGATCAGCGGCCTGATTCCTAATCTTCTTAGCCAAGCTGAAGGAATATACTTCAGTTAATAGTTTGATCAGAATGTTCACGGGGTTAGTCAAATAGCGGTGGGGTTCTAGTCCACCAGTGTCTTCTACACACGCATAAAGCAACACCGGAAGAGCTGGGTGTTGGCCATATAGTAATTGGAAGGGGATCTTCCCCATGGCAGAATGGTAACTAATGTTATAAGTGAACACGGCGGTGGAAAGGAGAGAGCTCCAATTGGAAAGGCGATCAGTTACTAATTTTCATAATATGTTCACCAGAGTTCCATTCACCCGTTCAAACATTTCATTGGATTTGGGGTGGTATGGGGTCGTCAGAACCCCGCGGATTCCCATAAGCTAATTCAGCTTGGGGAGGATGTGCGAGGTGAAGTTGATGCCATTATCAGTGAGAATAAACTGAGGGCAGCCGTGCCGCTGAATAATACATTCCAACACAAATCTAGCCACCATAACTGCCCCCAAGTCTTGTATCACCCTTGATTCAACCCACCGGGTCAAGTGGTCAATAGCCACTATAATGTATTTACAACGGTAGGCTCCTGTTGGCAAGGGCCTGGCGACATTGAGGGAGACCGTGTGCTAAGCAAAATTTGGTTTCAATAACCAATATGATGTCATACGGCGGAATGGCTTCTCCACTTGGCACTGATGGCAACAGGAAATCATTTTGAGCACATCAAAACTCATACTTTCCCAATAATATTGTGGGCATAACAACTCCATAGTCTTACGCACTCCACCATGCCTGACTGCTCTGTGAGCGCTCATAATGATTCCTGGCCATGCTGAGGGGCGCGGGAAATTCACCATAGAATCGCTGATTCATTTGTACAGTTCTCTATTCCATTGGAAGGTATTAATAGCATTTCATTTAACACTTTGATTACTTGGGGCAGTTCGTTGTCATATTTTCCGCTGAGCATCTTATCTAACATCATGTCGCTGAGGTCCGCTGTCACCGCAATAGTCAGTAATCAAGATAAACAGTCAGCGTTCTGATGCTTCACTCCTGGCTGATGAAGTATCTCAAACTATAAGCCTGTAACTTGGGAGCCCATTGAGCCAACCGTCCTTCTGGTTCTTTGAGGTTCTGCAACCAGCGTAATGATGCATGATTGGTTATGAATTTTAAACTTTACCCCATGAAGATAGACTCTGAATTGTATATACATGTAGATTACTGCTAAGAACTCTCGCTTGGTCACAGTATAATTACGCTAATGACAGTTCAGACTACAACTGCAGAATGAAACAGGATGTTCTCCCTCATCGTCTTTCTGAGAAAGTACTGCCCCAACAGCAGAAAGGGATGCATCCATCTGAATGATGAACTCCTGGTCAAAGTTTGGATATTGCAACACCGGTGCACTGCTCAACGCCATATGAAGTGCATCAAAAGTGGATTGATGACGTTCCATCCATTTAAACACAGCGTCTTTCTTTAACAACTCAAATAGTGGCACCCCAATACAGCTAAAATTGGGGATAAAGCGATGGTAGTAACTGACCATTCACAGAAATACCTGTATGTCGCGCTTACTATTGGGAATAGTCATTTGGCTGATGGCCTCCACCTTAGCCAGTTGTGGCTGCAGCCCAGTTGATTCTACCATAAACCCCAGGTATTCCAAATGATCTTTGAAAAAGTTACACTTTTAAGGTTTAATTTTAATGTTTGCCTCAGCCAGCTGGCGGAATACTGCTTCAAGGTGGTCGAGGTGCTCTGAAAAGGTTTGAGAGAAAATGTTAATATTATCGAGGTATACTAGGACACATGACAGTTTCAGGTCACCAAGAATAGTGTCCATGGCACGCTGAAATGTAGCCGGGGCGTTGCACAGTCCTTGAGGCATCTGTGTTGGTTGAAAAAGGCCTTTAGAGGTGATCACAGCGCATTTTTCTTATTCCACCAAGGGTAACTCGATTTGCCAGTAGCCTTATATTAAGTCCATTGCAGAAAAGTAGTGGGCACCCCCTAATCGGTCCAGAGCATTGTCAATTCTGGGCAAGGGATATGAATCCTTTTTTTAATACTGTTGAGCTTCCAGTAATCTATTATTACACGGTTGATGCCATCCTTCTTTTTTACAATTGATACAGATGAAGCCCATGGGCTCTTGGATGGTTCAAGCATCCCTTGTTGTAATAATTTGTCAACTTCCTCAGTAACCACATCTTCCACTGCCCAAGGGTGGTGGATCAGCTGGGACCTTATCAGAGGATGATCACCGGTGTCCAATCGATGGACCACCCCCCAAGAACATCCTAAATTATGATTGTTGACAGCAAAAATCCCCTTATATTTCTGAAATAAAGCTATTGCTTGGTCTTTTTGTTCATCTGAGAATCCTGTTAAATTACTCCGCGGTACCACCATTAGTACATTGGCTGATGTTTCAAGCAGTAGACCAAATTCATCCAATGATCCAAAATCATGAACCTGATGGACCTCATCTATGGGAATCAGATGTAGATACGCTACAGTTTAGTGGCGGCGGATTTGCATTGGTTTGATCTGCAGGTTTGCTAACAAAACCTTTATCTCCTCATGTCCTGGAAGTATAATTCCTGGAGCCGCGTGTGGCTCAAACCGTCTTTGATGATAGAGCCCAATGACTTTCCCATATAACCCACCTGGCCCTTCCACCTCTAACTCAGTATTCACTAAGACTTGATGGCTGGAAGGGATAGATATGGTCCCTGCCGCTCAAAGAGGTATCCCATGGTATTCATAGATCTGCTGGGGAGGGCCCAAGTTTTGCGCTTTAGTTAATGGTAGCAAACAGGACATACCCCATCACTATAGGCAAGGTTTATATGGCTTGTATGCACCATGTCCTTTGGTACTCCACTAGTAGTAAAGTAAATTGGGATCCGATGACCCAGAATGGTGAGGGTCACCTTCATCATATCAACGACAGCCCCAAAACGATGCAGGAAAGTGGTCCCAATTAAAATGTCATACTTTTCATTTGGTAACACAATCGCTGGAGCCACAATGACAATGGACCCAAAATGCAGAGGTAGCGCATTATAAGCTCCCTTGGAGACAGTGCTTACAGCTCCAGCAGTTCTGTAAACCATTTGATGGTCCACATCAGGTTTCAACGTCAATTTTTGCATTAACTTAGTGGAGACTATGTTGACGGAGCACCAGTATCTATTATAGCGCGAATTCTATTTTTCACTACAAAAATATCACAGTATGTACACTCAGAATAAAAAGAATATTGACTGTTTAATATGTGAACATTTATGGGCTCTCTTTTCCCAAAGAAATTCATAAATACCCTCTCCAACTTGGGGGTATTCTCTGACAATGGCATCTACCGGAAGGGCGACGTTCACTCCTTTCAGAGTTGGTGCATCCGCGGCAGAATCAAGTTGGTCCGAGGAAGCTTGATTGAGCATTTTACAGGCATATGGCTTCAGTTGTTTGAGGGACTCTTCTTCCGCCGCCGCCTTAGCTTGAGCTCAGGTTACTACGTTTACCCCTTTAACAGGCTGCTGGTATAAAATTCCATCATCATACTGAGGAACTTTTGCAAAATATACTACTATTGATTCAGGGACGTTTTGTGTGGGTATCGCGGAGGTAGAGGGTCCCATCTCTACTACGCTCCATCTTTTCCCTGGTAGTATTGGCCTTGTTGTATGTAATTCACATGGAGATTATGGCAGAATTTTGCCAAATGACCAGTGCGACCGCATTCATGGCAGTTAACTCTATAAGAACCATGTCCTGGGTTATCATAAGTGGGTCCAGACTGGAACGTTTGAGGTCATTCTGTATACCCAGCCCCAGGTCAGTAAGCTGATTGCTAACGGTCATCATAGTTAGGTCCAGGTCGATAACTAGGTTGCTGGCGGCTGTCATGGCCAGCCCATTGACACTGATCAAACTGTTGATTATAATTTGGCCGAGGATGAGGCGCAGAGTTATAGTAAGGCCAAGGATTACTAATTGGAGCTGGAGGCAGACAATAGTATTTTCTGGAATAAGAGGGTGCTGTGGCAGCGGTAGTTTTATGCTCCAAATTTAGCAGCAAAAAGTTATGGGATACCCGGTGTAAAAACTGTACAATATTAAGCAGAGGTACGTCATCATCCAGAAGCGGCGAAATAACATTAGAAAGTTTGCAATATGGCTTCACTGCGGCGTATATGACAATGCACACGTCAGCTTCTGCCTAGTACCCAGCTCCAATCAGTATATGGGCTTCTGTTGTGAATCGATCAGCGAACTCTATGAGAGTCTCATTTTGATGGAATCCAATTGTTGAGAATTCTGCTTTCAGCTGTGATCTTTTTGAGTTTCCCCCAAACAAGTGGAGCACAGTGTCCTTTACATCCTTATAGGTGACAGAACTACTTGGGAGGTAACAGGTGACCTGATTGGTGCTTCCTACATCCAAGGCAGATATTAACAACTTAGCCTTCTGTTTATTGGAGGCTTTTTCCGCTGCAAACTCAAATCATTTAAAGAACCCATGGATGTTTCCATTGCGGTCAAATGGGGGTATCTTTTCAATATTAACTTCCTACTCATGTTCGAAGGGTATGGGGCTGTACTGAGGAACAGAATGAGACCCAAAAGCAGATTCAAGATGAGGAGTGGGATTAGCAGAAGTTGGGATATTTGCCACTTCAGGGGTAGCATGACCTTTGGTCATAGGTGGTATCACCATTACTTGAGGTAAGTGTTGTTCTGACTCATAGGAATAACTGGTGCTATCCTCTTGGGTGTAGTAGCTTTGCCCAGCGTTGTTTTCTCCTATGTAGGATGCCTCTTCTTGATAGTCATAATTGTCCCAGCGAGATGACCAAGAAGGATTGGTTAATCTTTGTTCTGCATATTGCAGCCGCTGGGTGGTATCATTAAGTTGTTTGGCAAGTTCTTTGTTTGTAGTCCTAAGATTCGCATTTGACTAGATGTCCTATCAAGTTAGTGCATGACCGCATTGCATTCTTGAAGAAGTTCATCTTGGTTTTTGAGTACTGCGTCCAAGGTGACTTTGAGTTCCTCATATCCAGCTGATGCAAGCTTTGGGAAAACTCCCCAATAGCACAGCTTGGATAAGGCATGGCTGGCGTCTGGAGTTCTGGAGTGTTAGATGGTTGATCAATGGGCCTCCTGTAGTGAGCACCACTGTTATAACTTTAGACTGTATTGCTAGGATCTGTCAGGTTGTTTGCACAGGTTGAACCTACTGAGCAATGGACGGATGATGTGGGGATCATCAGTCCTTCAGACACACTTGAAAATATGCTAAAAATAGGAGCAATTGCCCCAACTGGTACTTTTATTTATTTTATAAATACAGCTACTTTTTGCTTTCCCATCTCATTTATGCTAAAAACAACCTAACCTCTCTCAATTGCCCATTTTTCTTATATACGTCAGCTTTAGGCGATACTGTTTCTCATTGCTTGGGTTATTCTATTCCACCGATTCTCCTTGAATTTGGCATATTATTCTTAATCCTCTGTCGCCCTATTTTGTAGGTGATTTACTTCATATTTGTTGAATGTTGACATCACCTTATCACCTTATTGCCTTATATAGAGGCGATCCAGTAAACTCATTACATCCAATAAAGACCCATTATATCCCAATATCACTCACCTAAAGGCACTCAAATAATCAAAACTGATATTATGTTCAGCGGATCCCGCCCAGCTATCCCACATTTATCATCCAGTCATATCAAAATTGTGACAGCGGCTTTGTCCTATGCATTTTTGTTTTCAAACCTGAGATCCAGCCAACCGCGGGGCATGGATTGTGGTGTGATGTACACTGTGTTTTGGAAATGTGTGTGTACATCTTCACAAAAACTTCTCCTAAAGCGCCATTTGTTGTATATCCAGGAAGACTTGCACCCCATGTTCCAGTGATGACAGTAGCTGGGAGTGCGGCATATTGATAAACTGATTGCAGCGTGCTTGCCAAGCTAAAATTTTTGGGAAATGCTAACCGCCAGTTTTTTACTATTAATTGTATCTAGGCCGCCAGTGTCGCCAGGGAGTTTACAAAACTTATTTGGTGTGGGTCCTGCTCCTGTGCCCTTAACTTTGCTCACCTGACTGCTACCCAACATTAGGTGCACCTTAATCTCCTTGATGAGATTATCAAACTTACCTAGACTTGAATCAAGTATGTTGCAAAAGTGTTTGCAACGAGAGATGAAAGTTTTCCCCATTGCAAACAGTGAAAATAAGGAAAAAATGTAAAAGAGAAAAAACATGGAAATATTTATTATTGTTGTATATAAGAAAAGAAAAAAATATAAAACTGTTAATTTTAAACTGTCATGATCAAATAATCTGGCAGAGTTCACATATTCCCTTTGGCATGCGAGAATAAGGGAGATGTATAATGATGGACTTAAAGAAGACGATGAACTGGCAGAATCAGCACATGTTAAAACTGGAATTCCCATGAATAGGCACGAGGAAGAAAAGTAAGGAGATCTTCTATGATTGAAAATGGAGAGCTCAGCTTGGGTTTGTATTGGAACCAAGGAATTTGTGAAGCTGAATGAGATTATAATTAAATGGCACGGAGTTATGTTAGTAAATTTGGGGGAATACACGCTATCTAGAATGTATTATCAGAGATACTGACTGAAATACCTTAGTAAACCATGGGGCTTTAGAACTGCACTCTCAGGAAGTGGAAGTGATAAAGGAAATAAAGAGGAAAATTTCAAAGGAGAAGTACCACGCAGAGATAATCAGGCAAGGAAAAAAGATTGAATATGTCATTGAAATTAAACCATGATGGCTGAGACAGCCCAGGAATGAATTGGCGTCTGTCTCTGAGAATCTATCATAGCTGGATAATATGGTCAAGTGGTGGGAAGTCTTAGGTTTTTTATGCCCACATAATCCCGCTAAATCAGATTATAAGATTATTTGCTTTATTTTCTAGGAAGATGTACCACAGTGGATGTGATTTATCATATAATATGATAACTATTATGGCTATAATTCCTAATGTGATATTAACTTTTCCAATGTCATTTGATTCCACCAGATTACTGATGTTCCATCAGGGAGGATCCTGGACAATGATTTCCAAATGATTCAGTTACAATCTTAATAAAGTAACTTTTTTGTGTTGTATGAGTCAATTGAAGTTTATCGCTGATTAATTAAGGGTTCATTTTAAGTTTTAGGTGATGACAAAACTTTTGGTAGAAACTTGTGAATCCTTTTTAGGTAACGTGATATGCTTTTAATGGGTAAAAGAGATCATTAATTAAGCAAGTTGGTAGTTTAATAATGATAATCCGCTGGGGTCGAACAAAGGTGTTGGGGTAGTCTTCAATTCAACCCATAAGGAATCATGTTCTATTCAGTGGCGAGATCCAATTAGATATATGAAGTAAATATCATCTTTTGGATGGCTCTTGAGGGCTAATTCATCAATAATGGCTGCTGTTTCAATTGGGACATCAACAGAAGAGTTGGACCCTATTACCCTATATGCTCCTTTGGTTTTTATTAAAATGAAGCATAATAAAGAATAAAAAGTTAAAAAATATAATAGGTATTTAGACTTTTATACATTTGTGTATTTTTACTTTTTAGGATAAATTTAAAGGACACGTGATCCTTATCTAGATTTTGCTTGTCAAGTTCTCAGTGAGTTCCTACTTTAAGAAAGGAGGGAGATGTTCCTTTAGAATCTCTGAACCTACTGATACTAAGTTACGTTCCATTGTGATGAAGGTACTTCTCTTATCCCAGAAGTACCTTTAAGGATTATAAGGAAGAGGTTTAGCACCAGTCTAGCGTTGAAAACAATAGTCAATCTAGTTGTGAAGATTTAACTAAGACAATAGTCTTTTAGACTATTTTTACCACAATCAATTATTATATCAATAAACTATTGTTGACTTTTTTAGGGAGCTGTGACCTTAAATTTGCAGGATAGCGGCTCGCTTCAGCTCTCTTGATAATTGCACAGGTTTCTGATATGTGCGTTGTATGAAATTTTAATAATTAAATGGATAGGGCAGTAATTGTATGAAGACTAATACTCTAATTGATTTTCTATCAGCAAGTTGATTATCAGGTCAACGCAGAACTGGTGCTTGTCCTAATGTTAAGAACCCAGCGTGCAACAAAATGACCTGGCTTTTGGCGTGGGTACGCCAAGGCCCACAAGAGCAGCCAAGGTCTACAAGGCACCGCTTGATCTGATGGAATATGGGGAACATCGAATGGGGTGTGGGGATAGCTTCAACTCAGACAAATTGTTGCCCATGTGCTGGTTTTACTTACTAAACACCTAAAGTAAAATATTTTTTAAATCTTAAATTCTATTAAACTTAAATCAATTTTAGTTTAAAGAGTAACCCAACACCTTACTATTAGCAGGGTGCTGGGTTATATGAAGGAAAGGGGGAGCTATTAAGCTGAATTGCAATAAGGGTAAACGATCTTTGATTTTAATTATTTAATTATTGGATTTGACCCCTGATTTTGCCTTGATAGTATCAACCAAAGTTTCCAAGCTATTCTCATGAAGATTTTATGACTTCCAAATGACCAAATAATCATTTTTGATTCCAGAATGGTATGATGGATTTAAACCCCATTTTTGTCCCTTTCTTTTTGACTTTTGCTCAAATTTCACTTCCTAGGAAAGTTTCCCCACTTCATATTTGAATTCTGGCTGAACTACCAGTTGGTGACAGAGAATGTAGACTGTGGTGTGGGGCTTCTGGGTTCTCCTAAAGTCTTCACATAGTTTCTTGATTTTATTCAAATTATGACTTGTAGATTTTGATACTAGGATGGGTTCAGGTTGGGTGGTAAGGGTGGGAGAGGCATTTGTCAAACAAGGAGGTCATCAGCAACATATTACTCATCCAGGTAATGCCCAAGTCAGAATTTTTAGTGAAAGGTAGGCCCTATGGTTTAACCTTACTTGGTCATAAAGGGGTGCATGACCCTATCCAGCTTGCTAGCTGGAGCCAAGACCCTTAAATTACCCTTTCCTAAAAGGACAGGGTCCATCCCCTTCTGGTGCACTAGCTAAAGCTTAGTTCTTATGCAGGGTGGGAGTTTGTTGGCTGCAATTGTTGTCTCCTTGGGGTTTAAGGTGAAGGTGCCTTGGGGTTGGCCTTGTGAAACTGGGAAATTAATTTTGACAGTTCCTAAACTACTTGGATGGAACCCTACTGTTAGATTTTTAACTAGATGATATTCCTCACATAATAATGAAATTAGTATAATAATTAATCAAGAATGATTGCCAATTAATTTGCTAATTTTGGTTCTTTATTTAGTAATAATACCCCAATTTGTGCTCCCCATTTGGTTGGGTTGAGCTGTCTTGATCTGAAGAATTAAGAAAGTATTGGACATCATCCTTAATAGGAAATTGGTGGGTCTCAACACCGGCAACTGAGGATGAGGATGTTGAGATAATTAAGATTATCAATTAAGATGATGAATTACTTAAATTCAACATCAAAAAGTATCAGGAAATGATCCCAATAAAGTTTTCAGCCAAATTTGACACTAGCGACTTATGCAGAGGATGTCAAACTAGTTAAAACTAATCATTTAAGCTTGGCAGGCTTTTATCTTGGTGCCAACTCCATGTGAAAAAAATGATTGTGGGATTTCCAGAAGAAAGTCAAATCTAATTTGGATTACTATTGACTTATTCATTGATGTTAAACCATTTAATATTAGTTAAAATAAAGTTAGTTGCATTTTGACTTTGTGAGAGTATTGGGCGGAATCCCTAACAGCATTTTGGTTTAATTTGACACTGGCAACTTATGCTGAGGATGTCAATATAATTAATTAATTCATATTATGACTAATCAAGTATTGACATAATCATGGATATTCAAGGATGATGAGTATTTCCAATGATAGTGTTGACAAATACTAAGCAGGGAGAATCATTAGTGAGTGCTGATGATGCTGGCTAATAAATGCCAATGATGTGGACAGGCAAGAAATTTTAAATTTTATTCGAGGTGGGCCAACCTGGGGATGATACCACACCAATTGAGGGGAAATCAAATGAATAGGAAAGGAGGATAAAATCTGGAAAACCTCCATGCACGGCATATGATAGGCCAGGAACTCCATGGACCACCTTTGCTATTCACTATCTCAGTTTGGGGCATTGGTGCGCAACGCCAACACAGTCATAGTCATCCCCTACCCAAAGTTCCTGCACTGGAATCAAACTCAGGGATGCAATGGTAGAGGTCACTATTCTACCACTGAGGTATCCTCCCTGTAATGATCAATGATCGTACATGAATCTCATAAGGTTGGGAATTATGAGATTTGTGTGCGTCAATAGTTGCAATTCCATTATTCTGAGTAGGAGTTTCCTATTCAGGTCAATAACAGAATATAAAATTAAATAAATTGATTATTTGATTGGTTGTTTTTTCTGAGGTTCCCCTCCGATTTTTCATCAAGTTACCTGGATGCCATCAATTCTGGAGGTTTGTGCGCCCCTCATTACCTACAATTCATTTAGCCTTTTTAGGATAAGTATATCAAAGTGAGGTCAGCCCATCAGACCTCACTTTGGAATTCTATTCTGACTTTGAGTCCATTCCCAATAAAGGCCACTATTCGCTGGATCCATTTATTTAATTTTATTTATTTAAGCGAGGATTGGGGGTGTGGATGGTGGTGTGATGAGGAGGATAGGGAAGGGGTGGACGCGCCAGGATCCTCTTGAGAGTGGCCTTGCCCTGGTGAGAGGGGAAGGAGCCAGAGTGGCCTGAGGTGACAGAGGCCAGTTGACTGCACCTTGGCCGGGTAACCCTGAGGTGACAGAGGCCATAAGGACGCATCTCATCTCAGGGGCCCATGGTGACAGAGGCTGGTGCACCGCACCTCAGCCCGGATGCCTGGCAAGGCCATCCATTTGGACAGGATCCACATGGAGTTGGTACAGCCACATATGGGGGTGGTGGTTTAGGGCTGGTGGCGGGCTGGGCCTTGGGAGCCCTATCCGTTACACTCCCCTGTGGACAGGCAAGAAATGCCTATAAATAGTTTGATCTCCCTTTTAATAAAAATATCTTCCAATCTTCAAAGCTTCAAACATATTATTCGCTTGCCCATCTTTATCAAGTTTTGAGTTAACAGTAGTTAGCTTAGTTTGTAGAGGTGGGATTCAAGATCCCCAGTTGTTATGTGCTGGGTTAAAACACCTGGAGTGGTTGATGCAACCAACACCAAACCTTGAACTAGATGGAAACCCCATGGGAACTTGGGCAACTAGCAGCAACAATGAAGGACTGGAAGAATTGAAGGGTAGGAGCCCTGAGGAGAGTAAATATAGAGGCCGATGAACTACAACCATTGGACATTTTCCAGGAGAGGACCTCTGATCGATAATTAGTGGTCATGCCTCAGAAGGAGAAGTTGTTGGTCTGCTGGGTTGGTGGGTTGCCCTGCAAATTTGTAGGGAAAGTTCACCAATGATTGTGAAAAAGAAAGGGCCAGTAGTCTTCATACTGTTTGGCCTGGCACACTGATGGAGTCACCTAGTATTGAGAAAGAAAAGTTCTCAACACTGGTGCTCACTATAGGGGTATGTCAGATTCTGTGGTTAACTCAAAAAAATCCTTTGACAACCTACAGATTGGGCCAATAACCTCTCCTAATGCTTAATCAATACTCTATTTAAAACCTATTGCAATAACAAGGCTTGGGCCAATTAGCACAACGTGAAATTGATTAGATTATTAAAAGCTCTGGATGAATACACCCACACTTTTAGGCCGATATTCTCTGCAACTACTTGGCACAGGCTGATCAACTCAACGTCAATTCAAATCAATTATTCTATTGGTAATTTGGGCCAAATATTCTTGCACATTATGGCTGATTATCACTGCATCAAATTTTGGCAATTGGTCCTAATTATTTAAACAATATCAAACATTCAGTAAACAAAATTGTTTGTGTTTGAACCAAAGTTAACGTTTAAAAGTCCCATGGGCAATCAGACAAATAAAAACGCAATCAATTTCCCACCTTAGGGTGAATTTTGTATGTTGGTACATGTAATCAGCGTGATAGCACTTGTACATGGACTGCCCAAATGGGAGTACCTAGTGCTACCAAGTAGGCCAGTTGACATCCCAAATAGGGAGTCATTTTACATCAGCTGTATGATGAAAACATAACTTGAGCTGGTCCTAATCTAATTTTTCTATTAATACACATAACTGGCACAATAGCACTTGCACATGGACCACCCGAATGGGAGTACTTAATGCTATTGAGAGAGGCCTGCCAATGGCCTGATTAAGGGTACGTCATTTATTTAAATTGACCACAAAATCTCCCAGAATTTGTATTTCGTCAGCATTATGTTGAAACTCATTTTGAGATAATCCTAGGACCATTTTGCACGTTCATTGTTGAGATTTTCATCCCTGAAACCCTCCTAAATATGAGAATTTTTGTCATCAGTAAACCTAGCATTAGGTCTCAGTAATATCAGTTCAAGGGCCAAACTGAGGTGGAAAATAATATGTGAGATTGCATGCTTGAATGGGGCCAGGAGATGCCCAATAGTGGTATAAATATCAGTGCCTGGTCTAATAATTTATTATCAAATAATCTAGTCTTAAATAAAGGTCTATTTTATTATATCTTTATTTGGCTTTTATCCTAAGTTGCTTTTGGAGAGTGTCAGCAAGCTGGGATCTCAAGATCCCCAGCTTACAACTTTGCCTGCTTTGGTTGAGATTCCCAATTACAGAGGGAAAATCAAGCCCAACATCAATAAGAAGAGTCAGGGCTATTTAAGGATTCCTAGTGAGTTTCTGAACGGTTGAAATACCATAAGCCACTGGCAAATTGAGGATCCATTGGCCAAACTTCAGCCTGATTAAGCGTGTAGGAATATAATTATCAAGCAAGCGATTTTTGAATTTTGACACCTACTATCTTCATTTGATGGAAATCCCTTCCAAGGTACTAGGTACTGAAAACCGCGTTTGACTCTTTGTGAGTTCCAGATCTACTCTACCTAAAACTCTGGACCACCCTCAACCATGATGGCCATCACCTCTACAGGCTTCTGTCCTCTAATATGGTAATAAGGAGGAGGCGCGAAAGGAGTTGTGAATTTTCCAGTATGGGGAAGTTTCATTCAGAAGGATCCAATGTTCAACACCTTGAAATGAAGGAGGGCCTTGCATGCTTGCAAGCTAACTTACAAAATGGCACCTTGTGGTGCAATTTCTTGGTATCCATCATAACATAGTCACCTTCTTGTTAGTTAGGAGCCTCACGCCGTTCCTTTTTTACAAATCGCTTTGCATCATTGGTGGATTTAAAAAGCTGGCTCTGAACCTGTTGATGCACCTTCTGGATATAAGGTAAAGAAATTGGAAGCATAAATGTTACTGCGCGCTTGTGTCTCAACACTGAATGCAGGGGTTGTGCCCCAAATTAGCATACATAGGTTACATCCCCATTGATGCTTGGAGGGAGTTGTCATATGCGAATTGGGCCATAGGGAGATCCACTGCCCATGTATTCTGAGAAGCAGTCGCATAGCATCATAAGTACTGCTCTAAGGACTGGTTATTGCGCTCCATTTGGTAATCTGACTGGGTGTGATAAGCTGAAGATCTGCATGGCTAATCTTCAATATTTCGCAATAATGCCTCCCAGAATCATGAGGTAAACTGAGGTTTCCAATTTCTGATTACTTCTTGGAGAACCCCAAACAGAGCAAACACATGTGCCACAAACAACCGTGCCATTTTCACTGCTGTAGTGGTTAACATAAAGGGAATAATGAAGCAAAACTTTGTAAAGCAATCTACCACCACCATTATTGCATCATAACCATGGGAGTTGGGAAGTTTACAACAAAGTCCACTTACAGTGACGTCCATGGTCCTTCTGCTTGTTTAAGACGATGGAGTAAGCATTTCCGCTCTTCCTTATCTGAATTGTACCCAACGTAGGCCAAGCATTGCTCAATCCAAGTGGGAACCTCCTTTGTCATCCCATTTCAATCATACCCTTTCTTGATTAGGTTGATGCATTTGTTTAGAGCCAGGATGCCCCATGATTAGTACGTCATGATGTTCCATTATGACATGGGAACGCATCTCGGATGGGACCCATACCTTGTCATGAAAATGTACCCTATCCTTTTGGGAATAGCATCAGAAGGGGCTTTATCAGCACCAATCTTTCCTAGGAGGTCTCGTCCTTCATGATCAGTATACTGGGATGCAAAACAGCATCCAGGAGAGAACCCACATTGACAAGAGATACCTGGACTGAGTCAAATGGGGTAACTCGTATGTTTACTCAGATGGAGTATCTGGGATAGTAGCGTCCAGTGAAGAACCCTCATTGACAGGGGTTTTTAGTCCAAAGAAATATCTGGGGTACTAGGGGGGTGTGGACTCATATGATTTGGCTTTGGATTCTGTTTATCTTTTATGTTGGGGTTTGGGTTTGGGCTTAGGGGTTTTGATGGGTTGAAACCACAGAAATGGATGGAGGTTACAGATCAATGACTTGTTTATGAGGAATCGCTGTTACCAATTCTGAGTCCATCTCTTTAGGGGGACCCATAATGGTGCGCTGCTCAAAGTATTGGGTAAAATATGGGCATCACCTTTGAAAAACACACATTGAAATAAGAATTCAAAGGTCAGAATGAGTTCTGGTCTGCCTGTGAGCCTGTTTTGAGGTTTCTGATAATATCTGAAATATTTGTGATCTATGAGAAAAACCACAGTGTGTTTGGCCCCCCGTGCAGGTACTAACAATGCATCAGGGACCAAGGAACTGCCGCCAACTATCTATCATAGTTGGCCCAGTCTCGCTCTGTGGTCCTGAACTTCCTTGAGAAGTAAGCACCTGGTGTTCACGTACCCATGTACCTGCAGAAGTACAGCCCCCGCTGCAGTGCCAGAGGCATCACAAACACAAATAAATGGTTTATTTCTATCAGCATGGCGAAAAACGAGGGTAGTGGTGAAAAACTCCTTTATTTTATCAAATGCCTTCTGGCATTCTGTAGTCCAAACAAATGGGGCTTTCTTGCCAGTGAGGGGTAAAGAGGTGAGTTCATCTCTGAAATGGCAAGTGATAACTTCTTAATAACGTAATTGATCTGAGAAATCTCCACAGTTGTTTCTGCGTCACAGGGGTAGGCTGGGAGCAAATGGAGTCCAGCTTATATGGCGAGATGACATGACCATCTTTTAAGTTCTGATTCCCAAAGAAAAGGACTTCGTCCTTATAGAACTCGCATTTGGATGGCTTAGCCATCAGATAAGCTTTCTGGTTGCCTCAGCCACTGCTCCCAAATTCACGCTGTGTTGTTCAGTATGGGGTGAGTGGATCAAGATGCCATCTACATAAGCAATGGCACAGGAGAATCTGAGATCCCCCAGGGCATCATCTATCTGGGATTTGGAACACTACTGGGATATTTTTTAGACCAAAGGGAATAACTTTAAACTGGTAAAGGCCAAGTTAAAGCGAATTGCAGTTATCCACTCCTGGCTAGACTTGACCCACACCTGATGGAAAGCGTTCACCAGATCAATTTTGGATAACACCTTTATTTTACAAATTTATTGGATAATTGCTGCCTCCAAGGACAAAGGGTAGGAATTAGACACCGTCACGTTATTTAAGTGTCCATAATCAAATCATGATCTTCAAGTACCATCTGCTTCTGGGTGAAGACCACAGGAGAGGACACAGGAGAAGTTTTTGCATCCACCCATTCGTCACAATGTCATCAATCCACATCCATAAATACTGGTCTTCTATAGCCGTGTAGGGATATAGGGGACTATTGATTTTTATCAGGTCCACTGTTAAATGGATACTCAGATCAAATTCGAGTATCTGGGCAGCTTATTTGTCCCTTCCCATCATAGACTGACTTATGTGGAATGGGAATAAGAGGCAAATTGGGCAGCTCAGGCACAGTATCCGTAGAAAATATTCTATGGTCATGGCTAGCGCATTGCCTGTTTCCATGGCGGGAAGAAGGGGGATTTCACCTAAGTGAGCATTGGAGGAGAAGGTTAGCATAATCCTTTTTAGGACAATACTCGCTGACTTGTGCCACTACCATCCTACCCCCAAAATTATGGGATAAAGAAATTATAGGATGGCCGCGAAGTGTGCTAAAAAGTCGTATTTGTGAGCCACAAAGCGCATGGGTTTACATAGAGGTAGTGTACCATGGGGACCCGTGATGCCTCAAGACAGGCGAACCTGAAGTGATTTTGAGATCCAAAGCTTGCACCACCTTAAGGTCAATATAATTTCCTTTTGCACCAGTATAATTAAGGCAGTTACAGTTACCATCCGTTAGCCTACATAAATCTGAATGGGGAACATGAAGTAAGCATGATCCAATTTATTTAACTCATCAAGGAAGAAAAGGGTTGAACCAGACTTGTTAACCTTGCAAGGGTCGCACAAGGGGTTTATGCTGAGGAGTTGAGTGGGCACAGCAGCAGCGCGGCTTAAGACAAAGGTGCAACTCAGGGTCTTCTGGGTCAGATAAAGGCCTCACTATTGAAAAAGACAATAAACAGGAATCACGCAATGATGCTCCTCCACCTGGTTGACAAGTGTGATGTTGTCAGTATTGATAGCTGAAGCTGCATGGTTTATGGGGTATTGAAAGTAAACCGAAATTTCATCTGGATTATATATGGGTTGGAAATACTTCAGGGTGGGATTAGTCAAATAAACCATTTTGGCTCCTTCAGACCCCTAGTAGGGGGTAACGCAGGACTCAGTGTGATAGCCTAGGAACATGTTTTGAGTGTGTAAATTAATCTTCTTAAACTCTATCACACTTGTTACACTTGCAGGGGCGGTGGGTGCAATAGTCAAGAGCGTGGGCTCACCTCTCATCTAAACAATCACTAATCTTTCGTTTGTTTCCACACAGTTGTCCAATTCCACCACCTGGCTGTGGCCTTACGTAAACAAACTAGAGAGCCACAAACTCTGGCTGTTTACAGTGAGGCGAGGGCGACGAAGGGATTGTGGGTTGTGCCACCCAAGCTAATAGGATCTGCTGTATATTTTTAACAAGAGTATACCAGGATAACATCTAAGAAGCACTCTTAAGAGGGAAAGTATTCTTGGGTTGATGGCAGATATATTTAAAGCCAAAAGGTTTTGAATCAACAACTGTAACTTATTTCTTAGGTTGAAGTATGATGTTATGAACTTAGAGTGCAATGATATGACCTAGCTTTTGGAGTGAGTACGCAAGACCCACAAGGGCAGCCAAGGTCCACAAGGTACCGCTGATTCCTATGTACTATAGGTGGAACGTTGGATGGGGTGTGGGAATAGTTCAACCTTAGAGAATTGTTGCCCATGTGCTGGTTTTACTTATTAGTCACCTAAAGTAAAAGATTTTTAAATAATAATTTTGATTAAACATTAACAACCTTAGTTTTGAGAATAGACCAAAACCCTAACATTATAAGGGTGCTGAGTTATATGGTGGAAATGGGGGAGCTTATAAACTGAATTATGATAGGGGAAATGATGTCTGTTTTCATACTTATTGATAAATGGATTTGATCCCTGATTTTACCTCGAATATCACTCTATGTTTCCAAGATATTCTTGGGATGATTTTTGACTTTTGAATGTCTGAATTTGCATTAATGATTTCAGAATGGAGTGTTGGGTTCAAACCCCATTTTTGACCCTTTCTTTTTGACTTTTGCTCAAATTTTCAATTCTTAGGTAAGTTTTCCCCATCATATTGACTTCTGGTTGAACTACCACTTGGGGGCAGAGAATGGGGACTGTGGTGTGAGGCTTTTAGGCTCTCCTAAAGTCTTCAAAAAGTTGTTTGATTTTTAAAATAAATTTTCTAGATTTTGACACGTGATGGGTTTGGGTTGGGGGTAAGGATGGGAGATACATGTGACAAACTGGGTGAGTAGCAGCCACCCATCTCTAATCCAGGGTATGTCCCAGGTCAGAGATTTGGGTGAGAGGCAGGGCTCTAGGGTTTGAACCTTTTTGGTTTTAAAGAGTTGTGTTATAATTTTTTGTGAGAGACTTGATATAAGCCAGAAGAATCTGCACAGGGTTGAGCCCACTGGGCAATTGGACCAATGATATGGAGATTGCATTCCTTGGAACACACTTGATAAATATAATAAAATATGGAGCAATTGCCCCAACAAAACTTCTTCAATTTAACTTTAATATTTATCAGCAGAGATTTTCTTTCCACTTGACATCACTTTCAAAAATTTTGAAAAAACAAATCAATTCTCCACCACTGCCTTATTGCATCAATTTCCCAATACATGTCCTTGGATCCACCACCTGCTGCACCAGTGTGGGGAAGCAGTGATACACCAACTAACATATACCGCCCAGAAGCAAACGCTTGCTGACTGACTCATCCAATTCACTAAATACATTCAGCTGCTGTCTCTGAGTTACTTATCATTCCACCTCACATGATTCCACCCAACCCGCCCCCATCCCTTAGCCCTACCTTAATCCACTATCCACTTTTGCCTCCACATCAAGTACAGATGACTCTTCCCATATACTGAAAAAAACGATAATTGATCTGGAAACAGCCACCTTTGCACCAGAAGGATTTATAGACTTCCAACCTTATAAGGGCTATTTTGTTATAGGCTTCCCCACCAAAGAGGACGCAGCAGCTACACCCTTAATATACAAAAAACCCCACATTACCACCACCTGAACACGTCTCCCAGATGATACCACACATGTGGTGACTTTTGAAACCTCCCCACACACCTTCCCCCTCAAAATTTTTTGAGGAGTTGGTGTCAGGGCTGGCCACTTATGGCAAAGACCTTATCATCCAATTCATTGTCATAAGTGGTGCTGAGCGCTTCACGGCACCTTAGGCAATGGCCACCATTACCCCTCCACCAACTGAACATGGCCCAGAACATCCCACCGCGTGCATACATCCCATCCACACCTGACCATTTCTTTTGGGTTTTAAATGACAATGGCTGCACAGTTTTGCCCCCTCTGCCATGAGTTGGCCCATACAAAAAAACATGTCAATACAATTTAAACCATGCAAACACGGCCAATTTCACCCATGAGGCCACACCAACAGCATTTGAGTGTGGATTTTGGCTGCCCCCACCCCCAGGCTGTGAGCTCAATGAACCAGCAGCTAAATCTATCAACCCAAATCCATGATGGCCAATTTCTACTCATCCCAACCAATCAGAGGCAGGTTTGGACCCATATTAATCCAATTTTTTTCCAGCCCCAAAATTTACCTAACCACAACCACCTATCACCAAATCAATCCAAGTTAACCAAAATCCCTGAGTTTTATTTTATGAAGTGACTGAATATGGTGAAATTGTCCCACCTCTGGCTAAACCAATTGATTTAGAACATTTTATGAATTGATAATTTGATGCCCACTTCCGCCCAAACAATATGTCCCCAAACCCAATGCTATCCCATACCATAGCAACCACCAGCTTACTGAGGCCATGGTGGCCTCACCAAAAAATCGCCATCTTCATGAAGCTGTGGCAAAATCTGTCACTGAATTTAAAAAAGGGCTGCACTCCCCCTTGTTCACCTCCAATTTGCCTCCTACTGCAAAAGAGAGGATCCAACGCCTATGAAACTTCCACCACCGCTGTCAAACATGTCATTACTCTGGTAGAATTTTCCCCATCCACACATGTCACCAGAGCAAACATTGTGAAATTAGCCCAGATTCCTGACGCTTGCATATAAGCTGAACACCATGTTGCTGAACTCATAGAGTTTTCCTTCGGCCCAATTCATCAATCTCAACTGCTATCTACCACACCTCGACCCTCATCCTGCGGATGCCCTAACCCCCTTGCTATCAACATTGATCTTCTTTTTCAATGCTAATTCCAAGGATGATGATTACAATCCGCCTGATCCCCCCTCCCCCTCCGCCATAGTGGGATAAGCAGCTCACCGCTGTGCCACCTGGTAGGTTGTTTTATTGTTTCATTTGCATTCCCACCTCTCATTCAAAGCAGTCAGTTCATGTTTTTGGTTTATTTAGTTTTGGAGTTTCTGTTTCAGTATTGTCCATCCCCTAATTGCCTCGGCTGAATAAAAATATTTATCAGCAGATACTCTGCTCTATCTTCACTTCTCCACTGACAATCCTCCTTCTTCAATAATCTCATCTCACTTATATCAAAATTTTGGTCAATAACGCTCTCTTGGTTTAGACTATTCAGTTCTGCCATATTCTCATTGGCTCCAGAATATTATACTATTCTTAAATTCCCTATTAACTTATCTTGAGGCGATCTACTAAATAATTGCTGCATGTTGATATTGCCTTATCACCTTATTTGTAGGCGATCCAATAATTATTCCTCCTTGCCCAATATAGCCTCATGCTAGGGCGCTCAAATGGTCATAACTAGTGTTCATGGTCAGAAGATTTTAGCCAATATGACATGGCTATCTAAGGATTATCATACAGTCATATCAGGATCTTGACATTACCCCCCTAGACTGAACAATAAGTCTCTTGTTGTTTATACGCCTGAGGAACTTTGCATGCACTCAGTTAATAATCCAACTACTCGCGGGGTCCTTGATAGTATAGGCATTAACACCTGTTTTCTCAATAATCTCAAATAGACCAATACAGATACCGGCCAGTTTGTGCTTCTAACCTAACCCATGCTGGTCATGGAATAGAACCAGCTCTCCATCTTTATACTGAGCTAGCCCTCTATGCCATTCCCAATTGGAGTCTGGTTCTTTATCTTTTTTGCCATACTGAAGGAGTACGCTTCAGTTTGAAGCTTGATTAACGTGTCTGCTTGGTTAGTCAAATAACGTTGTGGATCCATTCCTCAAGATCTTCTACTCAAGCATAGAGCAATGCTGGAAGAGCAGGGTGTCGTCCATATAGTAATTAAAAAGGGGCTCTTCCCTGAGGCATAATGGTAGCTAAATTTATAAGTGAAGATGGCGGTGGAAAGGAGGGAACTTCAATCTGAAGGTTGATATGCTTCCAGGTCATGGAGTATGTTCACCAAAGTCCCATTAACTCGCTCAACCATCCCATTAGGCTTAGGGTGACATGGGTTCATATAACCCCACAGATGGCCATCAGCTCATTTAGCTTTGGAAGGATATGGGAAGTGATGTTAGTTCCATTGTTGATAATGAGGAATTGTGGGAAGCCATGTCACTAGATAATACATTCCATTATGAACTTGGCCATTGTGAATTCTTCAAAATCCCATATCATCTATGCTTCAACCATTCTAGTCAAGTAGTTGATTGCCACCAAAATGTATTTAGACTGGTTTGCTCCCATTGGCAGAGGGCCAACAACATCAAGGGAAACCGTATGCAAAGCAAAAAGTGATTTCACTAACTGGTATGAAGTCTTCTGGTGGAATGGTTTTTTAACTTGGCACTGGTGGCAGCAGGAAATGGGTTCAAACATGTCAAAGCTCATGCTTTCCCAATAAACCAAGGGTACAACAATTTTATTGCCTTGCGCAAGCCGCTATGTCCTACTGACCTAACTGCGCTCATAATAATGCTTGGCTGTGCCAAGGGTCTTAGGAAGTTCACCGTAGAATCTCAATTCATTTAATTAACTCACCATTCCATAGTAAAGTATTAACTTACACCTTGTTTAACGCTTTTACGACTTGTGATACGTTTTTGATATCATATTAACTGAGCATTAATGTACATCGCATTGCTCAGATCCGCTGTGATGGCAACCATTGGCAGTCTCAACAAGAAATCAGCGTTCTGGTGTTTTGCCACAGGTAGTGGAGGATCTCAAAGTCATAAGCCTGCAGTTTGAGGGCCCATCGGGCTAGACGCCCTTCAGACTCCTTGAGGTTCTGAACCAGTTTAAAAAAAGCATGATCCATTATGACTCTAAACCTCACTCCATTAAGATACCCCTAAATTGTCTATATGCATATATCACTGCTAAGCACTCCTGCTTGGTCACAGTATAATTACGCTCATAGCAGTTCAGGCTCTGACTGCAGTATGCAATGGAGTGCTCCTCCCCTCATCATCTTTTTGGAATAGGACCTCCCCAACAGCGGAAAGTGATGAATACGTCTGAACAGTGAATTCTTTATCGAAATTTGGATAGCATAGCACTGGCGCACTGACCAAGGCCATCCAAAGGGTGTCAAAGGCACTGTTGGCGTTCAGTCATTTAAACACAGCATCCTTCTTTAGAAAATCAAATATCGGTCCCAAATATAACTGAAGTTAGGGATAAAGCATCAGTAGTAGCCCACCATGCCCAAAGATACTTGTATGTATCATTTAATGGAAGGCGAAGTCATTTTCCAAATAGCTTTCACCTTGGCCAATTGAGGTTTAAGCCCCGTTGCCCACTACATTTTTAAATACTCCAACTGGTCTTTGAAGAAGTGGCATTTATGGAGTTTGATCTTGATGTTGGCCGCAACAAGCCAGCGGAATACCTCCTATAAATGGGTAAGATGCCTTAAAACCTCTGAGATAAGACATTGATATTGTCAAGGTGCATGAGAACACACAACAGCTTCATGTTGCCAAGGATAGTGTACATCACCTGTTGGAACGTAGCTGGGGCGTTACACAGCCCTTGAGGCATATAGGAAGGTTGGAAAAGCCTTTTGGGCGTGATAATGGCGCATTACTCCTATTCTGCTGCAGGCAACTCAATTTGCCAATTGTCCAATATCAAATCCATTGCTGAGAAATATCAAGCTTTCCAACCAATCCATGGCATCGTTGATCTGTGGCAAGGGGTACTAGTCCTTAATTCTGATACTGTTGAGCTTCTGGTAGTCTATCACTACCCAGTTGGTACCATCCTTCTTTTTGACAATTAGAATGGGCAAAGCCCGTGGGCTAATTGATGGTTTGAGCATCCCTTGCTCCAGCAGTTTTTCAATCTCCTTGGTCACTACTTCCTCATCTGCCCTAGATTGGCGGATCAGATGAGACCTCATGAGTGATGATCCCCAGTGTCCAATTAATGGAACACACCTATGCACACCCTAAGTCGTGGTCATTGACAGCAAAAATCTTCTTATATTTTTGAAATAAAGCTATCTCCTGATACTTCTGATCTTCTGATAACCCCATATATTCTCACATGGTACCACCGCCAGTATGCTGGGCTGTGGCTTGACAGGTCGACTAAATTCATCCAGTGATCCAAACTTGTGCACCCAAATGACCTCCTCAGCTGAGGTCAAGTGTAAATACGCCACTATTTAATGCCAGCAGATTTGCATTGGTTCATTTTGTAGATTCCTAGAAAAACTTTGATCTCCCCAGTTTTGGAAGTATAATGCCTGGAGCCAAATGAGGCTCAAGTCGTGATTGCTGATAAGGCCTAATGACCTCCCCATAGAGCCTGGCTGGCACTTCCGCCTCTACCTCAGTGTTTACTATTATTTGGTGTCTGGAGGAGATGTATATAGGTCAAGCAGCTCTGAGCGGCAGCCCTTTATATACATATATCAGACGGAGAAAGGCTTGGGTCTTACTCTTTAGTCAATGGTATTGAAACAGAATCACCCCATTACTGTATGCCAGGTTGATATGTCCCATATGCACCGGATCCTTTGGAACTCTGCTAGAGGCTAAGTAAATTGGGATCTGCTGCCCCAAAATTTCAAAGGTCTCCGCCATCATATCAATGACAGCTCCAAAGTGTTGCATGAAAGCAGTTTTAATTAAAAGGTCATAATTCCTGTTTAATAACACTATTTCTGGAGCTACAACAGCAATTGACCCAAACTGCAATGGTAGCGCTCTTTAAGCTCCATCAGAGACCTCGCTTTCCGCTCCAGCAGTCCCATATACCATCCAGTGTTCTACATCAAGCTTTAATGTCAGCTTTGCAATAACTTGGTGGAAACCATGTTGACTGGGGCGCCCTTATATATTATAGAGCTTACACAATTTTTTGCTACAAAAATGTCACGGTATGCACACTCAGAATAAGAAGGATTTTGATTGTTTGATACATGGTCATTCAAGAAATGTCTTCTCCCAAGGAAGCCCATAATCACCTCACTGACTTTGAAGTATTCTTAGGCAATAAAGTCTACCAGTAGGGCGACGTTAAACCTTTAAGGGAAGGTGCATATGAGGGTGGAACCAGCTCATTTGAAGCAGCTTGGTTGAACATTTGGCTGGCATGTGACTTTAGTTGCACCTGAGGTCCTTCTTCTACCGCAGCCTTAGCTTGCGACCATGTCAACACATTTACTCCTCTGACTGGCTGCTTGTATATAAACACTTTTGTTATACTGAGGGACTTCCGCTGAGTAGACTTCAATTGGTTCAGGTGGGAGTTTAGGGTTGGGATATTGGAGGTAGCGAGTCCCATCTCTACTCCGCTCTATCTTTTTCCTGGTAGCATTTATCCTGCTGTAAATAGTGGACCCAACGGGTGGGGCAACTTCAAGAAAGGTGACCAGGGCGACCGCATTAAAAAAATTCACCCCATAGGGTCCACGTCCTTGGGTTATATAAGATGTCCCAGGCTGATAGCTTAATTGTGTGAAATTGGCGTAACCTGCGCAAGGTCAATAATTAGTTGCTGACAGTCAGCGTAATTAGGCTCAGGTCAGTAGTTGTGCTTTTTGCAATTATCATAAGCAGGCTCAGGACAGAAGTTAAACTCACTGAGATTAACTTGGACAAGGACGAGGCTCATGGTTATAATAAGGCTTGGGGTTAGTAGGTGGAAGCTGAACAGGATGAGAGAATTCCCCAAATAAGATGGTCCAGCAACAGCGACGGTATGTCTTCACTCAGTATTAGCTGGAAGAAAGGTAGAGGATAAATGGCGCAAAAACTGAACAATTTTGAGCAGGGGCACATCATCCTCGAAAATCAGAGTCATGCCATTAAAAGATCATGGTACGGCTTCACCACAGAGGTCATTGTTAATGCACACATCAGATTTGGATAAAGTCCCCGCCCCAATTAACATATGGGCTTCCGTTGTAAATTGGCTAGTAAACTAGGTGAAGGTTTCATTATTGGAACACAATGGTCAAGGACTTGGCCTTCCTCTGCAACATCTTTGCGGTACCTCCAAACAGCTACAGAACAGTATCCTTCACTTCTTGGTATGTAACTAAACTGCTTGAAAGATAGCAGGTGACTTGGTTGGCACTCCCAACATTCAAAGCAGATATCATTAATTTAGCTTTACGTCAACTGGAGGCTTTTTCTGCTGAAAATTCAAAATGTTTGAAGAACCCGTGGAAGTTTCCATTATGGTCTAATGGAGGAGGCTTGTCAATGCAGACCTACTCCTCCCTTTTATAACTGCGAGCATTAGGAGTTTACTAAGATTTGATTGAGGCCCATAGCTGGGATCATGGCGAGGGGCTGCCTCAGAAGGGTCAGCAGCTCTAGGGGTAGCATAGAGATCTTCAGTGGAAAAAACTGCCATTACATGGGGGTTTTGTTGGGTCAGAACATAATCATCCCCAGAGCTTCCATCATGAGTCAAGTATCTCACACTGCATGTGTTTGGAGAAGAACAACTCATCTTGGTATCCAATATTGTAGTCATCCTAAAGCAATCCTTCCTGAATGACCCCTTGTTCTTCCACTTCTCATGGGGATGAGGCGTGTAGAAGGTAGGTATTAACTTCTGTTCCATGCAGTTTAGGCACTCAAAAGCATTATACAGGTGATTGGCAAGTTGCATGTTCTGTTGTCCAAGTATCCGCAGCAGACTAACTGATCTTATAAGTTGATTCTTCACGTTGTTGACTCCTAAAGAAGCTCCTATTGTTTTTTGAGCACTGCGTCCACAATAAGTTTGAACTCCACAGTTTCAGTAAGTGCAGCAGTTTAGGATGATTCTCCTTTGGTGAAATCCTGATATGTCATGGCTGCAGATTGGATAATTTTGATTTAATTGTGGTTTTTCAATGGGCCCCCTGTAGTGAGCATAACTTTTATAATTTTGGGTGAAGGCTTGCTTTACGCCAGAAGAGTTTTCGCAGGGTCAAGCCCACTGAGCAATTGGATGGACAATATGGAGATTGCCAGTTCTCAGAACACACTTAAGCAATATAATAGAACATGGAACAATTTCCCCAATGAAGTCTCTTTCATTAAACTTTATTATTTATCAGCAATACTCTATGCTCCATTCTCATTTCTCTGCTAAAAATCATCCTTCTTTAATCATTTAATCTCACTTATATATCAGTGACTATAGTTTAAACCGCTCTCCTGGCTTAGACTATTCAGTTCCTCCATACTCTCATTTTCTCTTGCAGAGCATAATATTCCTAAATTCCCTATTGCCTTAGTTTATGAGATCTACTAAATATTTGATGTATGTTGACATTGCCTTATTTCCTTATTTAAAGGCGATCCAATAATTACCCTTCCTGACCCAATATCGCCTCAACCCAAGGCGCTCAAATGGTAATAACTAGTATTCATGGTCAGCGGATTCTAGTTAATCCGCCGCAGCTATTCAGGGCTTATCATCCAGTCATATCAGAATCTCTCCAGGGTGCATGTCCATGTCCAGATTAATAGCTGAATCCAAGACCCTTACGAAATCTTTGATTGTACTTCAGAAACATTAGTAATTTTCTCTCTTTGACTCTTCCTTGTGGTATAAGTTAACATAGTATTAGGTTCAAAGGTTCTTCTCTCTATTAACGCAGAGTCCACGGAGAAAGCAATAAAATAAGCCAAGAAATATCCTATCACCCAAGCTCTAGTCTCAAAAATACAATATACACTAAGTATGTAAAAATCTAAATTATCAAAGTATTTGATTTTTTTAGTCAAACTGAATCTGTTTTATTTAATAAAATGCAAGGGAATTTATAGGGGAATGTATCACCCTTTTATTCAGTTGGTGCCCCAATTGGAAATTCTAGCTATTGCCAATGGATTTTCCCTCCATAGTCGTGCCCAACGATGATTCTCTTCATCAGTTTAGTTATATTCCACTGCTGACCATCAAAATGATTTCATTTAGGTTGAACCAAAGAGCGTGACCTAAGCCTCGTTGACCCCAGAATCTCACCCTTGTTAGGATTCTGGTGCAACATAAAAATTTGAGTACATATTATGGTGAGATCTGAAACCAATCTGAAGATATAGGTGAAACTTTAATAGGGATAATCCCCTTTTAAATTCAAGGCCTCCTGATATTAAGGTTTAATCCTGACTTATGCGATCAGTTGTTGCTTGCCAAAAACCTCCTGATATCATGGTTCAAACCTGATCTATATGAAGATCAAATCCTGTTTGACAGAATTAATTAGAATGTCACAGAATCCCTGATTGCTATATATTATAGATCTGCTTGAAATGCTTGGGGATTTTCCCTAAATAATCATTCCCTGAATATTCCTAATATTTTTTTTAATAGTAAATAATGTTACAATCTTTTGACTGCTCATTTTGGCTTTTACACTAACAGTATAATGACAATCTTGCTTGGATACGCCAACCTAGTTTTTTACCCTTTGGTTGGAAACTTTAAATAATCAAAGTAAACTTTTCATATCCTTCACCTGGGATTTTTGGTAAAAAGGCCTCTACAAAAGACAAATGTATTAACAACCTTATTCCTAACAAACCCTTAGGGGTTAGCAACCTGCTTAGGTAATTGGTTTTTACCCATAAACAGCAGGTCACAATACCAAAATGTTAACTCACAAATTGCTTATCCAAGACGTTATCAATCGCCTAGAAACTCATAGATCCCTTATAAAATCAGCAACGAAACCTGATCAACTCCTGAAAGTTAACAAAAATTATCAATACTATAATCAACGACCTAAACACTTGTTTATTGTTGGGGATCATACCCAATGAAATATTAGCGATCTGGCAGCTAAAACCCCAATGTATTACCTGATGTTTGCTAGGAATAAATCTCCAAACAATAGTGAATGTATGAAATTGATAACTCCCATATTCACTATCAGGATTTACCCTTGTTTATAAGCATATTTATTATAATTGATTGATCTGTATAGTGTGCATTCTGAAATCCCAACACATCCCCTGCTTGACCATATTATCACATGATGAATATTTCAGAAGCAGATGTCTCTATGAGCTTATGTGAGTCCTCCAGCATGGTTTAAATTTTATTCCTTGGTTCATCTCCTCTTTTATTTCTCATTGCAACTCTGGGTAATCACTCTTCTTAGCATGTTTCCTTTCCATGTCCTCCTCACTGCCACCTCTACAGAACGCAGTTCCCATGTCTCCATGCCATGTCAGCCTGATTCAGTTGTTGCTGCTGATAATAGGTCTGGAAAGCCTGTATTCCCCAAGGTCAGAATTATATGACAATTTGTCATCTAAAGGATCTTCTTAGCCGCTTTACCTATTTCTTTGTCCCTGTAATTCCCCAGGCTGGGCTCTCCATTTTGATCAGAGTAGACCCTTTTTACTTATTTTTTAGGGACTCTTTCTAACGTATCCAGTTTAAGCCATCCTGATGCTTCCAACATGCTGTTCATTCCAACTCCTAGGGACTACTCACGGAATATCCAGTTTAAACCCAAGCTGATCCTACCAATTATATAAGGGAAAACCATCAGATGATTTTGATGGTGACAAAATAAAATTGTTATTTAAACTATTACTTGAATTTTAATTTTTTATATATTTTTTCGCTATGCTTTTTTATACTAAATCATTTTGTTTTTTTTGTTTTTTTATAAATTTCTTTTTTGCAATAGGACTAAATTTTTTAGTAGGTACAGATGTCAATTTTCTTTCCCCTATTCTAGTTCTAAAGTTTTTTCTTCAACTTAGCCAGTTATCATAGTTCAGAGGTCTCTTTATATGCTTCAACTAATACACCAGTACTTAACCTATTGTAATAGGTTTAGTGGTCCCACGGGAACATTGCAATTCTTATTTCCCTAAATCCAATACTTGAGGTATTTAGTATGGACTCAGTTCACTATATGACCATCAGTGATGTTTTTTATTATTTAAACATCAGTCACCAACTTGGTAATAATCTCAAACGGACCCCACCACAAAGCATCTAACTTGTTTTTTCTTCCAAAACCATGGATTAAAATAGTCTACCCTATCTTCCATATGGTGTTCTTTCAGAACTGAGCAATTTTTGTAATCCTTTTCTTTGCAAAAATTCTTTTCTTCAATGTGTTAGTGAACGCCTGTGATTGCAGTTTGATCATAGTATTTGCAAGTTGGTAAATGTATTGCTCTGCACTCATCCCTGGCGCTGGTTCTATGGCGAAATGCAAAATTTGCAGTAGTGCTGCTTTTTATTTATTTAATAGTTAAACGGCGGTTTACCTAAACAATATGATAATTGATATTGTAGGCGAAAGTAACTAAACTCAGATACAATCCCAATACAGAAGTTTACCCTGTACTCATTTTCTTAGTTTCATAGCTAGAGCTCAGTTGACTCTCTCTACCATTCCATTCATTTATAGCCAGTATATGGAATGGACGTCACTCCTCGGATTCCCATCAGTTTTTTCAGACTATGGATCACATAAGATGTAAAATTGGTTCCATTGTCACTAATAAACTTTTGGGCATCCATGCCAGTACACCACTGGTCCAGTATGAATTTTGCCATGCTTGTAGCATCTACTTTGCTCAAGGATTTCATTTCTTAACATTCAATCAAATGGTCTATCGCCACTTTGATATACTTTACTCCCCCAAGTACTTACACTAAGGGGTCCCATCACATCTATTGACACTATGTGCTAAGCAAACTTTGGGTCTACTAGCCAGTATCTCATAACATTATTGTGGGCTTTTGGAGTTAAAATTCTATGCAACAGGACAAATAATCCAAGAAATTGTAGTTTATTGATTCTCAGTAATAACCGTTGTATATGGTCTATGGTTGTTCTTAGGTCACCATGGTCAACGACTTTATGTATGTATTGCATGATTTCTGTTTGTTCTGATGTTTAGTAAATTGAAGAATTTTTCATCAAAATGATTTTTAACTGTCCAATCTTAAATTTGGTTTTTTCCATCACTTTTTAGAGCAACTTGATTTTTCTATCTCATACCCAATATTTCCTTCAATCATCCTTTATAATACCTCATCTGCTTGATTTTAAACAACTTGAACGTTAGGCAATTGTAGTAGTCTGTCAGCATTCTATTGTGCTGCTTCTACTCAGTGTATTATTATGAAATTATAGGCTTGTAGTTTTAAAGCATATCATGCCAATCGTCCCTCTGGTTCTTTAAGGTTATGGAGCCCTCTTAGAGATGAGTGGTCAGTCACAACTTCTAAAGTGAGTCCTATTTATATTACTCAAATTTATTTCCAGGCATAAATCACTATGAGGCACTTGCGCTCCGTCACATTGTAGTTCATTTTCACTTGCATCAGTGTTCTACTCACAAATGCCAATGTATGCTATTCCCCATAGTCGTCCACATGACTTAAAATGGCACCAATCGCCATTAATGAGGCATCTTTCTTTGTAATAAATTCTCAATTGAAATTCAACTATCTCAGCACAGGACTATTCATCAAATTCAGTCTAGCTCATTAAGCGATTCTTGGGCCTTTTAATTCCACATAACTCATTTTATTAGATTCTTTAACAGGTGGAATTATGGTTTGGAAATTCCAGTGATTTCCTTAGTAAATAAGCGATATAAAATGACCTCCCTGAGAAGTAGCTCTATGTCCAGACCACACTTTGGATTAATATATGTTTATTAACTGTAACATTTTGCTGTTGTGGTTGCAGTCCACTGGAGTTTATCACAGACCCTAAATTATAACAATCATCGCCTTCTAATGGTTGCGCTGGAAGTTTTGAAAAAGGGCTAAAGCTACAGCCCTTATCCAGGAAAGATCTCCAAAAATGAAATTGCAAGTCTGTTGGCCATGCAGACATTTTAGGAGGTACAGTCCTATCAAAGAGATTCCTTCACTGAATATTATTGGCTGGTTTTCGTCCCTAATGAGTGGCAGCATGTAAGTGCTACGCTGTTCTAGCTCTGGGGTGCCCTTCCTGGCATCCATAGTGCCAAATTTTGACTTTTAATAGAAGATGATTTCAAGATATTAAAAATTAATTTTCAGATTTATATATTTGTTAGGAGTAATTCTAGAAGATGAAGTACTTTAAACACCTTCACTTGCTAGTTTATATACTTTAACGAAGTAGACTGAGGAATATTGCTTAGGGAAGATTGCATGGAGTCTGCAGACAGCTTGGCCCTGGGGGCCCAGTATCACAATTTTGAACCTCAAAATTTACATCTAGACCCATTATATAATATCTGATTGGATCTGGGCCATTTTAAAATACTTATAAATTAAATATATGAAGTTTGATTTTTGGGGGAAGGCCAACCATGGGACGGACACTTCCAATAAATAACAATAATTGAGCACCAAGATATGCGAGAGGCACAGCGGGGGCAGCATCCTAGGCTGGCTTACTGGGTCCTCCGCCAACCCACCCTCTCCTTCCCCTCAGAACCCTCGACGCTCCTCACGGATTGATGCTAATAGTCAAGCTAAAGGTCTCAAAACTAGCCGCCTCACAGCAGCAGGTTTAAGCGCTGGCAACCCCCCAGGACATGGAGGGGAACAGCTATGAGTCCCCACGGCAGCACCCTGGCCCTGCAATCCATCAACGCGAATGGGTTGTGGGACTTTAAGCGGAGAGCCCACCTCCTCCGCAACTTCAGGTCAGCACAAATTGACATCGCTGCTGTCCAGGAGCCCCATATCCTCCCCACGAACAATCTGCATGGAATGAACAGTTTGGAGGCAACTCCTTCTGGACAAACCATGCCGCCTTATTGTTTTAAATCCCCAGGTTAAAACCCATTCTTTTTCACAATATCTAGGTGGACGCCTCATACTGGCCAAACTCATCACTCCTGACTTCTCTTTCTTCGCTGCAAGCATCTACCTGCCTAATGCAGGTCAGGAGCAAAACTGGCTCTTGGAAGAGCTCGTCCAACTCAATCTCCCACGGAATACAGTCCTCTTGGGAGATTTCAACACAACCATAAGTCGCGTCCATGACTCTTACCCCCCTGCAGCAAAGGAACGCCCCGGATCAAGTCACCTCCAGGATTTCCTTCGCCTGAGTGGCTTTATGGATGCACTTCCACCCTCCGCGTCTGGCCTAGGTTGCATGATTAGGATCCAGTATGATGGAGGAGCTTTCCAGTCAGCGTCACGCATAGATATGGCACTGATTGGCCCCCTGCTAATTGGCCGCGTCTCCTCTCCTATCTCTCGTGACAACCATCTGAGTGGTCACAGGTCACTCACCGTTGTCCTCACCACCACACTTAGAATGTCACGTAGGTTCTGGCCTAGGGTTGCCCCGGCTCTTCTCAACAACCCCTTCACTAAGGAGAAGCTGTCTATGACCATCCGGGAGACTCTCACCTCCCCCCACCCCACCTGCTTGACCACAAGGCTAGAGGGGCGGTGACCAAGGAGGGCATTACCCGCGTTGCTTACAACTGTGCCAAAGCCCAGATGACCGCAGCTCGCGCCAGAGTCAAAAGGGCGGAAGCCAGAATCAGACATCTAGAGCGAAACTGCCAGCTTTCGCCCTCTCCCAGTTGGGTTGGAAGACTGGGAAGCGGCGCAGGAAGCACTCCGCTTGGAGCTCACACTGCAGGAAGAACGGGCAGCAAACTTTACAACATCTCATTACTATGCTCAATGGGAACGCCCCACCCGCTTCTTCTCTCAGAAACAGAAAGACCGTTCAACAGCGCAGGATATTACTGCACTGAAGATTGGCACTACAACCACTTCGGATAAGGAGGAAATCACGCAGGAACTACACCACTTCTACTCCAGCCTCTTCCATGCCACCCAAGTGGACCCTTCAGACATCCAAGACTTCCTGTGGCGGGCTCCAGAGCCGCCCATTGACCCATGGGCTGATGAGGCTCTACTGGCGCCTATTTCCATCTAGGAGGTGATGGAAAACCTTCTGAAATCCTCACGGCTTAAAGCCCCAGGCCCAGACGGAATACCCTTCGAGGTGTACCTTCTGGAACCTGCGGTGATAGCCAGAACCCTCCGCGACCTCTTCGCTGCACTCTTAGTGAATGGCGAGGTCCTCCCTGACTCCAGAGGCTCAATCACGACCCTCATTCACAAGAAGTCAGATCGTGAGAACCTGGCGAACTGGCGCCCCATAGCGTTGATCAACACAGACCACAAGCTCTTCACGAAGCTTCTGGCCAACCGCATCACCAAATAGGTGTCACCTCGCCTCTCCCCATCCCAGCACAGTTTTATTCTGGGGAGGTCGTTATGGGACAACTATATAGACCTTCACGTGACTTTGACTGCTAACTATCGTAAGGTGAATGGCTTTGTGGCTCTCCTGGATATGGAGAAAGCTTATGATCGGGTGGCCTGGAAGTATATTAATGCTTCCCTGGCCCGCTTCCATCTCCCCCGCAGCTAGGCGCTGGATATCAGCGCTCTATGACCAGCTCCACACCAGAGTCCTGGCGCCAATGGGTTTTACAGTGGCAGTACCAGTTGGACAAGGTCTCCAGCAAGGGGACCCCCTGAGCCCTATCCTTTTTAACATCACCCTCGACCCCTTCTTGGCCTCCTTACAGGACAAGCTAACAGGGATTCTGGTCCCAGCTAAAGCCCCCACCCGCACCATGGCATTCGAAGATGACACCGCCATTACATTTGGCTACCCTGGGGATGTTGCCCTCACCGCTGTGACCATTAAGAGGTACACTAAGGCGTTCAACGCCATGGTCAACACCTCCAAGACAACAGTTGTACAGGTCAGTTCCCCCACCTTCCCCCCGCCATTTGGTATTGAAACTGTGCGCGGTACCTTCCGTCACCTGAGCGTTCTCACCAACCAACAAGGAGTTGCGCTAAAAGACAATGAGGACTTGCTCCTTGCAGCAGTTAATCCCAGGATTGCCAGCTGGAACCGGCGGCACATCACCCCCCAGGGTCAAGCTCTGATGGCCAATGTGTTCCTCCTCTCCAAAGTCTGGTTCCTAGCGCACGTCTGCCCATTCACAGATGCCTTTTATACGCGGCTCAATGTACTCCTCCGCTGTTAGATCTGGGGCTCAAACCATCCACCAATGGCCCTCACAACCATTGCCCGACCCTGCAATGAAGGGGGCCTAGGGCTTCTGGACACGCAATCCCACGCCACCACAAACTTCCTGAAGTTCCTATGTCCGATTGTCTGCTGGGACGCGACCCCCATGCCCCAATGGGCGCCCGCCCTCCGCCATTCAGTGTCAGCAGCTCTGAGTCTTCCTAGAGCATCTCTGACCTCATTAGGGGAGTGGCTCACAAACCACCCAGGCCATCGCCTGAAACCATCCTCATCCCCCTACTGGAACCAGGCTCTCCTTGCCCTGAAACGAGTAGGCGCGCAGATCCACCATGCCTTCCCATACAGAAGGGAAGGCCCTGGCCTCAGCCCCCGTCGCCATGCAATTGTACACGATGGACAAGTTGTCACAACTCGCCTCAACCCCCAAGATCGTCCTCCCATCTGCCCAAGACTCCTTGAGCTCCTCCCTCTCTCCGTGAGACTCGACCTCAAGGAATTGTGGAAGGACGTCTATCACCCCATCCTGTCAGCAAAGGTGTCCAACACCTTATGGAGGGTGCTCCATTGTTCATACAGGACAGGGGACTGGACTGGCCCTACCTTCCAGCACCGAAGCTGCCCCTGCTGTGTGGAGCCTATTGACTCCCACCTCCATCGTTTTTTCACCTGTCCAGGTGTCGCCGCATTTTGGCCAAAGGCCCGCGCGCTCCTCCATGCTCAGCCCTGGTCTGGACACCCTGTGTAAGACCTCATGTTCGAGCAGACGTTGCCTGGTTGCCACCAACCCCTCCATGTCCTCGCCTATGTCACAGCCATCTGGACCATCCACAACTCCTTCCTTCATGCTGCCTTTGACCAGCAGGTGTGGACCTTTCCACACATGATCACCCACTTTTAGGTACACTTTGAGATGGCCCTGAAGGTCTGCACTATGTCTCCAACCCTCCCCCGATCAGTTGTCACTGCAGCACGGCTCTAGCGCGCACACCCTCTCCCTTTCTCTATGCCTCCTCCCTCCCCTTCCCTCGCCTCAGGCTCTTAGGAGCCCAGGCGTAATTTAATAAACATCGATAAATCCCCCCCTCGGGTTGGGACCATTTAGTACTAAAAAAAGATATGCGAGAGGCACCCCAGAGGAGCTAAAGCTGCCTCCTGTTGCCAGTGGGAACGCCAATGGAAGGAAGAGGGGTATTATGAAAAGAGGCTTGCACCACTACTGAGCACATATGAAGGGAAGGGTATAAGGTGAGGAACCATACTGGGAATAGGACGACACCAAGTGTCATTGGTGGAATGGCAAATGGCCAAACAACCAGGCTTGGAAGTGGTTCATAAGGTCCGAATGGAATTGAAGCACAGCTTCCCAGAGGGTGGGAGTAGAGCCCAAAATAGCGTCAAGTACAACTTTGTGGATAGTCCACATAGAGATTTCCCCAACTAAGGCTCAGAGAGAAGGGTGTATGGGGGAAGTCAAGGAAAAGGCGGAGATGTCCTTAGATAGGCTGAAGGTCTGTGTTTGCTCCTGGCAAAAGAGATGCTGAACCTCACTCCAGATTGCTTAGGAAGGCGGACACTCTTCCAAGCGGTGTACCAAAGTCCTATATTGGTCACACACAACGCACAAAAAGTGAGAAGTGTTAGATCTCTCCGCAGTATGTTATACCCACTTCGGGCAGCACCACACATTGGAACAAACCTGTGGCTAAAAAAGAGGGTGGTGAGTCTATCTACAGTCATCTTTCTAGGTTTATAGGGAGTACTGGATGTCCAACATGTCCAGGTAGTCAACTTGGGCCATGATAGGGGAATACTGGGTATCAAATTGTTCAGAATGGCTTTCCCATGAATTCCTGTTTAAAGTTAGGAGTAGGACGACCCCTCTGCGAAGTATGACCACTGAAGCTTATCTTCATTCTGCACTCCGCATATTAAAGAGTATCTTTTAAAGTGGGAGGGGGTCCCATGAAGGCCTGCGGCAGATGGGTGGGAGGCCATATATGTAAGAAGAGAGTTGGAGTGGGTGGGGTTGCTAGGCCAAGGGTGTGGGCAAAGTTGGACCATGCCGCACGCGACCAGTGTTGGGATGGGAGTGTGAGGTTGGTTACTGAAGCAATCCATGTACCCATGATCCTGGATGCCTGGTCCACGAGTTAAGCAGGCTCATTCCCCCACTTTGGCGTAAACCAAAGAGGACTTCCAGCTTCGCAGGGGAGGGCGACCTATCCAAAGCCACCCTTGTATGAGGGCATATAAAAAAAGCTATAGAGGGATGGGGAGAAGCGATGGCATAGGCAAACCATACTTTTGACAGTATCATAGCGTTGTCCAGCACTACTCTACATTTAAGGCTGGTCTGTTGATCCCTTAGGGACACAAATCGCTTTGTAACTTTGTTTAATATGTGGTGCTTCATTATCAAATTAGCGTATCCACCCACCTCCATCCATACTCCCAGGTGGCGCACCGGGAACTCAGTGGGTCTGGACACAAAGGGGAGCATGAGATGATGAATTGGGGTGGCCTCCTAGGTAATTTGATAAGAGACCAAGCAGTTGGATCACTCTGATTAAGGGACGTCAGAGACCAGTGGTCTTGGTATCTACCATGGAGGGTGATTTAAGTTTTGGATGCATTTAGGCCAGCATTACTGACCCTATGTTACCCCCGGATAGTGAACTCCAATGACATGAATCATGGTTTCTATATACCCTGACCACACTGTTGGCGTTACAGTTCTCTAGACTGTCACTGAGGTCCAAAGGTGGCTCAAAGCTGCAAATTCGCACAAGAGGGTCGAGAAGGATTTGGAAAAGTGGTTAGGATGCCAAATATTCTATTAGGTTAAAAGATATCAATATTTATATGGTAAGTGGGGACACAGTGCCTTGAGGATTGTCGCAGCCCCATCCATTCAGGACCTTTCCTGGTCTTCCAGATTGACCACCTGGTGGGCATCCTCAATGTATTTTGCCACCCACCTGACCAAATTAGTGGATCTCCACCCCACATGACTCAGGAATTGGGGATGAGAATCCTGAAATTGTTTTCGTTAAGATAGGTTTGAGAGTCAATTTGTTATGGCTCAATTTTGGAGTGGGGAATTCAAGTTTTTCGTTATCTTGAATCCCGACAATGCCCCCTCAAGATCCTGTCAGAGGGTGGTATATAGCCGAAGGAACCAGCCATGCACCAGATTGATCACAGTCCCCTTGTTGACATCGGCAATGGAGTTCTCAGACTTCATCTTATTAATGACCTTATAGGGTCCAGACCAAAGAACGTATAGCTTATTTTGTCAGCCTCCAGGTCAATGATGATAGAAGAAAATAAGGTCACCTAAATAAAAGGTTGGTAAGAGGGTCAGCCAATATTTAATCAGGATGTCTCTCTTCTTGTAGTGGTGATGATACCTTGTGTGGCTAGGGCTTGAAGCCGGACAATTTCATCAGCTAAGGTCCTCATAGTTATTTTGGTTCTCAGTTGTGGAGGTCTTAAGCAATGGCTGGAAGCTACTTGTTAGCCAAGGTGAACGCCCATATAGGGCTTCAAAAGGGGAGATCTTAATGACTTGGTGGTAGCTTACCCTGCAGGCAAGCAAAGCGCTGGGTAGGTAGTGGTTCCAACAGGTAGGATATGAGGCGGCCAACTTTTGTAAAATGGAAATAAGAGTTCTGGTAGCGCGTTCAACCACCCATTTAGTTAATTGGTGGTAAGGGCAGCGAAACTCTGTGTAGTGCCAAATAGCGAGGTAAGTTCTTATACTACCTTTAAAGTAAAGTTCAACCCATTGTCCAAAAGTAAGGTTTGGGGGCACCCAAACTGGGTAAAAATGGATAAAACAAGGAAGAGGGCTATGGCCTTGTCAGTTGCAGCTGAGACCAAAATTGCTTCAACCCACTTGGTTAAGTGATCCACAGCTAGGATAATATACCTTTGGTCATGCAGCCCAGTAGGAAGAGGGCCCATCACATTGATGCTAATGACATTGAAGGGCCCAGTCGGGGTGACAACTGAATGTTGAAATTGAGGATTGGCAAGTTATATCCGCCTTAATATCTCTTGAATGGTTTCCATCATTCAGTCCCAGTAAAATTGTGGCTTCAGCCATTCGTGAGTCTTCTTAAATGCCCCATGTCCCACAGTAGAGTGGCTCCCTGGAATAACATCAGTTTGTGAGGAGGGGCAGACATAAGGGAGCCACTTCTTATTGACCTTCTTGTAAAGAGGCCCATCCTTAATTTAAGTGTCTTGAGTCATCCTTTGTAGTTCAGCTTTGGACCTTGGGAGTTTTCAACTCCCACTGCTAAGGTCAACCTACTAAATTTTATAGCTGGTTCTCCCTGGGGGTCAAATTAACTAGAACCGGCATTCTGTAGAGGCTGTTGGCATTTTGGTGAATCGCGCCTGCATGATGGACAATGGTGAAATTATAGCTCTGTAGTCTTAAGGACCACCTGACTAGTTGGCCATCTGGGTCTATAATTTGCTGGAGCCACCAGAGCGAGGAGTGGTCTGTAACAATAGTAAAGTGAGTACCATAGATATAAAGACGAAAATGTTTGATGGCTAGAAAGACAGCCAGGAACTCCCTCTCAGTAATGCTGTAGTTCCATATAGCTTTACTCAGCGTCTTACTAAAATAGGCCAAAAGATGGTCGACTTTTTTTCATCATAATGGGCTAAGATAGACCCAACGGCAACATCACTTGCATCCATAAACAACAAGAAGGGTTGGTTGAAGCTTGGGTGGATTATAATGGGTTTGATACTTATTGCAGTCCTTAAGGCATTAAAACCTGTCCTTGTTTAGGCCGCCATTCAAAAGGCACATTCTTCTGCAGGAGGTAGATAGTGGCTCAGCTAGGTCAGCAAACTGGGGGATAAATTGACAAAAATAGCCCACTATGCCTAAGAATACCTGGATTTCCCTTAAGCTTTGGGGGCGTGACATTTTCTCTATGGCGTTGACCTTGTCTGGTATAGGCTGGATGGCATCCCTGTAAACCTTGTGCCCCAAAAACTCCAATTTGGATTGGAAGAAAGAGCACTTCGTAGGGTTAAGCTTTATAGAAGCCTTTTTTAGCTGATTGAAGACTTTCCTGAGATGCTTAATGTGCCAATTTAATGTTCGTGAGAAAACAGTAATGTCATCTAGGTAGACGAGGACACATGAAAGCTTCAATTCCCCAAGGATCCCATCCATGGCACGTTGGAAAGTGGCTGAGGCGTTATAAAGTCCCTGGGCATCCTTGTGGGCTCGAATAGTCATTAATTGGCTATGAGAGCACACTTGGCTTGATCTTCAGGGGCGATCTCAGCCTACAGATATCTGCTGGCAAGGTCCATGGCAGAAAAGTACTAGGATTTGGCAAGCAAACGGAGGGAATTGTCAATTCAGTGCAGAGGATAACTATCCTTTTTGGTGATGGAGTTGAGTTGCCAGTAGCCCATCACCACACAATGGCTGCTGTCATTCTTCCAAACCAGCAGAAGAGGAGAGGCCCAAGGGCTGCGTGATAGTCCCTGGAGTCCATCATCGAGTAGTTGCTTGAGTTCCACTGTCACCTGGGCCTCTTTAACCTTACTTTTTTGGTAAGGTTGGGATCAGAAGGAGGAGCAGCCCCAGTTTTCACATGATGTAGAGCTCTGTTTATTCTTCTGAAGTTGTAGGTTGAGGCCAAAAATAGGTCCAAATACTCCTCCAACAACTCCTAAACCTTATGTTGTTGGTCATCTGTGAGGTCTTGGCTGATATTGGTTTTAACCAGGTTGATTGATGGATGTGTTTGCAAGCCAAAATCTCTCAAGTTTCCAAAGCCTTGGATATCAGCGATAGCCTCCACCAGTAGGAGTCGGACATAGGTGTCAGAACTGTTTGGACCCACTATTCTGGGTTTGTCAGTAAGATTGGTAACAACTCTGATATAGACCTGGCATAAGCTGGGTCTGGGATCCCTGGGCAGGGTAGCACCTCCTTCATGGGTTGTCTAGGCCTCAAAGTTCCAATAGTTATCCTGAGGGTATGTTGACATATTCATGGTATCAGCAATGTCTTGGGACTTTGGAGGTATTGTAGTCGCCCTAGGTAAGTAGATCGGCATGCCCTTGTGCCCATCAACAGCAGGAGAGAGCAATTGGACTAAAGAGATCCTAATGTTTATTCAAGCCGATTGATTTGGCCTTCACTCTCTAATAGACAGGCTTAGGCTTTGACCTCAGTTTTAGAATCTTGAAAGTTCTCGAAGATCAGAGGGACCTGATGCCCTAGTAGGGATAGAAAGCCGCCATCATAATGGAGTACTGCAAGATAGTCATGAAGGAACTGAGTCCCGAGGATCAGGTCATAGCTAGGGTTACCCAGCCTGACAGCGAGAGTGTTTACAGCAAGCTTTTTAAACTGCAATGGTAGAGAGTAATAAGCCACTATAGATCGGGTACATTGAGGGTCAGCCGTGCCATACTCCATATAGCGTGGCAAATCTGGAGCAATCTTGATGCGCTTCATTAGCTTGGATGATATAACGTTCATGGGGGAGCCATTGTCAACTATGGAAAGAGCTGGAATTCTATGAACTCATACTGCAACCTGAGTAACCAGACTTCCAAATTGGGGTGGCAGCGTGAGGAACATGGGAGAGTCATCGGAAGAATAGTAAGCAGTATCAATTTCTTTATTATCATTGGATACCAAAACTTCTTCTCCAGGTACAATAACTCCTTTTTCATTTAAGGTTTATGGAGGATCCTTGAGGCTTGTTAGGGATGTCGGCATGGAGCGCCTCGTCCTTCATGCTGACAACCCTTTTCCCACCTCTTCAGTAAGTTGTTTCCAGCAGGTCTTGGCACTTTGTCTGAAACTATTACAGTAAGTGCGTCAAGGTTGAGAATTTTTCTGGTTTTTGATCACATGGACTCTTAGATGGTTAGAGGGGCCTGTAAATTTAGCTTTAAAGTGTAGAGTTGATGCAGGGACCTCGCTAAGCGCTTTCTTGATCTCTTGGATGCAGGTAAATCCTTTCTACTGTCCAATCATATGCATTTGCACCTCAGGGTAGGATCTCAATGTAGAAATAACTGTGGTAATAGCATCATTTAGGGTGATACAATTGGTAGTGATTAAGGGTTGTGCTTGGTCATTAAAGTGGCTGGCAAACTCCATGGAGCTTTCCTCTTTATTCAGTCAGAGACTCATGAATGCCTGTTTTTGGTTGGCCAGGGTTTAATTGCTGCTGAACTCTTGGATTAAGGCTGTACAGACCTGTTCCCAGGTGTTGCACTCCTTCAAATGGGGGGTCACAATCTCCCAGGCAGTGTTATCTAGGCAGGAGTGGATATGCTTTACCTTCTGCCAGTTGTTAGCCTCCTCCATGGAGCTCTCATATGCGTACAGGAAGGAGGCAATGCTCTCCTGGCTGGGGGAGAACCTTTCTTTAAAACTAGGTTTAAATTTAGTTATAAGAGTAGTGGAAAGGGTGTTAACACCAGGGTTTGGCCGCTGGCTCCAAGGTCTCAGTTTCTGCATAGTCGCAGGAACCATGCTGGTCCAGCCATTGCCATAGGCCCTCAAGGTCCTCTTGGATATCATCCCAATTTTGATTGAGAGAGGAAACAGAAGCCTTATTTGCGAGTTGCTCCTTTATGGATTGAATGTCGGCGCCCTGAAGGTGGAGCTGGCTCTCAAGAGTAGTCAAAAGGGTTTCAAACCCTCAACAAGTTTGTTTGAGCTGAGAGATGCGAGTATTGGTAAGTTTGGTGAAAGCACTGAGGTTGTCCATTTCATCCAACAGTGCCTCAATGGAGACCCTAGGGTTGAGTGGTAATCAATTCACTCAGAGTTTGCATCCCTGAGCTACATTCCGAATTGATTGTGCAGGGCAGCTAAAGCTGTTATCACATCCTTCCACCATGGGTTTTCAGGGCCCTCAGGGGTGGGATATGAAGGACCAGGGGGCCCGGGAGGTCCATGGGGACCTTCTGGTCCTTCAGGCCCCTAGTCCCTTTAGAACCTTCACTCCTGGAGGGGTAGTCACAAGAGGCCAGCTCCCAATAGTGTTGTTGTAGGGTTTGTACCAGATCCTTGACCTGAAGGAGGATCTGAATCCAAGTTGCTTTGAGGAGTTGGATGGTCTGATGCAGCTCATCTTCAAGATAGCCAGAAATCCCGTTATCTAACACCACAATTTGATCTTGGACCTTGTTGATCAACCGTTAGTTATCAGTAATGGCCTCACGGTTATTGTGAACAAAGGAAGAGGCTGCATTATAGAAATTGATGGTGTGAGAGTGCAAGGCCTGGGTAAGCCCTAGTTATCAGGAGACTCCTTGATGGTGCAACCCAACTAGTTGGAGTAGGTGATGAATAGCTGAGTGAACAAAGTTGCAAGGGTAACATTTGGGACCCAGTGCAAGTTCTGCTGACAATTGGGCCGTCATAGAGGTCCCTCATGGTAGAGGGTTTGTAAGAGGCATGGGAATGGCTGGAGCAACCACCCACAGAGTAGATGTCATTTAATTGTTGGACAACTTTGTTAAGGTTCTCATACTGAAGTTGGTTCTGACTTCCATCGAGCAATGCTTCTCAACTGACTAGCAGATTGGTTTTCAATACTGCTAGTATTACCCATTGTTTATTATAGACATTTTCACTTTGGACAGCTTGAAGCTTCATGTAGTGAGCACCACGCTTGTCGGCATTACAGTTCTCTAGACTGTCACTGAGGTCTGAAGGTAGCTCAAAGCTGAAAATTTGAACAATAGGGTTTAGAAGGAAATGGAAAAGTGGTTAGAATACTGAAAAATTTATTAGTTTAAAAGGTATCAATATTTATAGGGTGAGTGGGGACACATTGCATCAAGGATCGTTGCAGCCCCATCCATTCAGGATCTTTCCTGGTCTTCCAGATTGACCGCCTGGTGGGCATCCTCAATGTATTTCGCCGCCCACCTGAACACATCGGTGAAAACTCCACCCCACATGACTCAGGAATTGGGGATGAGAATCTTAAAGTCATTTTCGATTGGATAGATTCAAAAGTTGATTTGTTACAGCTCAATTCGGAAGTGGGAATTCAATTTGTTAATTATCTCAGTCCTGACACACATAATCATCTGCATTTGCAAACATCTTAACTGGTGGTTGGCCTTGCACATGGACACCAGTAAGGCGTGTATTTACACTGCAGAGAAGTGGGTCAAGGCTGAAGTTGTATAAAAGTGGGCTTAAAGGGTCCCCTTGACGGAGATCCTTTGAGGGAAAACTGAATTGGTGAGGAAACCTGGTCCTCACACTGCTTTTGTGGCTGATTTGGTGAGCATTATTGCTAACTGATAAACCGTGGGGGGAGATGGAACTGTTGAAGGTAAGCCCTAAGGTATTTTCATTTGACCCTATCATATGCTTTTTGTTGGTCTAAGAATACAAGCGCCCCTGTAGCTGGGGATTGGCAGATACTGGGCATGGTGTGTATATAGTCCCATATTGACCTTTTGGGAATAAAGCCAAATTGCTTGGGAGAGATTATCTCAGAGACAATGACCCTATGCGGTTGGCCATTTTAGTTAATGATTTAGTATTGGTGTTAGTGAGGAAAATAAGGTGCCAGTTTACCAAGTCTATCTTATCCCCCTTCTTTTACAAAGTTACCATGTAAGCCTCTTGGCCCATGGGAGGAGACGTGTTTCTAAGAGACATTTGTCATTAGGCTAGCATTAGGGGGGCTAAATAATTAAAACATTTTTTGTAAAACTCATAGGGAATCCAATCTGGACCTGGGCTCTTCCTGTGTGGTGCACCACGAACAGTTTACTAGAGTTCATTATGAGTTATTAAATATATAAGCTCTGAGGAGTGGTTTTATAGTGGGGTGGTTCCTGCTCCGCTCTGGGTTGGTTTTTGACTGACACAATTTAGAAACCAGCACAGGTTAAAAAACTTGGCATGGTATATTTGTCCCAAGGTCGACCCACCTTGTTTACTAATAAATTCATAAGCTCCAGATATCATGAAATGGTGCCTATGTGTGTGCCAGCGTGAAAATCATTGACTTCATTTTGATTGACTGGGTCAGACCTGTACAACTTGAAATAATATTTTTGAACTTCAGTAGATACTTTGGCTGGTTTTTCTGCAATGGATTTGTCTGAGCGCCATACCTGTGTGCAGTCCAAGTTTTAGCACAGTGTGGAAAATTGGCAGAAAAGGCAAATGGAGCATTTTTCGCTCATGGTGATATTATTTGCTTTATACTGAACATAAACGCGATGTTTGTGTTGTCTGATCAGCGCATTATGGCAGGACAATACTTCAGCCCATTTACAACCCCTTGCAGGGCTGTAGCCTGCCCTGGGCACATTATTCTCCAGGTGGTCCACCTCCACCAGGGCGAGTTTAATGACTGCTGAGGCGGCCCAGGATCGCCATGATGAGATGTGGCATGCTTGGGAGATTGCGGCTTCTTTGAATGTTGATCAGGTTGACAGGGGATCCGCACATAAAGGAGTTGCAAACTCCTGTTTCAAAGTGGCGGTGTCCATCCAGCGTGAAAATGTGGGTAATGTGAGATTATCGGGCAAAGTTTACTTATTTAGGTGCCTGTGGCACCTGGATTGACATAGTAAATGACACTGAGACCATCCTGTGGTCAGAGAAATATATTTTCGTCGTTTTGAAATGTAAGATCTGGGGGCAAAATTTAGAGGGGCAAGAATGAAATCTATGCAGGAAATAGACACCAGCTGCCCGTTGTACACATGGGGGCGTAACATGTTGGGTAGTAATGGTGCTTGCTTGGGGATGTTTTTGAAAAGGCCCAAGGTGGCTTTCATAACCTGAAGTTCAATGTGTCCCTGTGGTTAGGTAGGCGTGGGAGGCCAGCAGTCAGTGGTTGGGTTGTCCCAACAGTTTAAGTCGACAACCACAAAGGGTTGGAGGGGAAGAGAGGCAATGGCTGAGAGAAGTTCCTGTCAAACTCGTGCACAGGTCGTGGCATAGGTGTTAATTATTGTGTGCACTTCAGCGTCCCATGAAAAGAACACAACAAGCACAAGTCCAGCGAAAAAGTTGTTTTTTGTAAAAATCTAAAACTGTGGTTTTCCCAAATTAGCACCACACAGTGCGTCGACCAAAAGGATTGGGAGGGGAGGGAGCATGGTTGCCCATGTGTCCTCAGCACCTTACAGATAATGGTTTTCCTGAATTGCTAGGATGTCCACAGGTAAATTATTTTTTAGGAGACAGTTTTTTTCATGGGATGGAGAGGCCTTGAGCTGGCAATGTTCATCATTCCTACTGTGAAGGACACCCCCATCCCCAACCATCTAGTACTAAAAAAAAAAAAAAGGACACCCCCATCACTTTTTAGGAGTTAGTGAAGGGCTTCTCAGGCCCTTCTGCTCCATGCTGCTGCACTAGCTCCGCCTTCTGTTTTTGGAGACGAGTGTTCAATGAGGGAGTATTTCTAGGCGTATAGGTATCAGGTTTGAGGGTGGCTTTAGCCGTGGTTTTGGTTTTTAGTTTGGATTTTTGATCTTTGAGATTTTTAATGTTACTTGGGATTTGCGGTGCCCAGTCAAGATTGTTCAACGATTTTTCCTCAGAAAACTCTCCTAATTCTGGGTTGGAAAATCCACTTGCATTTGTTGTGCAGGAATCCTGTGGGTGTGTACCAAGCGCATTTTGTGGGTACAAGGGCTGGGTCCCTCAATCTGATTGTATGGGAGTTTGGAATTCCACCAAAGCGGATAAGTCATCCTGGTCAGCTTGAGTTTGGGCAGGGGAGATGGCGGAGGCCGGTGTGGCTGCTTCCTTAGCCTGTTCTCAGCGTAGCTGTTTTAATTTTTTTGTTCTTGTGGGGACATGGGTTTATCTGGATATTACACCCTGTTCACACCATGGGAAAGTGACATTAGAGTCTAATGTGAGGTCACATTGTCAAGCTCTCATTGCTTCTAAGAAAGCCTCATTTGGTATAATTCCCTCTTTGGTGGGACAAGTGTGTAACTTGTGGCCAAACGCCCAACTTTGAGTGCAGTGGGCGGTGCGCTGTCAACCCATAACATGGAACGATTGAGTTTGTTGCCTAATGATGGTGAGAGCAGTGGTGTGTAGAATCTGAGTTAGGTCTTCAGCTACCCCTGAGAATGGGGTGATCACCGCAATAACCTTACCCATGCTTAAACTCAGATATAAGCAAATTTTTTGTGCATTTTGAAGGAGCAGATTTACCATAGCTTTGAAGTCCTACTTGGAGATGACTCTTTTCGACTTCTAGCTTAATGGTATTGGGAAAAAAATAAAATGTTACAAATACTTGGTTTGACTTCATCCAGCGCGTGCACTTGGTTTTAACCACACATTGACCATCTGGGAGGTCAACCACCACGCGCACCTGTGCAGCAGCATCTACTGAATGTGCTGTCTCAAACCTAAGGTCCAACCACCCATGGATCCTTGAGTGTGGTGCTACATACACAACTTCTGAGAAGTGGGTGCGCATGTCCCTGAAGAACTTCTCTTTGAAAGATATTAAGTTTTTGTTAGAAAAACTCAGACCACAAATTCCACTGACAACTGTAGCTGTAAGTTCAGAGTTCTGAAGTACTTATTGTACTTAGTTTGCCATTCCAAAATTTTTGACAAAGTACTCACTGCGGTTTTTTGTTTTTACCAGGGCCACTGGTGTCTCTGGGGCTATTTAACTTTAGGTAATTCAAACACTGAACCTGTGCATTTCACAATGCTTGCCCAATCCTTATCCAACAGTGGTCACATACTCATTTCCCTGTGTAGGTCATCAAACTTTAGCTGTCTTGAAGTAAATTGATTGCAATTAGTGATTGCAACGGGAAAGAAAATTTAAATATATTAACTTATATAATATAAGCTTTGATTTGCTCTAAAAACTTTCTAATCAAGAGTAAACATTACGATTTTTACATAATGTCATTTAGTAATTTAAATTTATATTTAAATTTTTTAATCAAAATTTCTAGGGTTGGGGCCCTCACAACCCGCCTTTTTAGACTAGTATTCCCCTTAAGGGAAACTAAGGCAATTTGATGGTCAGGCATAGCCTTACCCGTCAAATTACCCCCTTTTAAACCCTAGCCCCAGAAGTGGCTGTGGTGGCAGAGTTTGCCTTCTAAAAGCCTGTGGCATTCTCTTGAGGTTCATGATCAGCCAACTCAGTGGTCCTTGCTGAAGCAGATACTGACTAAGAAACCATTTGGACAAGTACGTTAATCTTAGCCCGCCTGTGGAGCTGGGTAAATTACAGGTATATGGTCTATACCTTTTGGATATATAACCAGCTAGGCAATGTGAGCTTCTGTTTGGTTAATACTGATGTGACATGTAAAATGGGGGATGCAGGAATAGTGGGTGAAGAGCGGTGTACTGGAGTTGTACTCCTAACCTGGGGCGTTTGCGTTGGGTGTTTTTGAGAGTGGGAAATTTAGTGAGTTGAGCGTTGGTGAGCATGGATAAGCCAAACCTGACTGAACTTGGCGACACCTTAGAGTGAATTTGTGGATAACAATACCTCTCCACGGGAGGTGTTGATAACCAAACATGTAACAGGTTCAGGAGGATGGCTGTAATGAAAAAGTAACAGGCCTAGATGATGGCCTGTTTTCCACCATGAAACTGAATTGTTATCCATGGAAAGAGGGGAATTTCGAGTGAACTTCATCTAATTTAATGAGCATTGCCTTCTTAAGGTTTCTCTGGAAGGTTTGCTAACAGGGCTAAATCTATATCCCCAAACAGCTAGATCTCCAAAAAGGAAATTGCAAGTTCATTGGCTTCGCAGGAATCTTAGGGGGTATAGCCCAATTAAAGAGATTCCTAGGCTAAAATTATCAGCTGTGTTTTATCCCTAAGGAGCAGCAGCATGTAAGTGCTACACTGTTCTAGCTCTGGAGTGCCCTTCTTGGCATCCATGGTGCCAGATTTCGACTTTTAATAGATGATTTCAAAATATTAAAAATTAATTTAAGATTTATATATTTATTAGGGGTAATTCTAGAAGATGAAGTTACTCTATGCAGATTCTCTTGTCAGACAAATGTCTTCTCACTTAATGGAGAAGAACATTTTGGGTATAAATAGTCCAAATGATGGGGGAGTCCACCCCCACACCAACTCAAATCTGGTGCTTGTCAGACAATTACCTGGCCATTCTTAAAATAATGGTGTTTTGAACTTCAATAAGGATAAAATCAGCCCAAAAACCCTGGTCAATTTTTGGTGTAATCCCTCAAACTGAATATTTTTCCAACCTCCCTCCTCAGTCAAATAACCCCTATAGCTTAGGGCAGGGCTACGCTGAGCCTGCGGAAAAATCAGGATAGTTGCACCTAGGGTCCTCCTCACCCCAATTATAGTCTAATTCAAGCACCTACGCCACTACCATCCCAATTATAGTCTAATTCAAGCACCTACGTTACTACCATCCCCTTTTATAGCCTTGGAGGGTTCATCAGGTGCCAATATTTTCCCGCCAGGTGATTGACTTAAAAATATTAAATCCTTGCCTCACAAATTTATCTTACCTGGAATCAACCCAACTTCAGTTGTCAAGTGTAAACGGTGTGAATTTTGAGAGCTCTGATAGGTCAAAAATCCATATTTCCTAATTAGGTATAAAGCTTCTAATGAATTTCGCACCCATCTCACTTCAAGCCCCAAGTTGCATTAAATACCAAGCAGTGAGATCTTAGTGGGGCTCACTCTTTACCATATCGCTGACCCCAATATTTATCATAAAAACCTACCTTTTAGGTATTTATTAAAGGTTTTCATATCTAAATCTAAGTAATATAAATCCCCTGTAAAATTTATTCCAGCAGTCAAGAGAAATATGCTTATCCTGGAAACTATTGTTGTAATTCAGGTATAAAAATGCACAAGTGAGCATACCAGTAACCTGAATTTCAACAAGTGGTCATTACAGGGGCCACCTGTAAATTACAAATCTCACCTTCAAAATAAAGGCCGTTCAATTAGAGAACCTCCTGCTTTCCCCTATGAACATTAACTGAGGCTAGCTGCCCTTGAACAGAAACTAGCCAGCGCTTTATCACGACTTAAAAAGATCTAACAGCGCCCCTTTAAAAACCTCTTTCTATACAAGTTTACCTCTGGGGAGGGTAGCATTGCTTCGTTTGTATATGTTTATGAATCTGCCATACAAGGCGCGACTGATCACCGTAGAATTCAGCACATCCTTCCTCATTTAAGTCGACTGGCCAAGAGATAATGGTCCCTCAAATGGACACTCAGCTCACCTGGCCCGAGGTTAAGGAAGCTCTTATAGATGAATTTGGCTCCTAGCAGAGTGTAAACAGGGAAAACAGGCTTTTATGCAACTTATTATGTATTAGGCGAACGGATCACTGCCTTCACTGAGCAATTTTAACTTGCTCCCAGATGTTTTTCAACATCTAACATAATAAACCTGAATGATGCCATCGCTGCCATGTTAACTGGGTTAGCTTCTCACCTTTCTTTAGCTAGGCATATCATTTAAGTGAAACGCAACTTCAAAAACGTCTGCAACATAAAATAGTCTTTGTTAGGTGTTGGTGATTTTCATACCTGTGTGACTACCAATGAAGCTGTGGTGAAACACCACTTTTTAACCATTGAGGAGTTTTCGCCTGTAGGGCAATGGACGGTGGCTCCAACGACCTCCATGGGGCCCCCTATGCCTATCCACCTTGTGAAACCTGCTTTTTCAGTGCGACTCAAAGCAGATAACACAACATCTGAAAGGTCTAGGACCTTCAAAGCAGCTAATGCTGTACTTGCACCCCAGCTCATTAAAGCCGCAGTGCCTTCCCCCCTAGCCTAGCTGGTAGCTGCGCGTCCTAAGGGTACACCTGCAACAAGGAAGGGCTTGCTGGGAAAACGTGTGATCAGAGAATAGCTACCCAACCTCATGTGCATGACTCCCCTACCTCAGTTGCTTCATTACCATTTGTTGGGAATACTCCTGATGACAAATATGAGGGAGGTTATGAGGATGTTGGTTACTACGTACTGGGAGTACCCGCTGAAGTGGAGGTTCCTGATCATTTGAACGCTGGAGGAATAGACGAACCACCATACCTGAGAACATGTACCTAAGCCAAGTTCTATGGTGTCCCAAGGTTATTGACACCGCCAGAAATTCTGATTAGTTCCTGACTGGCTTGATTCAACCTCTTCAGAAAGTCCATATCATTAAATACAGCCTGGAGAAATACCCTGAGACGACTCACAAACTAACTTCCACTTTCTGAATCAAGGAGTTCTTAGCTCTGTCTCCTAACTTTGGAGGAACACTCACCAAGTTGGAAGTGGTTATTCAGAAAGTCCAGGCGATGGCCATTCTGGATACTGGCTCCCCAGTTAACATAATCTCCTCCAAGTTAATAAAAAAATCAAGCTGGTGCCTAACTTGGAGTACAATTAAGAATTCGGAACTGCCAGCCCAAATAACACCCGCACCATTGGTGCATATTCTTCCCTTCCCATCCGTTTTGTAAAGCTCATCTTATCATCCCCAAAAGTGGACAACAACACCTATGATATGCTCATAGGTACCCAGTTTATTATTGAGTGTGAGGGAATAATCAAAATGAAGCAATGTTTCTCTCAAACTCAACTATGAAGTCCCCTTAGTTTATACAAAAAACCCCATCAAGGACGACAATTCTTGCCTGGTTAAATAGCCATATACCGATTTTCCCTTTCATTATACCACTTCTTGACGCAATATAAAAAAATTGCCCAATTCAGTGGATGCTAGGGACGGTATTCCTTTCTATGCTTCAGATGAGGTAGTGAAAAAGCCTGGTGAACAAAGATTGGTTGACATAAAATCACTCTTAAAATCCCACACCACTGCTTGTTTTAACTCATAAGTCTTGAGGACGTTAGCCCATTAGAGCCTCGGGTATTTCTTGGTATACTAGACCTGGCCTACCAGAGGCCTATCACCCTTCTTTTGGGGAACCTCACCCACAAGGACATCGTGTAAGAAAAAAACCAGGAGATTGGCAAATGCTTGTTAGTACCTGTAGAGGACATTTAGCATATTCAACTCATTGGCTCTTTGATGGATATGGGCTTGCCAACGGATAACCTGTTATGTACCTTACCCAATGTCCATATCTCAGATGAGCTGACCCCGATGAGCTGGAAAAAGTCCATATTTTACTAGAAGGATCTAGTGACATATTCTCCAAATCAGAGACCAACTATGTGTATTTGAAGGACTAGAGTCACTCTAATGATGTGGGGGATGCCCGTCCCATCCTTTCAAAACCTTATTGTGTATCAAATAAGGAAGAACAGCAGATGAGGACTGAGCTCAAGCTGTTATTAGACGCGGGGTTACTAGTTCCTTCACAAAGCCCTTGGTCTTCCCCCCTTTTGCTAATTAAAAAGAACGGAGGTCAATGTGTAGTCATGGACTACCACAAATTATATAACTTCATAAAAAAGGATAGCTGTCCTATCCCCCACATTGACGACGCCCTGGCACAACTCTCTAAATCTAACTTTTTCTCCGCGATGGAATTGTCCAGCAACTATTGGCAAAATGGACCTTTCTCCACAAGACCAGGAGAAGTGTTCTCTTATTTGCAGTGAGGGTCTCTTTTTAACCCACCCGATTACCTTAAGGGTTATGCAACGCACCTGCAACTTTCCAGCGCGCCATGGACCACATCTTGCAGGATTTAAAGTTAAGTTGCTTTATCTATCCTGATGACATCATGGTATTATCTAAAACTTTCACTGAACATCTTACTCACCTGAAGGATGTATTTAAATGCTTACGTGAGTCCAATCTAAAGCTAAAACCCTTCAAGTGCACCTTCTTTCAGAATAAATTTGACTTACTGGGACACTCCATATCCTAAGAAGTAATCCAACCTGTGCAAGATAAGGTCAAAGCGATCTCAAAAATGCCTCCCACTAAAAATTTATGGAATATTCTAGTATTTCTAGGGATGATGAGGTATTACCATTAGTTCATCTCAAGTTCGCCCAGCTCAGAGAGCCCCTTGGGCGCTTATTGACAAAGAATACCTCTTTTCATTGGGGTGCTGAACAAAAGGCCACCTTTGAGACGCGGGATCAACTTCTGCAACAACGCCCTATCCTGAGGCACCCAGACTATGGTAAACCTTTTATCTTGTTTACTGACGCCTCGGACTATGCCATTAGAGCTATACTAGCTCAATTGGATGAAAACGATGTAGATCATCCTGTATCCTACTTTAGTAAGATGCTGTCAAAGGCTGAACATAACTACAGTGTAACTGAGAAGGAGTGCCTTGCTGTTCTGTTAGCTGTAAAGCACTACCGCCCTTTCCTATATGGAACTACCTTCACTGTGGTTACAGAACACGCTTCTTTAAAATGGTTACAAAACATGAAGGATCCTTCTGGCCGGTTAGCGCACTGGCTCTAAAGCTCCAGCATTATGACATAAAGATTAAACACTGTGCTGGAACCCGTCACATGAATGTTGATGGATAACTCAGCTGACAGTCTTTCATTTGGATAACAGCGAGGCAGAAAGGTTATATGACCTATTAATGACCCCTGATGACTGGGAGGATCTGGATGAGCCTGTCCAGAAAATGTTAACCTGGCACTCCCACAACACCAAAGTGCAGAGTGGGAAATTGTATAAGCAGGTGAAGGCAAAATGGTTGCCCTATCTTCAGCCCTTAGAACATGTACCAGCTATTCTGAAGCTCATTTTACCCTAAGTCATAGGGAATGAAGAAAACTTATGATTGGATTAGGGAGCGGTACTATTGGGAAGGAATCATGGAAACTATTGTTGAAGTCTTGGAAGCCTGCCTCACATGTAAGAATCAGTCTAGTTGTAAGACTAGATACCAATATCAACCAACTACCCCCCCCAACAACCTTTCCATACCATCAGTCTAGATGTGGTAGGTCCCCTCCCGCAGACTACCAGTGGTGCAGATATATCCTAGTCAGCATTGATCATTTTACCAAGTGAGTTGAAGCCGTGGCTCTCCCATCCCAAATGGCCAAGGCCACTAAAACATTTTTGCATCAAAGTATCTTCACTTGTCATGGCTGTCCCCAAATACTACTTGGTGACAATGGTAAGAAAATCAGTTCCAGAGTAGTCAAAATCCTGGCTACCTCCATGGGAGCCCAGCAACTCTTAGCTCCATATATATTTCCTATACTAATGAAACCATGGAGAGAACAAATGGAACCTTGGTTTCAATCCTGCAAAAAAGGGCCTCTTCTGATCCAATTCACTGGGACTAATTCCACCCCTGTGCTCTTATATGTTAGAATTTTAACCAGGTGATATACCTCACATATTACCAAAATTATTAAAATAATTAATCGAGGATGATTGCTGATTAGTTTGCTAATTTTGCTTCTTTGTTTAATAATAATACCCCAATTTGTGCTCCCCATTTGGTTGGGTTAAGCTGTCTTGATCTGCAGGATTAAGAAAGTATTGGGCATCATTCCTGATAGGAAATTGGTGGGTCTCAACACTAGCAACTGAGGCCGAGGATTTTGAGATAATAAATATTATCAATTAAGATGACGAATTGCTTAGATAAATGTCAAAAAATATTGGGAAATGATCCTGATAGAGTTTTTATCCAATTTTGACACCGGCGACTTATGCTGAGGATATTGAGCTAAAGAGTACTAATTCTTTAAGTTCAGCAGGCTTTTATCCCAGCGTCAACTCCATGTGAAAATGATTGTGGGATTTCTGTCAGAAAGTCAAATCTCAGAGTACCATCAACTTACGCCAAGGATGCCAAACCATGTAATATTAATTAAATATAGTCAAATCGCATTTCAACTTTATGAGAGTATTGGGCAGAATCCCTGACAGTATTTTGGTTTAATTTGACACCAGAAACTTATTCCAAGGACGTCAATATATTAATTAATTCAATTATGACAAATCATGAGAGAATCACCAGTGAGAGTGCTGACAAATGTTAAGAGAGATAATAGCCAGTGAGAGTGCTGACAAATGCTAAGAGAGATAATTGCCAGTGAGAGTGCTGACAAATGCTAAGAGAGATAATCACCAGTGAGAGTGCTGATGAATGCTAATCAGGGAAAATCGCCAGTAAGAGTGCTGGCGATGCTGGCAATAAATGCCAATGATGAGGATAGGCAAGAAATGCCTATGAATAGTTTTATCTCTCTCTTAATAAAAATATCTTCCAATCTTTCAATTTTTAAATCAAATCTTTATTTTATTTAATTGATTATGGATACCTACCTCTGCTAGTTTTATAGTGTGTGTAGTTCAGCTTGGCTGGTGGAGGAGGAACGGAAGATCCTCAGAGGTTAGGTGCTGGGTAAACACACCTGGAGTAGTCAGTGCAACCAACTCTCAACCTGGAATTACAGATCAACTGTGGGAACTAGCTCAATCAGTGGAGCCAGCGATGGACAAGTTGGGATTAGCCATGAGGTATAGGAGCAAGGGGTTAGACTGCCCAGGATGGGGGTGAACCACCGGTGCACACCAGGAGGGGTTAATCTGCTAAGGTGAAGTTGGTGTCCAGCTAGATTGGGGAGTTGCCTGCGGCCCTGTAAGGAAATGTCACCAATGATGGTGAAAAAGCAAGGGCCAGCAGTCTTCAAACTGTTTGGCCTGGCACACTAATAGAGTCACCTATTATTGAGATTGAAAAATTTTCAACCTATGGGCTTCCAGATTAGTTATCACAAGATCTTAAAAATGTTTTCATACAATGTTCTGTATGGGTGGGAACCAGGAATACCCTCCCTTTTAGCTAAAGATTTTTACTCCTCTAACGTTGAGGAACCTGAGAAAGCCACGAGAAGATTAGCTCAATGTATCAATCAGCTTCAATATGAGGCTATGACAAACTTAGCTAAAACGATTATGAAAGAGGGACAAGCTGCCAATGAGCTTTGGGCTCCCCTACCTTTATTCTAATTGTCTGATCTGGTCCTGTACTACCATAACCGTATCACTCCTAGAAGAGGCAGCTTGGATCAATTTGGGAAGGTTTTTTCACTGTCACTTACAAGAGAGGTAACGAGTATTCTATAAAATCTTTGGCTACAGGTATTACTATAAACAGAGTACATGGTCGCTTCTTACGCTCCTATTCTTCCCCCAACATTCTTTAAGGGGGTATGTTGGACAATTGCCTTCTTGCTTAAGGGAGAAGAATGTTTTGGGTGAAAATAGTCAAAATGATGGGAGAGTCAACCCCTGAACCGACTCAAATCTGGTGGTTTTTGGACAATTACCTATCCAATTTTATAATAATGGTGTTCTGAATTTCAATAAGGATAAAAGCAGCTCAAAAAACATTATTCAAATCTCAGTGTAATCCCTAGAACTGGGGTAATTCTTCTAACTCCCTCCTTGGTCAAATAATCCTATAGTTAAGGGCAGGGCTACGCTGATCCTGTAGCAAAATCATGGGAATTGCTCCAAGGGTCCTCCCCATACCAATTATAATTTAATTCAAGCACCTACACCATGACCACCCCCTTTTATAGCCTTGGAGGGGGTCTCACCTGGTGCCAATATTTTCCACCAGGTGATTGGCTCAATAATATTAATTCCTTGCCTCACGGATTTAACTTACCTGGCATTGATCCAACTTTGGTTGTTAAGTGTAAACAAGGTGAGTTTTGAGAGCTCCAATAGGTCAAAAATTCATATTTCCTAATTAGGTTACAAGCTTGTAGCGAATTCGCACCCTTCTCACTTCAAGCCTTGGGTTGCTTTAAATACCAAGCAGCGAAATCTTAATGAGTTCACTCTTTACCCTATCACTGCCCCTAATAAATGTCATAAAAAGCCTAACTATTTAAGTATCTAGTAAGATTTTTAAATCTAAATTTAAGTATTTTAAAATCCCCCTATTAAATTTATTCTAGCAGTTGAGAGTAATATCTCTCCTGAAAACTTATTTTGTAATTAAGGTATAAAAAACTTTGCAAAATTTAGCCCTGAAAAACCGATATGTCCCCAAACCCAATGCTACCCTTTTCCAAAATGACCGCTTGCTTGCCAAGGTTGTGGTGGCCTCACCCAAACATCCCCATTTTCACATAACGTGTGAAAAATCTGTCGCAGATTTAAAAAAGGGCTGCATCCCCTTGTTCCCCTCTGATTTTCCTCCTACCGTAAAAGAGGAAATCCAACGCCTCTATGAAACTGTCACTAACACTGTCAAGCATGTCGCTGAACTGGCAGATTTTTCCCATACAAACGCACCACAAAAGCCAATACCACAAACTTATAACACCTTCTTGACGCTTGCATCCAGGCTGAACACCATGCTGCTGAACTCATAGAGGCTTTGATCTAGGCACAAATTGTCAATCTCAACAATTATCTACTTCACCTTGACCCTCATCCCACGGATGCCCAACCCCCTTGCTCTCAGCACTGATCCACCTCTACAATGCTAAGCCTGATGATGATCCGCCTGATCCCCCTCCCCCTCCGCCATGATGGGATAAGTAGCTCGCCGCTGTTCCACCTGGTAGGTTATTTTCTTATTTCTTTTGTGTTTTTTGCTGCTCTATAAGGGTAGTCAGTTCATGATTTTTGGTTTGTTTAGTTTCAGAGCTTCAGTTTCCGTAGTGTCTATCCCCTGGTTGTCTTACCTCAGTCAAATAAAATTCAAGTATAAAAACGCACCAGCAAAGCATACCAACAACTAAATTCCAACATCGCTTGCTAGTTTATATACTTTAATGAAGGGGAACTGTGGAATATCGCTTAGGAAAGATCTCATGGAATCTGAAGACAGCTTGGCCTTGTGGGCCCATTTTAAGAATTCTAAACCTCAAAATTCAAATCTAGAACTAATCTAGACTATTTGATGGGATTCTGGATTTTTTAAAAAAATTTAAACTAAAAATTACTAAGTTAAATAATATCAACCTTTAATTCACTATAAAACTCTTGGCTTAAGGGCCTATATTACCATTTTTGGCATAATGTCATTTATGCTATTTTTAGATTTAATTTAAATTACTAATCAATTTTCAAGGGTCAATGCCCTTGTAACCCGCCTGTTTAGCCTATGTATTCCCCTTAGGGGAAGTTAAGGCAATGTGGTTAGGCATAGCCTTGCTTATCATACATATACACAAGCTCTTCCTAAAGAAATGACATTTTTTGACTTAATCTTTAAGTTCATCATTATCAGGCACTTGATCACTTTCTCTATGTGCTTCAAATGATTATTAAATGTCCTGCTGAATACATTGATATTATCCATGTTACCAAAATGCAGAATAAATTTAACAACTCAATATGAAATTCATTACCCTCTGGAATGTTGCTGCCATGTTGCAAATTCCCTTGGGGAATTCTTGTCAGCTGGTATAGTCCTTGTGTGGTGTTATCACGCATTTCTTTTTATCATTCTTTGGAAAATCTATCTGCCAATATTTAAGAACCAAGTCCAATGCCAAAAAATACCTAGCTTTCTATATTCAATTGAACACATTATCAATTCTCAGCAGTGTATAGTAATCCTTTTTTGTTATTTAATTCAATTGATGGTAATTGATCACAATACAATTTGATCCAGTTTTTTCTTTACAGTTAGAATTGGACTCGCCCATGAACTTAATGATGGAATGAGGAGCACATGCTCAACTAACTTGTTGATTTCTTCACTGATCACAGAATCAGCAGCCTTAAACTGGCAGACTGGTTACATTCTTATCAGTATATATTCCACAGTGTTAACCTTATGGATCACATTTCTAGTGCATCTGAGGCCATGGTCATCCTGGGCAAATATCACTTGATATTTTTTTATAGTTGTAGCACCACTTCTTGTTGTCACTCAGATAAATCAGATAGTTGCTCATATCTGACCAGAATATTGATGCTTTCAGCATTATCTGCTGCTAATCCTATCTTAGTTAAATTTTCAAAGTCATGAAAATCACTCAATTCAGTCATTGGAATTAGACGCACAAATGCAATATTTTTTTCTATTTTTATTTGTTTTTTTGCTCAGATTGGCCATTAGCACTCTTTAAATTGCCATGAAATGGAATAATAATCCACAGTGCTCTAATGGCTCTATCCTCAATTTATTCCATGAAATGATGACTTCTCCATACAATAGCTCCTAATGTAATGATCAAAAACGTCCCAGTTTTTGATCACCATATTGCCTTAGGATCAGCAGATCCAAAATTGGCACCAAAAGATTGCCTGATATGATTTTCCCTCAGGGTAAGAGTTTTAACTCCACATACTCAATAATTTAACCTTGGATTTAGGGAAAGTTGAAAATGAGAAAAGATGACACAGGTAAGCGAGGATTTTGGCCCTGAATTTACCCTTGTTTTATTTATTTATGAAGATAAATATGCTGACAGATTTAATCCTAATAACTTAGGGCACCGCAAACAACACAAGAAAAACCAGAGTATTTGGGGGATCAGTTTGCCGCCAAATACAACTTTTTGTTAAGGATATAAACTAGGTATACCGCGGGATATAAGGTAAGACAAGGCAAGAGCAGCCTTGAGGCCACCAGAGAGACCCATGCAAGGGTAGGGAATTACAAAGAATTCTGAACTGAGTTCAGAATCATGCAGGACCAACCTTAAAAGATCGCCAATCTGGGAAGCCCCTCCCAAACTATTCTTTACACCCCTAAGAGCATAAAGAATAACTCAGGAGGGGCACAGCCCAGCGCTGAGCCCGCATGAACCTAAAAACCCAAAATAGCGTTTCAACTTGATATTTATTTTTTTTTAGTACTAGATGGTCCCATTCAACTTGATATTTAGATTTATAAAATTACAAGTTTAAATGTACTGTTTTGTTCAACCTGATTGTTACAGAGAGTCAGACCAGAGCTTGAAATAGATTCTGTCCATAATGGTAGGGTTTAACCAGTGTTTTGTTAATAAAAATGACTTTAAATGTGGGAGTAAACTTAAGTAAGCTATAATATATTTATTTAAAATTTTTTTAGTATCTGGGACAAGCAAGGGCATTTCTCATCTTAGGCATCAATATATGAGTTAGTTTTATGATGTTTTCAAAATAATTTAATAAAACCCAATCCATGCAAAAAAGTTATTGCTTTTTACAAAAAAAATAAAATTTTTGTTGAATTTAGCTGAATTCTGTTACTTCCTATTGGCTTATTTTCCAAATATTCGAACATTTTTAGCCATTATACTACTGTATGCCTCAGACTTGTCTGGAAAAGCCATAACCCAATTGTGGTCAATGTCTTAAGGAGATCATTGTTGTCCCTCAAGGGTTCTGGCCTTGAGTCAAGGGCTTCTTAGCTTGGGTTTGGATGGGCGGTATACACCAGGTAAAAAGTCACTAACTGTGACCTTAAGAGGCAAGGCTATTATGAATATATGCTAAATGAAATTTCTGCAGAAGTTTGCTAGTACAACTATGCTTAAATATTAGTATGAGTTATGGGCTGCGCCCAATTAAATACATCTGTCACTTTATTAGGTGATATCTCAAACCTGCCTCCTTAATAATATCCTAGTATCCAATCTTCTGACAGAAAAAACTCGCTTTTTTTGTTTTGCATACTTATTGTAAGTGCATAGAATGCAAGCACAGCACTCACAAATTGAATACCTGAATTAATGTTCTATGGGTAAACTAGTATTTCGTCTATATAGAAAAGCTAACACATCCAATAGGATTAGGCCCATGTCATTTATTATTTACAAGAAGCAGCCGCTAGTTTTGCACGGGCCAAAATGCATAACAAGGTTTCAAAAATCTAAAGGAGACATACTGCTGTTTTCCACCATGTCCCTCTGAAGTCTTTGCTCAGTAGTAGGCGTTTATTAAAGTCCAAACTGGTAAAACTAATGGCACCCATTGGATTTCCATATGCTGTTCTGCAAAGAACACTAAATTTCAATTCTTAACATTAATGAGTATAGTTTGAATGATCCATGCATTGTCATAGTGTACCATCTTTTTTATAAGAGGATGTTGGAGATGAACGTACGTTGTGAAATGACACTTCAATGATTTATACATTCCTTTCAGGTATTTTTTAATTTTATCCCTTGTTGGTAGGTTGTAAAAAACTACTCACAACTTAGTTCTTTTATGGGATGAAGGTTACTACAAAGGTAACCATAACGTCATTTAGGAAGTATCTGTCTGGAATAATTATACAACACTTATTTAATTTGTTTAAAATCTCATGGACTTTACTATTATTAACATTTTCTTTACTAGCCCTGGAACAATTTATTGAATGCTGATACAATTACAGATCTTGTTATAGTGTAACTTGAAGGTTCTTAGCTCCCATCCTGATAGAAGATGGTCATTTTCATACGCCCAATTAATACTTAAGTTCATCTGTTAATACTATGGGAATCTCAAAACAACAGGGAAGGTGATATTGTTTGTTACAGAAGTAGAAGGTCAAAATTAAATCTTCATTGTAAATTTTTCTGAAGAAAATAATCAGGCTAACATCAGGATATACCATCAGTTAATATAGTTTTTCTATATTTTGAAGTCACTTTCCTTAGTTGTTTGAGTAACATGGTGTTCATGAGATTGGTCATACTATTCATGTTTAACAGAGCCTAAATTGATACCTAATGTCCTATGTTTACATCTTTAAACATTATTGGGTCAAATGCACAGGTTCAAGGTGTGTGTTGAATATGTTTTAAATTAGTAATGAATAAAGTTGATAATTGTCTGAAGAAAAATACTCTAGTTGAGTTCTTCACAACCAATATGAGCAAGTCTTTAATACTAGGCAGGTGCTAACGCTATTCCTTCTGGTAACTTGGAGGCGCTTCTTGAAAACAATATAACCTTTTCCATCCACTATTCCACTGGAGTACTTTAGAATCACTAGTGCATGGTAATAAGATTTTTTCAAATCTAATAACAAGAGTTGACACAAGACAAAGAGATAAAAAGGAATTATCTCTCCTAAACTAATCACAAGAGAATAACTAAAAGGTGTGTAACTTTATAAAATTTTCCAATATGAACTGTATTATACTGCTTTATTTAGTAGATTTAAAGGATTACATAGGGAACTCTACACCCAACTATCCTATGGTGGCGTCCTAATAGGAATGGCATTCATTTCTTATAAACTTAGCCCTAGTAGCCATCTAAATCGATCCTTTTTTCATCCACTTATATAATTTCGCTGCTGATTAGGTCACGACCCTTCCTGGATTGATTAATTAAAAAGCTCGTCCCAACGCCTTTACCACCCTAAAGGAATAACCTTATTAAGCTAGCGACCTGCTTAGGTAATGGAAAATTTTACCCATTGAAATTAGTTTCATTGCCTTTTAAGATAACCTTTAATTTGCTGCAAATAAAATTCTTGACAATGCCTCAGCGACTGCTTAAAGCCCTTATAGACCAATGACAAACCCCAATTGTTCCCCACAAGATATTTAGTAATTAGTACTTAACCTACTAAACACTTGCTAACGTTATTAGTAATTATCCCCTGATGGAACATTAATATTCTAGTGGAATCAAATCTGGAGAATTAGTTTATATCCTATTGATAATTAAACCAAACAATAGTTACCAAAACATTGAAAAATCCCACATCTGCTATGGGTTTTCTAATATTATTCCCTCAGAGGTTAGAACAAGTAATACATTATAAAACATTAAGCTGGATGATGTGTGCATTCCAAATTTTTAACAACAGCTGCACTGGAATCAGTGTGTAAGTTATGAGAGCTTTATATGCCATCAACGGTGGCTAATGTTGTGGATGCTGAAGTTCTGGATAAGGGGTTTCTAGATACCTTTGCATAGGTCACTACCAGATATTTCTTAAATCTGCAATTCAAACAGCAACCCTCCTAGTGTTGAGATTTTACACAGATCATGCTATTTACATTATATGTTCCAAAATTAACATTTATCAGTAGGGCAATGGTGCCACTTAGTTTGTCTGGTTCAATTTTTCTTAAATTTTAAATAGGGAGTTTTTACTTAGCTTAAGTTGATTAATTGGTCATAGTATTCTATTAACTTAAGATTTCAAGATAACGGGCCTAATTGCTGCTGAATTTTAATGTGACCAAAACTTATGGGTGTAATTGCTGCTAATTACTGACATGTTTTTGTAAAGTTCCAACTTAGTTATAAAAGCTATTAATCTATAAATTATGGCTATGTCAAAAACTACTCTATACTTTTTGGCAACATATGCTTTTAAATTTGTACGTCAATTGTTGGATAACATTGCCTTAACATTAATAACGTTTTTACCTACTCCTAGGTCCAGCTATTCCTAGAGTAAGGTTAAGAAAAAATGTATTATCTTCTGATAGAGAATATAAGTGTGATGATTCTCGACACTCTCTAATTCACTTTGATCACTTATTCAATCAAATTCAAAAAATAAATGGTTTACGCTCAACAAACCTCTTCACCCACGCCACTAAGCCTATGTCAACTCAATTGATGCCTGCTGCTCCCGGCATGGGTCGCGGTGCGCCACCTCATGGAGTTTATTGGCACCATTGAATTGCACCCAGCAGGTCCAGCTAGCCCCACAAACACTTCCTATCACTATGTTCTTTCTCAGGACCTAGACTACCATCTCATACGCTCCCAGGCGGTGCTTAGAAGCCCCCTAATGCTCCCTCAGATGAACCTGAATTTTGGTTTTTGGTTGATTATGGAACCTCTTCCCCTAGGCGGGCGCAGCCATCTTTAAATTGGCCACAACGGTTCATAAACCTGCGATATCTATAGATTTCAATCCCTTCAAGGGGTACTTTGACCTCGTCATCTCTTTTAGATCTCATGCCAAGGTGGCAGCACAGCAGCTTTTATATATAAATACACCCATCCCAACTATCTAAACTCACTTTCTTGATTGAGCCACAATTTTTGGTCTAGTTTGATGGCTTGCCCTTCCACCTCTCCCTCATATGCTTATAAAATCTCATGAAGTACTAGGAAGCCTATGACGGTGACACAGCATTTTAGGTCATAGTTACCAATGGCGCCAATTGTTTCACCAGGCCTCCCGCATTTGCAACAATCAGCCCCTTCTGTCACAATACTTACCTCATGATATCCTTGCACTGTTATCAGATCCTCCTCTGATCATCCCTTCTGGGCACATGCTGAAAACAGCTGCATCATCTGTCTCTTATGCTTCAAACTAGATTATTCTAAGTGCAAGTTCCCAGTATTTTCTATAGAAGCCGCATCCACTGTTCTCACCTCTTGCGTTAACTCCATCACTTCTTTTGACTAAATTTTTATTGGGATCCATTTTACCTTACTTCCCACCCTCATCTTCCAAGGACGCTGCTGCCACGGTGCCACCAAATCAGAGTTCATCTTCCAGAACTATTCCTAACACAGATTGAGGCTAATGCGCCAGTGTAATCATGACTTGGTCTATTGTGCATGGCTAATCAGCATCTGACACTAAACCAACTCCTTTCGCTGGCCCAGAGCTGGCTGAATTAAATTCTTTTGAGGCTCTACAGATTGATGACAAAGATTGAACCTAGGGAGCTAGGTAGGGCAAGCTGGGGCCTTCACATGGCACAATCAAGGAAAGCTTGTGGAAACATCAGTTAGTAGCTAACACCAGAACCCAGAGAGGCGCCCTGGAAAGGTCTGGTAGTGGCCTGGATGGGGAGTGGGATGGAAGATAATGAATGTAACCCAACCTGTTCTTTTGGGTGCTTCCACTCTCCTTGGGGGGGGGAATATGGGCAGGAAGGGGGAGGCAAGAGTCGGGCGTATCATCTGTCACACTACTTTTCTATGAGGTGGGCGCTGCAAAAGCAGGTCTCAGCAACAAGGGTGGGGCAATCCTAATTGGCTGAGCTTTGGTTCACCTGTCTACAATAATCACTGCGGTTTTCTAGGTTGGCCTGAAACCTGGATAGCGGCCAGTAGCTTACATGATCTTACACTGGTGCAGCAAAAGGCGAGAGCACTCATGTTTAAAATGATGGACTGACCCAAAAGGGCTGTGATGGTTCCCGCACAAAAAGGGCCCAGAGAGCAAACTTCGTCACAAAACCAAACTTGAGAGACCAACTCCATTAACAAGTCAAAAGCGGGGGTGGCTTCTGCTGCAGAGGGGGCTTCAGTCTCCTTTGCTGTGGCAGCTGCTAATGGATTTGGTGTCAGAACCAAGCTTTTCGAAGTGGGGGCTCTGGCCCATCCAAGGTCTCTGATGGCGATCATGGTGGAGAGCCTCAAGAGGGTTCACACCGTGGAAGTGAAGGCTGGATGGTCTAAGGAGATGCTCATGGTCAGGGTGATTGAGGTGTGTGGGTTCATTCCACTCCATATTTCACGTTTGGCTCCTGGGTTGAAACTTATGACCTTCCAGTCTAATCTTCAAAAGGAACAGGTTTTGGCTGCCAGTTTGAGAACAAAGAATGAGGAGGCCGTATGTCTTGACATTGGCACTGAGATCAGAAGGTTTATTCTGAGGGATGTACCACCTGTGATCACTAGAGGGGCCATGATGTCTCAGATGAAAGGCTTTGGCGGAGTGATCTCCTTTAATGAGAACAAGCTGGTAAAGAACTTGAAGCAGAAGGACGGTAGCTTGAAAAAATTCACCGTAGGATCTGGGAACTGGGTTTTGAAGTTTGAACTTTTAAAAACTATACGGGGAGTTGCCTTGTTCAGTCACTGTGGGGACCTGGAGTATCCCTGTGGTACCGCTGGACACTGTGCTTCTTGTGTAGTGCGAAGGGGAACGTCAGAGCCAAATGTCCTCAGGTTCAACCTCCTGCGGCAGTGGCCAAGCCTAGCGGGCCTAGCATGGGGGTGCCAGTGATGGCGCCCTCTTAGAAGGAGAAGTTGGCTCTCCAGAAGGCGTTGGAGAAGCTGAATGAGATGTCAGCCAAAGCAAGGGAGGAGGCTGCGGCTGGCATCACTTTGGAGGCGGTGACTGGAGTGCTGAAAAACGTGAGGAAGGTCAACAAGGAGTCAAAACGCTCCTGGAAGGCGAGGGAAGGGATGAGATTCCAGATCGAGCTGAGTGGCGCTTTGCCTCAGTCTGCAAAGGACATTATGGAGGCGGACGCCTCCCAAACAGATGGGGTTCTCCCCATCACTCGATCACATAAAAGGTGGGCGACCTTAAGGGATGTGGGTGTGACAGAGCGCGCAAGGCCCGTAGGGGAAGAGGCGGAGGTGAGGGAGGCGTTGCCTGCTAGCAATAGTGGGCCAATGCCTTCTAACCCAATGCCTCCAACTGAAGTAGAGGGGTCTATCGAGGACCCTGGCAATGGCAAGATTCCAGAGGATGCTGTGACTGAGAAGCCTCCACCCCTGGCTCAGTCTAGTACTGAAAAAGGGAGGAAGAAACGTGGTCCTGCTAAACCAGCTAAGGTGGAAGAGGATGGGGACCCCAAATCCTGACACCGAGGCCTCTTCAGTTTTGAACCTATGGCGATCAGGGTTGAATTTGCTAATGCGCGGGGTATGAATAGACTCAAGCAGCGGCAGCAGGTGAAACTCCGATTTTCAACAACGTGGGATAGATTTTGGCTTCCTCACTGAGACTAAGTCCAAACCTGGGGTGGAAGAGGACTGGGCTTTCCAGTTCCCTCAGAAACAATCATTTTACTCTCATTTGGTTGATCACAAAACTCAGACTCACCCTTAGGGGAGGGAAAGAGGGAGGGGAGAAGCCAAAGGGGAAGTCTTGGTCTGGTGGGTGGATAAGGTTAAGGTGTTGGATAAAAGGGTATTGGTTCCTGGAAGAGCAGTGGCAGTAATGTCACTGTTTGGAGAGGAATCAATTTGGTTTATCAGCATATATGCGCCCAATTCTGGATCTGGACAGAAGGCCTTCCTCCAGAAGATCGGCCTGAGGATTCAGGAGGAAGGCATTGGAGGTTCAGTAGTGCTAGGGGGAGACATGAACTGTGTTTGCTTTAGGGATGACAAAGTTGGTGCTTCAGGCAACTGGAGCTCTGATCCTGGAGCCCATGAGTTGGTCAGTTTAATGATCGACCTTGGCCTACTGGATGTGTGGAGAGCTGGCCGTGGTGAGAAGGGGGAGACTGGGTGGACTCACATCCAGGGGGATCATTTCTCCCACATTGACCTTGTGTCAGTGCCCCAGCCTCTCCTGAGTCGCTGCAAGTTGATCCTTCAGAATCATGATCCAGTTGCTTCAGACCACAGGCCCCTGGAACTGCAGATCAGTGACCCTCAGGTTGCTTCTGCATGGAAAGGGATCTGGAGACTGAACCCTGAACTCCTGAAGTGGAGTCCACTTCAGGATATCATGAGGAAGAAGGTGAGGTGGTGGAGAAGCCAGATTGTGGAGAAGCAAGATGTGCCAGTAAAATGGATGCAGATGAAGGCTGATATCAATATGGCTTGTGAAATCTTTGGGAGGCAGCTAGGGGCCATGTGTTTGATATTGAAACCTTGAAGAGGATCCTCAAAAGTACCTGCAAGCAGGCTATGACCATGGGGGCATCTGCCTACATGGCTAAGGATGAATTATATGCGAAATCGATGGGAGTCTTCATGGTGGACCACCTCAAACAAAAAAGTATAGATGGGATGAGGATTCTAACAGCCATGTGGCCCTACTCCGCAAGGCAGTAGGTGCATTCAAAACCTTCAGCAAGGATCTTGTCACTTTGTGATAGGAGAGTTGAGGTGAAGGATGCAGCTCGCATGGCTGAGGTGGCCAAATTCTACTAAGGGACCTTTATAGTCCCTCTGAGAATGACCTGGAGGCATCCAAAGTACTCTCAAGTGGACTGGGGGTACTGCCAAAGGAGACTCAGCTGCACCTATTTAGCAGAAGCCACAATCAGAGGTGTCAGATGCCATCCACAAGGTCAAGAATGGCAAGGCTCCTGGGGAGGATGGGTTGATCTTGGAGCTCTTCAAGTTATTTCTGGCAGAAATGTCTGAGATGCTTGCTGAGCTGTACAACCAACTCCTAGCCTCTGGTACAATCAAGCTGGCATTTTCAAAAGGTGTAGTGGTGGTGTTGTATAAGAAGAGTGATTCCTCCCTCATGGGGAACTATCGGCCTTTGACCCTGCTTAATGTCGACTATAAGATCTTAATGAAGATCCTAACCAATTGACTAAAAGGGTTGTGGCAGATGTTGTTGGGAAAGAGCAGAATAGGTTTATCCCAGGACTCTCAATTACTGACAACTTGATGCTGCTTCACCTGATAGAAGAGTGGGCAATTAAACAGTATGACCAGAGGGAGTGGCTACTGTTTCTTGATCAATAGAAGGCGTATGATTGGGTGAATCATAAGTTTCTTTGGGAAGTGTTAAGTAGGGTTGGAATCAAGGGGCATTTGCTGAGACTGCTTAAAGCGATTTATGGGAAGGCCTCATCGGTTGTCAATATCAATGGGGTCATCTCCCACCCCTTTAGGGTGTGTAGGGGCGTGCATCAGGGAGACCCTCTATCTCCCTTGTTGTTTGTTCTTGTAATAGAGACCCTTTCAGTGGCTCTCAGAAAGTCAGACCGGAGGAAACTTACCATCAATGGCAAGGAGTACTCTCATTCAATGTTTGCAGATAATATGTGGATTTATATTTTGTCAGAGGAGGAGGAGAAGGTGGTGATGAATATTATGAAGATGTACCAGAACGCAAGCAACGCTAAGGTTAATATGTCAAAATCCAGTGCTTGGCCCATCAGCAGAACGGCGACGTTGGGTGTGGCACCAAAGAGCTCGATCCCCTGGATGGCAACAGGGGAGGAGTTTCTGTACCTTGGGTGCCCCATCCCTGGGTGGGCGTCACCGCACAAAATTTGGCTCAAACTTGAAACGGACTAAAAGAGTGGCTTGGAAGTGACAATGGCTCAACTTATCTTATTGGGGCAGGGCCATTGTCATGAACATTTTCATTCTTTCCAGACTATGGTACATTGCTGGATTTGTTCCACCGCTGGAATCTTCCATCAGAAGAATACAGAGCTCAATCATCCAGTTCATTTGGCGAGGGCGAGCATCAAAAACCAGTTACTTTAACTTGTGTCAGGAGGTGAAGAAGGGGGGCATCGGTCTGATTAACTTTGGGAGTATGATCAAAGCACTGCAGCTGAAATGGATTGCACGGGTCACTTGGGAGGGAAAATCCATCTGTTGGTCTCCAATACTGGAGGACTACCTCTCTAAGGCTTGCAAAGACAGTTCAAACAAGGATCTTGGTGTTAGCTGGGGCATCAATCAAGGGGCCATTCCAAGCGCGGGGGAACCTACCAGGCTACTGGAAGGATTACTTTAGAGCTTGGGCAGGCAGCAAGGGTAGATTAGAGGGTGGAGAGTGGACCATTGAAAGGATCCGGGAGATTCCCCTTTGGGGAGGAGCTTGGGGACTGGAGATGGAACCTCATCTGCGCAAGGCCTTCAAGCACTTTATTGGGGCAGTCCACTGGGGGACCCTCCTTGATGGCGATGGCCAAAGGGTGCTTAGGGTGGAAGCAGCTAATAATGTTACCAGTGCCTCCAAGGGGCTGGTAAGGAAGGCATGGGATGTTGTGGAAGCAACTGAACTGCCTTCTTGCTGGAGGGAAGCAATTCCTTCTCTGGCTGCATTAGAGGCTGGGGAAGCCTGTTCGAGAAGGTCATGGAGGGCAGGATTGGTGGGTGTTCCTGCGAGGAAGAGAAGGCTGGAGATACTCCAGATGGGAAAGCCTCTTTGTCCTTCAGGACTGGCTCAAGATGGGGGAGGTAGCGGTGTCTGCCTCTCAGATTTCACAACCTCCAGGTTCTGGAAGCTACAAGACAGAGAGCTTTTCTCAACATAATTGTCCTGGATCACTTGCAAAATGCGACCTGGCCTGATGGACCTGTGGGGGAGGAGGGTTAAGGGATGCTGGTATATACCAGTTCAGAACTTTCTCTTCCAACTCCGCAGCAACATCTTGGTCACTGGGGCGACTCTGAAGTAAGTGGAGTAAGCATAAGGAGGATGACCTTCTGTATGCCTGTAAGGTGTGTGGAGGGGTGGAGATGGCAAAGCACATCTTCACAGAGTGTCCAGCAGTGGATGCTGTGTGGAAGAAGTGTTCTTCTTTGGTATGAAGCATACCAACCAGGGTGTAAGTTATCCTCTGATCATCTTGCATGGCCAGAGATCCTGACTGCGTATGCCCCATCAAATCTGCTTGCAGAAAAGGAGGGTTCAGGGTCCTGGTGTACGATATGGGGGAGGTGATGTATGGTCTATGGCTTGCCAGAAACCAGCTTGCTTCCCTTCAGAAGCAATCCAGGCAACAAGCTCTCTGGCCATAGTTAAACGACAGCTAGAAATAGCTGTAGAAACTATGGCAATCCTCTTTCCTCAAGTAAGTCCAACTTGGGGGTCATTCTGGTCTCATTCCTCGCAGTAAGGGATGGGAGGCATATCTCTGAACTGGCTGGGTTGCCTTTGCTACCTGGTATACCAAACAGTGAAGAATATGTCAGTTTAGGGATGGTGTGAGCAACCCCATCCATGGTCAGGCCCACTTCAGTGGTGCTTAGATTCGCTCAGCCCCAGTGTGGCGTGGGGCAGTACCCCAGGTTTCATCCCGCAAAGTTGCCTGCACTGGGTGCCCTAACGGGCACACAAAATACTCAAAGATTGAACCTAAGGGATAAAATCTGACTTTGACTGTACTGAATTTTCACAAAACTCCACAAAAGAGGATTTTCCATCTGGGGTACCTCCAGCCTTCTCTTACTCATAAGAAGCACACCAATTATGCTCTTCAACCTTCTGAACAGGATTCCCCATACTCTAATTCATCCAAAGAAGGAATTGCTTCCCTTTAACAAGAAGGCAGTTCAGTTGCTTCTATAACATTTCATGCCTTCTTTATCAGCACCTTGGAGGTACTGGCAACATTATTACCTGCTTCCACCATAAGCACTCTTTAAAATCGCCATTTAGGAGGTCCCTCCAGTGAACCGCCCCAATAAAGTGCTTGAAGACCTTGTGCAGACAAGGTTCAATCACCAGTCCCCAAGCTCTCTCAAATGGAAATTTAGTGGATCTTTTTAATGGTCCACTCTCCACCCTCTAATCTACCCTTGAGGCCTGCTTTAGCTCTAAAGTAATACTTTCAATGGTCTGGTAGGTTCCCCGCGCTTGAAATGGCCCCTTTATTGATGCCTTAGCTAACACTAAGATCCTTATTGTTTTTGTCCCTGCAAGCTTTATAAAGGTAGTCCTCCATTATTGGAGCCCAACAAAGAGACTTTACTTCCCTAGCGACCTGTGCAATCCACTTTAACTGAAAAGCTTTGATATATTCCTGACGTTAATCAGACCAATGCCCCCTTTCTTCACCTCCTGACACAAGTTAAAATAACTGTTTTTGATTATCACCCCTGACCGGTGAACTGAATTACTGAACTCTGTATTCTTCTAATAGAAGATGCAGGCGTTGGAACAAATCTGAAATGTATCATAGTCTGTAAAGAATGAAAGTGAACATGACAATGGCCCTGCCCCAATAAGAAAGATTGAGTCATTGCCACTTCCAAGCTTTTTTTAAGATCTTCTCCAAGTTTAAGCCAAATTCCATGCGGCAACGCCTTAACAGGGATGGTACACCTGAGTTACAGAAACTCCTCCCCTGTTTCCATCTAGGAAATTTTTCTATTTGGTGCCACAACTAACATTGCCATTCTGCCAATGGGCCAAGCCCTGGATCTCAACAGATTGAATTTAAGTTGCTTGCGTTTTAGTACATCTTCAGAATTACATCATTACAACCTTCTCCTCCTCCTCTGATAAAACAAAAATCCACGTATTATCCAAAAACATCAGGTGGAATTAAATTTAGGCCATTGATGGTAAGTCTCCTCTGGTACAACCTTCTGAGAGCCCTAGATGGGGCTCTATTGCAAGAACAAACAGCAAGGAAGATAAAGAGTCTCCCTGATGCACGCCCCTACACACCTCAAAAGGGTGAGAGAGGACCCCATTGATATTGCAAATGATGAGGCTTCCCCATAAAATCGCTTTAAGAAGTCTCAACTAGCGCCCTTTGTTTTAAACTACTTAATACTTTCCAAAGAAACTCATGATTTACCAATCATACAACTTTTCTTGGTCAAGAGACAGTAGCCACCCCTCTGTTCATACTGTTAATTGGCAACTCTTCTATCAGGTGAAGCAGCATCAAATTTTCAGTAATTGAGCATCATGGGATACACCCATTTTCGGGATTTTCCCTGGGTTAGGTGTAAGCCTTGTCCAGGGAAAGGATCGACATCCTCCTTCAAGGGGTGTAAATCCTTGCTGGCTTATTAGATTCGATAATAAGAGTCAAATCTACCAGTATATCAAAATTTGGGGCTTGTTATAAATTACCCCAAATTTGAGGAAATGGTACAATCCTATTCCCTGGGGCATGTGACCTGAGATCTCACCTGACCTGGTCACATGGGTGGCTTGATCCAAGTAAAGGTCAGAATAGTGGGCCATCCAGAAGGCCAGGAGAAACCCTACTTGGACGGGGCCACAATGATCCTAGAGCCACGTGTCCCCAAATACCCTATAAATATCCCTAATTTTTATTCTAATAAAATACTTTCGTTCATAAGATCTATTTTATCTTATATTTTATTAAGTTTAAATTAACCAAATGAATGGAGTCTTGTCCATTGTCGCGTCTGGAGCCACCCCTGTCCTCTTGGCTGATGCCAGCCCCTTGCAGTCAGCCTACTTGTTGGGTTCCCCAGTTAGCACCAGCGAGCGCATCTTGGGGAAACCTGACACCCATTCTTCTTTTTCCAAACAATATATGCCACAGCCCCTTTAGTTGTCTGGTTAGGATCTTCATTAAGATCTTATAGCCAACGTTAAGCGGAGTCAAAGGCTGATAGTTCCCCATGAGGGATGGATCACCCATCTTATACAATACCACCACCACACCTTTTGAAAACTCTGGATCAATTACACCAGAGACTAGAAGTTAATTGTAGAGCTCAGCAAGCATCTCAAACATTTCTGCCAAAAAAACTTGTAGAGCTCAAGGATCAACCCATCCTCCCTAGGAGCCTTGCCATTCTATACATTATGGATGGCTTCTGAAACCTCTAACTTGCAGATCTTGCTACATAGTTGCTGCTGATTATTCTTCAGCAGTAACCCCAGTCCGCTTGTGAGTACTTTAGTTGCCTCTGGATCATTCTCCAAGGGGCCATAAAGGTCCTAATAGTAGGACTTTGCCACTTCAGCCATGTGAGCTGCATCCTTCACCTCAAATCCCTCATCACAAAGCGACAAGATCCTTGCCAAGGGTCTGAAAGCCCCTACTGCCTTATGGAATAGAGCCACATTGGCATAAAGTCCTCATCCCACCTATATTTCTTTTGTTTGAGGCAATCCACAATGAAGTCTCCCATCAATTTTACATACAATCTAGCCTTGAAAGTGTAAGCAGATGCCTCCATGACCGCAGCCTGCTTGCAGATACTCTCAAAGCTCCTCTCCAAAGTTTTATAACTTGAACGCATGGCCTCTAGCTGCCTCCCAAAGATCTCACATACTATACTATATATCAGCCTTTATCTGCAACTATTTTACTGGTGCATCTGGCTTCATTATAATCTGGCGTATTCACTATCTCACCTTCTTCCTCATAATCCTAAAGTGAAGACCACTTCACTTAGTTTATAATTCAGTTTAAAGATCCCTTTCCTGAAGAAGCAACCCAGGGATTGCAGATCTGAATTTCCAGAGGCCTGTGACCCAAAGCACTTAATCATGATTCCAAAGGATCAACTTGCAGTGACTCAGGAGAGGCTTAGTCACTGATACAAGGTCAGTGCGGAAGAAATTTTCCCCTGTATGTAAATCCACCCAGTCTCCCCCTACTCACCACAGACCGCTCTCCACACATCCAGTAGGCCAAGTTAGATCATTAAACTGGCCAACTCGTGGGCTCCAGGATCAGAACTCCAGTTGTCTGAAGCTCCAATCCTGTCATCCATAAAACAGACACAGTTCATTTCTCCCCAAGCACTACTGACCCCTGATGACTTCCTTTTGGATCCTCAGGCTGACCTTTTGAAGAAGGCCTTTCGTACAGATCCAGAATTGGGCGCATAAATGACAATAAACCAAATTGATTCCTCTCCAAACAGTGACATCACTACCACTGTTCTTTCAGGAACCAATACCTTTTTATCCAACTTCTAACTTTGTCTTCCCACTAGACTAAGATAACTCCCTTTGGTTTCTCCTCCGCTATCTTTCCGTCCCTAAGGGTGAGTCCAAGTTTAGTGATTCAAGTGAGAGTAAAATGATTGTTTCAGAGGGAACTGGTAAGATCAGTTTTCTTCCACCTTAGGTTTGGACTTAATCTTTGGGACGAAGCTGATATCAATCCCATGCTATTGCTTAAGAGTTTCACTTGATGATGCTGCCTGAGGACATTCAGACACCAGATATTAGCAAATTCAACCTAATTGCCATAGGTTTGAAACTAATGAGGCTTTGGTGTTAAGATCTGGGGTTTTTATACTCTTCCACCTCAGCTGGTTTAGCAGGACCACATTTCTTCCACCCCTTCCCAGTACTAGCTTGGGACAGGGGTGGTGGCTGCTTGGTCACAGCAGCCTCCAGAATCTTACCATTTCTGGAGTCATCAACAGACCCTCCGTTTTGGTTGGAGGCATTGGGTTAGAAGGCACTGGACCATTATTACTAGCAGGCAGCACCTCCTCACCTTTGCCTCTTCCCATAAGGGCCTTGCGTGCTCTGTCACACCCACTTTTATTGTGGTAGCACGCCTCTTATGTGATTAAGTGATAAGAGAAGCCTATTCATTCAGGAGGCATGCTGTTCCATAATGTCCTCTGCAGGTTGGGACAAAGCGCCAATAAGCTCTATTTGGAGTCTAAAGGCTTCCCACGCCTTCTGGGACTTCTTTGACTCCTTACTGACCTTTCTGGAACCTTTCAGCAACTTGATCACCTCCTCCAAATTGGCGTTGCCAGCCGCCGCCTCCTTTGCTTTGGCTAACAATTCAGTTAGCCTATCCAACGCCTTCTGGAGAGCCAACTTCTTTTTCTATGATGGCACTACAAGTGGCACCACCTCTCTAGGCTCATCAGGTTTGGCCACTTGACTTAGAAGGTTTATCCTGAGGACATTCAGCTCTGACATGCCCCTTCAAGACAAAAAAGAAGCACCTGTCCAGCGGCACCACAGAGACACTCCAAGCCCCCACAGTAACTAAACAATGCAACTTTTCGTATGACTTTGAAAGTTCAACTTTCAAAACCCAGTCCTCAGAGCCTACAGTGAACTTTTCAGGCTACCTTCCTTCTGCTTAAAGTTCTTTACCAACTTGTTCATATTAAAAAGATCATTCTGCTAAAGACTTTCAGCTGAGACATCATGGCCCCTCTAGTGACAATAGGTGGTATATCCCTCAGAATGAACCTTTAAATCTTAGTGCCAAAATCAAGACATATGGTCTCCTTGTTCTTCATGGTCAAACCGGCAGCCAAAACCTGCCCATCAATGCTTAGACTGAAAAGTCATAAGTTTTAACCCAGGAGTCAAACGTGAAATATGGAGTGGGACAAACCTGCACACCTCAATCATGCAGCCCACGAGCATCTCCTTAGACCACACAAACTTCAATTCCATAGTGTGAACCCACTTGAGGCTCTCCACCATGCTTGCCATCAGACTTTTGAGGGGATAGAGTTCCCCACTTTAAAAAGCTTGGTTCTGGCTCCAAATTCATTAGTGGCCACTGCCGCAAAGGAGACCAGAACCTTCTGTGCAGTGGGGCAACCCTGCTGTTAATTTGGTAATAGAGCTTGTCTATTCAGTCTGTTTTTGTAATAATGTTTTCTCTCCGGGCCCTTTTTGTGTGTGAGCCTTTGCAGCCTTTAAGATCAGTCCATTAATTTGGTACATAAGTGCTCTAGCTTTTTCTGCATCAGTTTAAGCCCGCATAAGCTATTGACTGATATCCAGGTTTCAGGCCAACCTAGAAAACTGTGGTAATTATTGTAGACAGGTGGGCCAAAACCCAGCCAATCAGGATTGCCTCAATCTTGTTACTGAGACCTGCTTTTACAGCGCCCTGCCTTGTAGGAAAGTAGTGTGACAGACGATATGCCTGATTCTTACCTCCCCCTACTGGTAATATTCCTCCCTCCAAAGGAGAGTGGAAGCACTCACAAGAACAGTTTAGACCATAGTCATATTCTTCCATCCCACATCTCTTTTAAACCACTATTAAACCTTTCTGTGGAGCCTCTTTGGGTTCTGATGTTGGCTAATCACCCATGTTTCCACAGGATTTCCTTGGTCACATCACATGAAGGCCCCAGCTTACCCTCCTAGCTCCCTGGTTTGTTTATCTTCAATGTTTAAGATAGTTAAAAAACACTTTTATCCTTTCATTTCATTTCAAATTTACTTAAAAAGTCACTCTAAAAATTACAACTCTATTAGATAAAAATCTTATCAAGTTTTCTATAGAAAAAAAAATTTAGCCTAAATATGCTCTAAGCTTTCGATTTAATTTTTTACCTTTATCTTTAAAACTTAGCTACAAGCTTGATGTACTTTTTTGCAAAGTCTAGGTGTTTTTATGACAAAAATTCATATGTGAGATTTTTAGAAGGACCATGTTGTATATATTTTGGGCTTTTGGAAATCTTTAAGATAAAATATACAATTTAACCTAATGATGGGATGAATGGAAATTGTAAAAAACTTGATAAGATATGATATGGATAATTATTATTCAACCTATAGAGGTGTATAAGAAGTTACTCAATCTAAGCACTATGGGCTCTTTGCATTGCTCTATAACAAGTGGTATAATATATTAGTATATTATACCACTTGATGGACATAATTTAATTTCAATATACATATGGTTATTTAAGTTCAAGTAATATTTAACAACATAAATATTTTGACATTGAATTAAGAGATAGTTATCCAGAGATGCCTGGGTAAGAAGTTTTAAGATGAATAATTTTGCTTAAAATTCTTTATTATGGCAAAAAGTTTTTTATTGCAATTATTCTTTTAAGGTGTATGTGGAATGTAACTCATGTATGACTGATAACTTAAAGTACTTTTTGTCAATACCCTTAGCAGTTAAACTTATAAAACAATACATAGTTTAGCATAAATAAAGTTCCACAGGATAAAACTATTTGGCTATGTTTCTAAGAGCACCTTGTACATTTTTACAGGAAATTATAATATTGACTATAAAGCATACCCTCATTCCAATCAATCTGGTCTCATTATGATTCAAATTTTAAAGCTCAATTTTATGGTTGATTAGTTCTTTTCAAGTTTTTTTACAATTTAGAAATTACAATAAAATAATTTGATTGCTTTTTTAATTTATGAAGACATTTTAGTCACCATGGTATTTGAATTATGAAATTCCAATCTGTATTTCTCTTTAGACAAAGCTTTTTTGCCATAGATCATTAACACATGGTAATGTAATTACTTTTAATACCACCATCATTCAGCGATTTTATATATAATATCCTAGATATCTTAAGGCAGTTTACAAATGTTAGTATAAATAGTTTTAAAAATAAACAAGGTAAGTTGCCCTTGGGACAAATACACTTTTAATTTTTCTAGTCAGCACAGTTTTCAAATAGTACAATTAGTTTTGATTCCTTTTATTTGACTTCTTAAAGAAGTCATACTTTAAGAGATTTTATCTAAAACTTACCTACTATATTATAGTAAAAGGAGTGTGGTAGTTATATCTTTATTTGATAGAGCTTGATATATATAAAAGGTACTAGCATTAAGGATGTAGCAAAAATGTGTTGCCAATAAAGGTTATCTTTACTATTAATAGATGATCTAAAAAGGTAATACCTCTAGCATTTTTCTAATTGTTACCAGACATGTCTATTTTCATAGTGGAGCCTTGCTTTAAAGTGTCAACGTCCCTTAAGATGGTATTAAATCCTTAATTTAGAGTGTATCTTTTAGGATAGGTTCCAGTTTCCAAGTTTATTTATGGCACATATAATTTGGCTAGAAAAATATTTTATAATGGTTTCTAATAATCTTAAACAAAAGACTAAATTACCCCAAAACTATTGTGCTCTGAGAAAACTACGCTTTATGTTTCTAAGTAGTGTGATTTGGATTTTCCTGAGCCATATTATCACTTTTAAGATCCTAACTTGCTAGATGAAAACTTTTAGATTTTAACTTTCATGTCAAATAATATTGGCTACAGACTTTGCCTATATTCTGAAAAGAAATGATGCTACTTTCACATTAGTATCCAAAAAATTAGAGAGAGAGGGATCATTCTACTTAATTTTTTCCCAGTGGTTAACTTTTATAAAATTTTTTAAGTGACATGAAGGAAAAATTAAGTCTACATAATAGCTTGGGGTTTCTAAGCTGTTTGTGCTATAGTGCAGCTCTTCTACAATGACACCCCATATATCTAATGTATAATATATTATTAATAAAGCTGTTTGTTTTATTTGTTTTATAACATGCCATCTCTCACTAAAATCTAATCTAATATGTTGCACAACTCAATGTGAATTTATACTTGCTGTCAAATTGTTTACTTTTTCAATCAAAATGGTGACTAAATTATCAAACTGTGATGGTTAATATATTAAAAAATTAAGATGTTTTTAAAGTTACTGATCTAGTCACTCTCCTTTGTCATAAGCTTTTGAGTTATATCCAGATTTATTCCACAAGGTGTTAAAACAATTATTATGAATAAGCATGATTTTCTAATGATTTATCTAGTGTAATTAACTAAGTAAAATTTTATTTTAAACATAATCCAAAGAATTTATAACTAAGATATATATTCTATAGAATTCTTATTTGTTGTTAGTAAATTAAATCTTGCTGCAATGCACTTATACTTTAATTGCCTTTTTACTACTGTTCAACTTTATGAAATAAATAGTTTTTACAATCTGTTTTAAATTATATACTAAATAATCTATATATATTAATCAATATTATTATGAGTTATGGTTTATAAGAATATCAACAAATTATCTTTTAAAACATGGAAATTTATTATCACTATAGCTGACTATAATCTAACTTGATATATTCAACATGATGATAGAGTATTGTATACCTATACTTTATACATATTACCTCTAATTAGAAGGTAACTGTTGCTCTGTACACAATGGTTTGTATCTACTTTAGTAGCATGAAATTAAGCTGAGATAAAATAGTAAATATATATATTAAATAGCGTTGTTATTAGACTATTTTTTTATACATCACTGACTTTTGCTAATTGTAAAATAATTTATCATTTGTTGAGTTTTTCTGTGCCCATTAGGGCACCCAGTGCAGGCAACTTTTCAAAATGAATGCCAGGGTACTGCCCCCTGTTGCACTGAGGTTGCACAAATCTAAGCACTACAGATGTGGCCCAACTGCAGTTATTTTTTTTACTTTTTTAGTACTAGTGGTGCCCAACCCAAAAGGGGAAGCCGCCATGCATCTTTATTTGCAAATGTACCAGACAAAGGGATTAAAACAAATTAAAAAATTAATAATATAGCCCCTAGGTTATCAGCCTAGGAAGCCATATCAGATGGCGAGAAGGCTTTGGGGAAACTTTTGTCTGGCGCCTGCTTTAGCTGGCGGACCATAAAGGACAGCATTGGGGTGGGAGCATCAGTGGCATGTGGCATAAGAGGTATAATTGTGGGTTTTCTTTGGTAATGAAGCTGACGGTGTCCATAGCCTCAACGTATTGTGCAAGTTGATGCTCAGCAAAAATGATGAGAGTTGGCACACAAGTAAATGACTTGATGGGCCGGTGGGTTTTGGGATAATTGGGGTTGAAAAGAAAAGTTTTTTGCTGCATCAATGCAAGCGCAGCTCTCACCAAAAGCAAGCTCCTCAATTTTGTACTTCACATCTTCCTCAAAATCATGAGGAAAATTGGGGATAGGAATACCTTTGGTAAGGGGCTCCATTGCCCCATGGAATTGCTGATGGAGGAGGGTGTTGGCCAGGGAAGCTGCAGCTGCAACTGCCATTGTGTTAATATTTTTATAAATGGGAAACCCGTTTTTTGGATGAAAATGGTGGGAACGCAATTTGGAAGGGTCAACAAAGAACTCCTCCAAAGCAAAATATGGTTTCACGTGGCATGGCCGTCCATTCTCATCAATCCATTTGAGAGCCTCAAATGGATTGGATTTGGACAGCACTGGACCAGCCACAGGAATTGGGGCTGTGGCCAGAGCTGATTGGCCACGTGCTGTCAACCTTGGCATGCAGCTATAATTTATCATTTAAAAGTTTTTATTTAATTTCTTAAAAAAATTTATGGCTTAACAGACGTTTACTATTGTTTAAGTATAGTTATATAATATGTTTATTATGAGAAAATTATAATTAACTATATAACACATATTATCTTATTTTCCCAAACCTATTAAATAACTTTTTTAGATGCACATGTCACAGCTTATCCTAACTGTAGTTTTTTATGATAAAAGTTAACATTTGAACTTTTATTACTAAGGGATCTTGCAGAATTCTTATTAAACTTAGTTTAACTAAGTATGATAAAGATTGCAGGATATAACCAAAGGTTTATCAAACAAAGTAAAATAAAGGGTTATTAAAAGAGAGTTGTTATAGAAAATGATTATTTCAATAAATGTAATTAAAGCTGTGATTCAATATTAAAAATCATTAGTTTTCTTCTCCTTTAATCAGCAATACCCTTTTGTGATAAATGTGGCCAACTGCCAAACTATTTTTACACTTTTATCTACTTTGATAGTTACAACTTTATTTTATAAAACCATTTACCATTTAAAGAAAATTAGAAGAATATACATATTTGTTATTATAAACTTTTAATTAGTTACTTTACAGGTTGCTTGTAAAATAATAAGGACACTAGTTGTATGGCAACATCAAGTAGGTTGAGTCTTCACTATAAGTTGTTCCAAATACACTCTGGTAAACTAAACTTTGAGAAATCAACTAGGGACCTTTATTAACTTCATTCTTTAATTAAAAAAGGTAGTTATAACAAATATATATCAGATGAATTCTGATTTTTATTAGAAAATACTAGGGGTATTTAAAGACAAAAGGCAGACGACTTTTCAGACAACTCTCTGAATATCAACTGATTATTTTTTTAAAACTTTTGACCGTTAAGATAACTTATGAATAATGGAGGATTCTTTCACCTTAGACAATCCTCATTAGTGTAACCTTTTACAAATCATCATATATCAATTTATGACAGGAACTGTACACAGATGTTATAGAGACAATGTTGCCTGGTTATAACTACTAGCTACCATCAAAACAAACATTTAACGCTTTGGTAGATTTTTGAAAATGACCCTAATTGTTCTGCGCCTCTTCTTGAACAATTCACCATGGCAATCTGGCTATCAGCTATCAAGCCTTATTGAAATACCCTATTACATTGTTGGGGATGATCCTTAATGAAACATAAATCAAAGCTAACTGTTGGAATATATGCTTTGGTTATATATGACTAATATTAGGTTAACAAAGATCACTGAACAATAGATTGTTTATAAAATAATTTTCAAAATGCTTAATCTACAATTGAGATGGATAATGTGGTTAACCAAAATTACAACACTAAGACAAAAAATCTGATTTATTAAGCTATATAATGGATTATTTAATTAAATTTGAAAGATATAAGAAATTACTATTTATATACTGCTTTTAATTTTTTATGAAAATTATATATCTATTATATGCTTTAATACCTTTTATTAAAAGATAAAATTTTCTTAGTTAATACTATCATGCTATAAGAGCTAATAAGCTGTATAATATATTCAGAAACAAGTAAAATACTAAAATAGTCATCATTAAAGTAAACAAGGTGGGTTGACCTTAGATCAAAATAGACTACACTGAGTTTTTAAGCCTGAGCTGGTTTTGAACCTGTCTCAATCAAAACCGAACCCAGAGTGGAGCAGGAACCACCCCACTATGCTACCACTCATCAAAATAGTCATCATTAAGAAAGGCAATATATTTTTATATATGATTACAGTAATTGGGTACTTATGTTTAGTAAATACCTAAATGATAAGATATAATAATATGTTAATATATATATATAATTATTAAATAACAAATATGTCCATTACTCTTATTTTTGAAAGGTCAAGGGTTATATAAAGTAAATTATAGCTATCAAAATGATAAAAGAATGGGTGGGGATACCCCAAAGGTAGAATATGGACCCTCTACCACTGCTTCTCTTATTTTGATCCCAGTAGATGAACTTTGGGTAGGGGAAAAATCATGACTGTGTTGGTTTTGCGCACCAATGCCCCAAACTGAGATAGCAAATAGCAAAGGCGGTCCATGGAGTTACTAACCTATCATATGCTGCATATTGAGGTTTTCTGGGTTTTATCCTCTTTTCCAACTTTCTTCACTTCTCTCATTGGTGCAGTATCATACCCAGGTCAGCCCACCTCAAATAAAAATTTAAAAAATTAAAAAAAGTTAAAAATTAAAAAATTTAAAAATAATAAAAGAAAAAATTGTTTGACTGATAGCCACATTTCTTACAGGAGAGATAGCTGATTAGAGAAAAAAACAATTGGATAATGTTTCATTATTGCATTACAGCTTGAATCACAAAACTAGAAAATTATTTTGCTGTAAAAAATTATATAACCCTTTATTTCACCTTGCTTGGGAAACTTCTGGGCATAGCATAAAATCTTTTTTATATCAAAGTAGAGAAAGTTCAAATAAAATTCTGCATAACCCTTAGTATAAAAAAGTTCAAATGTTAACTTTTTATTGTAGATAACAGATAGAAGAAATTGTGACCTATGCAACTAATAAGGCGCCTAATAAGTTTATGACAATAGGGTAATGTGAGTTATAAAGTCAATTATACTATTCTCATATTCAAACTCATTATATTTAGTTAAACAATGGTAAAATTCAATTAAAAGATTAATAACTATTTTGCATGAAGTAGATAAAAAAGCTTTAAGATGCCAATATTATTTAATTTGTAAAAAGTCAGTAATGTCTAAAATTTAGATAGTATCTTGTTAAAGCTAATGGATATAAATAATTTAATAATTTATCTCATGTTGATTGCTATCACTAAATTATATACAAACCTTTGTGTACAAAACAATAGCTACCTTCTATTTAGAAAGATTTTTAGATAAGTATAAATTGAGAACATAACTTTTTCATCATGTTTAATATATCAAGTTATATTGTAGTCTGATATAGTAATAATAAAATGTTCATGTAAAAAAGATATTCTTGTTGCTAATTCTATAAACCATCAAACATGATAATATTGATTGGTATTATACTGATTAGTAGGTATTTAATCTAAAAAGAATGTAAAAGATTATTATCTTAAAAGTAGGTCAGTAAAGAAAAGGCAAGTAAGTTATAAGTGCATTGCTTAAAAGTTTATTTACTAGCAACATTTATGAATTTTTATAGGGTATTACTTTAGTTGTATATCTTTTTAATTAAATTAAATAACTTTAGTTAAATACACTAGATAGATTAAAGAAAATCATGGCTCATTGATACTAATTATCTTAACATCTTGTGGAACAAACCTGAAAAGAACTAAAAAGCTTATGATGAGGGAGAGTTCCTAGATTGGTAGCTTTAGAGACATATTAATTTTTTTGGTATATTTTCCATCACATTTGATATATATATATATTCTTATTATATTTTAATTTATTTAATTTTTCAAATTATAATCAAGGTGGACCAGCCTGGGGACAATATCGCACCAATTAAGGGGAAATCAAATGAATGGGAAAGGAGGATAAAACCTGAAAACCCTCCATGTGCAGCATATGATAGGCCAGGAACTTCATGAACCACCTTTTCTATTTGCTATTTCAGTTTGGGGCATTGATGCGCAACACCAACACAGTTATAATTGTCCCCTACTTAAAGTTCACTACCAGGATCAAACTCAAGGAGGCAGTTGTAGAGGGTCCATCTTCTACAACTGGGGTATACTCCCCTTTATTCACCATTTCGATTAAAATGTAAACAATTTGACAGCAAGTATAAATTCACATTAAGTTGTGCAACATATATAATTAGATTTTAGTGAGAGATGACATAATATAAACAAGTTAAAAATAAACACTTTATTGATAATGTCTTATACATTATATATATGGGGTGTCATTGTAGAAGAGATGCATCATAGCACAAACAGCATATAAACCCCAAGTTATTATGAAGTCTTAATTTTACTTAATGTCACTTTAATATTCTTTTTAAAAGAATAATCACTGAGAAAGTAATTAAGTAGAATAGTCCCTGACCCTTTTTTTAGCACAAATGGTGCCCAACCCAAAAGGGGGAGCTGCACACATCTTTATTTGCAAATGGGCCAAACAAAGGTGTCAGGATTTCACTGAATTCTCATATTTCCAAAAAATCTACTTCATCAATTCCCCCAACATCATCAGAAGGAGTGAGCAATATATTGCAATCTATACAGGTAAACAATCCATCTGATCACAATCAATTGATTGAAGATTTGATTGCGCAGAGATTAATTCACTCTGATAGATTATGAGCAGTTAAGAAGCCTATAAATACACCCTCTTTTCAATAATAAAAATTAGGTCGAATTATAACCTGTATTTTCAATTAAATTTAACGCCTTTTTGGATAATCCGCCCAGTGTAACTTTGAGATTAAACCTGCCTCATTGGAAGTGTAATTCAAAACTTCCAGACTGGTTCTCACTACAGGGGCACTCTGAGTTATGCACCCATGACAATGTCTATCACTACTATGGATTCTCATTTTTCTCCTGATGAAGCTTAAGACCAAGAGCAGGGCAGCATTTTACAATGGGTCCGTTCAACTGGAGCCCAATCCCAATATTACCCTCCACGTTGGAATTTTGGGCTAACTTGGAATTTTATGTTCCTAACTTAAGTTCTACCTCAGACTTTCAAATACTGCCTGAGGCTTTACAAAATACTATTGATCAATTGCTTGAGAAAGGCCCTAATCCCTGGAATTCATTCTACTCAATCTTGATCTAATGCTGTACCTTCTATATTGTGGGAAGTGATGCAAACCTCACAAATGCCAGGAATTGGCCCCAAGAAATATTTGCACCAACTCATACATCCTACCTTATACCATTTATTACCTGTAGTTGGAATGCACCACCAAGGAATGCTCAATTTACTAGAAGGACTCCAACCTTGAATAATTATATTTCTGAATTTTTCAAGTCAGCCTCTGAGTTTAGCAAATATAATCGTGATGCCATCATTAGTAATTGGGCCTTCCTCAACGAGGTACATTAGCAGCTCATTCAGTTCAATTATGGGATGTCCAATTTTGTTGATGTACAGTTCCCCCAAGAAAGTTAAGGAAATTCAGAGAGATTGGAGAGAGGGTATTTCCCAACTCTCTGAGCATAGTCATTTAATGGTGGAGGAAATTAAAGCTTGTCTCTTCCAATTGGAACAAATGTACTCAGGAATTCAGTTCTGGGTTAATGAGGTAGAGAAAACCTCTGGGAATATGGGTCCTCCTGGGGTTGAAGGACCTCGTGGGCCACCTGGGGGTGTAGGACCACGTGGACCTCCTGGAGCTGATGGGCCCTGTGGACCCCCAGGGAGTGTAGGGCCTTGGGGACCTCCAGGCACCAATGGGCACTCAGGATCTTACCAGAAAATTGACTCTCTCTTAAACATGATGAACCACTTGCGTGAACAATTATCTAAATTGGCCAAAGATTGTAACCTAACCCCTGATGGGGTACCAATCAAATCACTCTTGTCACTTCAGTCATTATCTGATGAATTGATCAATCTGGGAAAATGGGCCAAGGACACCAATATCTTACTACATGCTTGCAAATCAAAAGGGGAACTGCTCTAAGAGAAAATTGAGACATTAGAGCTCAAGTACAATGCTCAGCAGGAACAGATTTTTGAGCTATCCCGCCGATTAGATGATAAAGTAGGGCATGCTGATCTGAACCATCAGATTAGCGAAGTGCATACTGAAGCCGTTGGTCCTTACCCTCAATTTTTTTCTTAAGTTTCTGATTCCACTTCTTATATTTTCCACTCATCAGAACAACCTGGAGTGCATGTTTTGACCACCAATGCTCCCATGAGTTTCAAGCTAGTATTCAAGGATAAATACTCCCCAAGGGGAAGGCAGCATTATCTCCTTTCCTTTTATATGAAAAGTTTTAAGCGAGGCCATGGATCACCAAAAGATGAGTTACTTGCCTAATTGCCTTACTTGATTGGCTCAGGATATTATGGTTCCCCACTTAATGACTTGCTCTACTTGGTCTCAGGTCAAAGAAGCGTTGATCAAAAAATTTGGGAGTGAGCAAACCTTATCCTCTCAAAAACAGGCTTTTATGGGTATACAGCCCCACCAAAATGAATCTATCAAAGACTTTGCTCATTGGTTCTATTGGGAAGCTCAAACTCTAGTAGACTGTGGTTGGTTAAACTTGGATGATGCAATTACCGCAGTTCTGTCAGCTTTTACTTCCAAGACTCAAATGCAAGTTTATCTAATCAGTGTCAAAAAGAATTTCCAAAAGTATTTTGGACATTAAGGGGGACTTATTGGAATTGCCTCCTCAATTCTCCAAAAAACCCCAAGTTTATGAATCTCCTAAACCTAGTCGCCCCAAAGTCTACGCCATGCCTGAGAACACTAGGACGATCCAGTGTAACTACTATCATCACTATTTCCATACTGAGGATCGTTGTTTTAAAAAGGAAGCAGATGAGAAGAAGAAAAGGGATAAGACCAATAAGATTCTCCAACTTGATAAAGATATGAGTGCACAGCAAGAACATCAAAGTTCGATTGAGTGTAATAAAGACAAACATTCTTCTTATTCCTTGCCCTCCTTATTGGCATTATCCTCTCAGTTCAGAAGCACCATTACCTGTATTGACTTCTGAGTGAATCAAGCCAATGCCAAAGCTATCATAGATACTGTATCCCCAGTGAATGTTGTCTTGTCAAAATTGGTCAAATGGATCAAATTAACACCCAATATTTCCCATTATGAAGAATATGTCACGGCTGGGCCTCAGAGTACTCGGTCTATTGGAGCTTTTTTGTCTTTTCCCCTGAAAATTAAGAAATTAACCTTTACCATTCCAGCTATTGTACTCGACAATTTTAGTTACAACCTACTTTTGGGGACTCAATTTTTACAAGAATTTGATGGAATTATCAATAACCCTGACTTGTCGTTGTCTCTCTTGGGGTATAGAATTCCCTTACTTTTATCTGATCATGCTTCCACCCAATGTTGGTTATTTCTGCTAGAAGGAACCAAAAGGTCTTATTCGCTTCAATATCACGTTAGAGATTCTCATGTAAAATTACCTCCTGCATCGGCGGATATTGAAGAGGGGATGCCTATTTTCTCCCCTGAGAAATTAGTTATTCTGCCAAAATCACAAGTAATTATAAACACTTCTTTGCATTTTTCAATTCCCAAGGGACATTTGTTGCAGGTCTAAGGCACTGTCAATCCTTCTGCTAAAGAGCTCTTGCCTTGTCCTGGAGTATTAGATTATGCTTATTCAGGTTCATTGTCTGTCTTACTGGCGAATCTTACCAATGAGCCAAAACTGGTAGATTGAGAGCATCCAATTGCTTATGTCAAATTAATGCCCTTATCTCATATCTATGATGTTAAACCTTTGGGAGTCTACAAGACTTTGGATTAGAAAAGTGATCAGGAAATCCTTACTGTGGGTCCTGCTATTGGAAAACACCTCTCTAGTGACTAGGAGAAACAAGTACTTCAATTTTTAGATGAATATTCCGACATCTTTGGTAAGCATACTTACAATTTTGGGAAGATGAAAGGAGTAGTGCACACTGTTGAAACTGGTGATCACCTTCCTATTTGTGCAAAGCCCTATTGTAAATCTAAAGTAGAAGAAGCCCAGTTTACCAAAGAATTACATCAATTGTTGGAAGCTGGATTATTGAAACCCTCCAATAGTTCTTGGGCATCTCCATTATTATTGATTAAGAAGAAAGATGGTTCTCATCGAGTTGTGATGGATTATTGTCAATTGAATGCCATCACTCAATGGGACTGTTATCCCTTACCTAGGATTGATGATTCTCTTTAGGTTGTTGGCTGAATCCACCTATTTTTTGGCCATGGACTTAGCCATTGAATACTGGCAAATCGAGTTATCACCAGAAGATTGTGCCAAGTGTGTCCTGATATCAATTGAAGGGTTGTTTGAACCAACTCGTATGCCTCAAGGACTAAGCAATGCCCCAGCAACCTTCTGAAGGGTCATGGACAGTATGTTACGTGATTTAAAGCTTACTTATGTTCTGGTATATCTTGACAATATTACCATGTTCTCAAAAACTTTTACCAAGAATTTAGACTATCTAAAAGAAGTTTTCAGCCAAATTTGGGGCTCTTCTTTAAAACTCAAACCCTCCAAATGCTCATTCTTTCAAAACGAAATGGACTTTTTAGGACATCAGGTTTCAGCTAAAGGAATTTGACCCCTTTCAGACAAAGTTCAAGCCATCCAACGAATGCCTCCTCCCTCTTCTTTACAGGATATTCAGATCTTTCTTGGCATGGTTGGGTATTAACGGCAATTTATTCCCAACTTTGTTGATATAGCTGAACCCTTATTTTACCTGTTGCAAAAAGGAGTGCCTTTTGAGTGGGGGTCAGCTAAAGAACAGTCATTCAATTCTCTGCGTACCGCCTTGATCAAGGCACCTGTTCTAATTTATCCCCAATTTGATAAGCCTTTCTTTTTACATACTGATGCAAGCAATGTCGCTATTGGGGCTATCTTATCTCAGTGTGATGAAGAGAAGACTGATCATCCTGTTGCCTACTATAGCAAAACTTTGTCAAAGGCCAAACAAAATTATAGTGTTACTGAGTGGGAATGTTTGTCAGTTAATCTAGCAATCAAGCACTTCCGCCCTTTCTTATATGGTAACCAATTCATTGTTATTACTGACCATTCCTCCTTATGATGGTTGCAGAATATGAATCATCCTGATGGGAGATTGGCCCGTTGTTCTTTAAGGTTGCAAAATTATGATCTCTCTATTGTTCATCGCTCAGGGGCTCAGCACCAAAATGCTGATAGGCTGTCCCGACTGCCTATTCTGACCTTGGAACTAGAAAAAGAAGAACTTTTATACAATCTTATTAGACGATCTGAGTTATGGGATCAAGAGACTGAAGAGGATCGAGCTTATCTAAAATCAATTGCCAAAGATACTATGATTCAAGATGGAGCTTTGTATAAGAAATTCAAATCCAAGTGGTTGCCCTTCCTACATCCCAACTCTAAATTTCACGCTGTAATGGAAGGTCATGAATAAGTTGGTCATAGCAGCTTAAAGAAATCTCAAAAATGGTTGAAGACTCAATACTATTGGATCAACAAATGAGTTCATTCAAGAGACCCTCAACTCATGTCTTATCTGCAAAAGCCATGGAACTACCAACCCTACATATCAACATCAAGTTATTCTCCCAACTAAAGTGTTTGAGGTGGTCAGCATTGATGTTGTAGGTCCTTTTCCTCGGGGATTGCATGGTCATCAGTATATCAATATGGCTATCAACCATTTAACCAAATGGGTTGAGGCCATTTCCATTGCTACCCCTTTGGCTAAGACTACAGCTTTATTCTTATATCAGCATATCAGTTCTCAAAATGGGTGTCCCAAGGTCCTTATGTCAGATCATGGGACTAATTTACCTCACAACTTATACATGAGCTATCCAAATTATTTAACACTACTCAGCAATTTTTGTCCCATATAATCCATCCACAAATGGGGCCATTAAACGAGTTAATGGGACCCTGGTCTCAATTATAAGAAAAATGGCATCCACTGACCCAACTCAGTGGAATTTTTATTTGCCTAGTGCCTTGTTTGCTTATCAGATAAGATACCACCACATTATCTAGATGTCCCCATTTAATGTATATATGGGCGGGATCTTTCAGTCTTTTATAGTGTTCAGACTATCCTTGAGGAAAGTATCCCAGGAAATTCCAATTTAATTATGAGGAATTTGGCTGATGAGATTATCTGTCTTCAGGCTCAAGCAATGAATTTGATTGAAACAACCACACAAAAAGAGACTCAAAGGAGCAACCAACTCAAACCTGTCTTACCTGAATGCCAGATTGGTGATTATGTTATGTACTATCATTCTCAGTCTGGTGGGCGGACTGAAAAGTTGGTAACTAATTGGTCTGGTCCCTATAGAGTTTTATTTTTAAAAAGGATTAGAGTATTTGATTGTTCATATTGATACTGGTATAGTGGTAAATTGTATCTGTCTCAGGTTTTTAAGAAGTCATCCTCCGCCGCAATTGAATCTTGAGGGGGGAAGTGTCAGGATTTCACCAAACTCTCATATCTCCGAAAAATCTACTTCATCAATTCCCCCAACATCATCAGAAGGAGCGAGTAATATATTGCAATCTATCAAAATTAGCGATCAATCTGATCCCAATCAATTGATTGAAGATTTGATCACTCAGAGATTAATTAACTCTGTTATATTATGAGCAGTTAAAAAACCTATAAATATTCCATCTTTTTAATAATAAAAGTTAGGTCAAATTATAACCTGTGTTTTTAATTAAATTTGCCGCCTTTTTTGGAGAATCCACCTAGTGTAATTTTGTGATTGAACCTGCCTCATTGGAAGTGTAATTCAAAACTTCCAGAAAGAGATTATTAGAAATAATAATTTAATATGGCACCTCAGATAACAGCCTAGGAAGCCATACCAGAAGATGAGGAAGCTTTGGGGAAATTTTGTCCAGTGCCCACTTTAGTTGGCGGACCATAATGGACAGCATCAAGGTGGGAGCATCAGCAACATTGGGCATAATGAGGTATAATTGTGGATTTTCTTTGTTTATGAGGCCAGCAGTTTCCATAACCTCAACGTATTGAGCAGTTTGATGCTCAGCAAAAGTGATGAGAGCCAGCACACAAGTGAAAGACTTGATGTGGCGGCAGTTTTCAGGATAATCAGGGCTAAAAAGAGAAGTTTTTGCCATATCAATGCAAGCGCAGCTCACAGCGAAATGAGCTGCTCAATTTCATATTTTGCATCTTCCTCAAAATCACGGGGAAATTGTGGATATGAATACCCTCAACAAGGGGCTACATCGCCCCATGAAGTTGCTGATGAAGTAGGGTGTTGGCAGGGGTGGCTGCAGCCTCATGATCCCTGAATCTTCAATTCTTTGGAGACTAATGTGAAAGTAGCATCATTTCTTTTCAAAATATAGACAAAGTCTGTAGCCAACGTTATTTGATAAGAAAGTTAAAATCTAAAAACTTTCATCTAGAAAGCTAGGATCTTAAAAGTGATCATATGGCTGAGAAAAATTCAAAATCACACTAATTATAAACATGAAGCATAGTTATCTCAAAGCACAATAGTCTGGGGAAATTTAGTTTTTTTGTCATAGATTATTAGAAACCCTTATAAAAATAGTTTGCTAGACAATTTATATGTGCCATAAATAAACTTGGAAACTGGAACCTATCCTAAAAGATACACTCCAATTTAAGGATTCAATACCAACTTAAGAAATGTTAACACTTGTAAGCAAGACTTCATTATGAAACAAGGCATGTCTAGTTACAATTAGAAAAATGCTAAAAGAAAACATTTTTAGATTATTGTAATGGGTTCAGATCACCAATTAATTGGTAAATCCTTAATCTCTAGTAAAATCAAGAAAATCCTGATCAAAGCGTGAGAATTAATAACACAAAATGAGTCTAGCTCCAAAAATGGTAATATTTCAAATCTTCTGACAATGAAAATGGTGATATTAAAAATCAAATTACCTGAGAAAATAGTAATATTGTCACAGCTGAAATAAAAACAATCCAATCATCAAAGAAAGGTAAAACAGCTATGACAAAACTTCAAATGAGATATGCTCCCAAAAAGGAAATATCTGTTTAATTAACGTCAAGAAGGAAAAGAATGATTTAGGTTCATAATGGTGCACCAAAAAGGAAAACAAACGAAATAAAAGAAAATGGTGCCATCAAGCAACCAGAAAAAAAGTCCACCAATGGTAATGAAGATTTGGACTCCACCAAAGCGCACAGGAGCCATGAAGCCAATAACCCTGATACTGCAAGCTCCACATACCACTGCAGTGCACAAATTCAGAAATTTGAGAAAATGAGTGCCTAAGAGAGAAATCAATTAAAGAAGAGACTGCACCATAGTTCCTAAAGAAGATTCAATATTTTCCTAATCCAATATTCAATTTATCACTTGATTTATTTTGATTAAGTTATATAGTATCTAGTATAAAAATACTAAGTTTTTACCTTAAACAAACAGCCTATTTCATAGAATCTTAAGTTTGTCCTTCATTTTGTTTTCATTTTAATTGCAAAAAAAGTGAAAAGTAGTGATTGCAAGTAACCAGTCTTAAGTAAACTATAGTTGAAGACACTAATTTTGACAGGACTCCTTGTAAGGTTGGGCTTGCAAGGAAAGAAGTTGATATAAGCTCCGTTGGGTCAAGGGAAAATTCTAACGTACACAGGATCAATAGTAAAGAAGATGCACAGTTGGCATGAGAGTGTCAAGTTTACTGCTCTCTCAGGAGGTTTAAGCCGAGCTGTTTAGTGTCAAATCTGTGCAACAGTTTATCCCTTTTGATGCCCCAAGTTCAAAAACCCCAGAGTTAAGCGAGCAGAACCCAAGTTGGTGAGACTGGTGCTCACTACAGGGGTGACGCAAACCACACAGTTGAGAAGAGAGAGTTCAGGGAAAACAGAAATGCCTAATATCAAGACCATAGAGGCATACCCTGGTGAAGAAGCAGCAGAAAGCTAACCCTGAATTAAAGAGATGATCAAGGAAAGGCTGCAAGTGTTGGAAAAAGAAGTAGTGGAGTTGAGGTTGTACCTAGATGGGGTCAAGACATCACTTGATGGGCTTGAGTGGCTTCTATACCTGTGTTGAAGCACATACCAGTGACTAGAAGATTTAATAACTGATCTAAAGGGACTCAAGGGATGGGTCCAACACCTTGAAGTGGAAAATGGAATAAACTGTACAAACATTGAATGAGTATGGTGATCGTTTGACCACCATGAGACTATTTTTGATGATATTAATCAAAACTTGGAGGGAATTAAGGATTAACTTCAAGTAAAACAAAGCCTGCTATAAGCCCTTCATTAGTAACCTCACATTTGGAAACGCCAGTGTTAGCTGCGCAGGGAACAACATCTCCACGACATAAGCAAAGCACTCCAGTTGTAAGTCCAGGGGAACGTCCCCTGTGTGTCAATTGGGCCCTCTTCCTGTTCCCAAGCAAAAAGGCTCTGAAGAGGGTGGCATTACCTCTCATCACCCAGGGCAATCTCGCACACATGGTAGACAAGCGCTGGGTAACAGCCCTCCCTCTTCAGATCCCTCCCCCAGTGCCCACATTCACCTCTCCTGAACTTGTACGCCTGATCAGGGATATTTGCGCCAAGTTTGCTGAAATGAAGTCAATCAGTCCGAAAACAAGTGGAAATGAGCCCAAAGATTAGGATCCACATAGTCAAAAAGGAATGAATATTGACTCATTGGCTAGAATTGCTGATGGTTTTGATTCAGTCAACACCTCAATCATCAAAATTAACCCCCTCCTAAAATTGTTGGGGATGGTCCCCAATGTGCAGGTAGCAGCATTGGACACCATCAATGACAGTTCAAAGCTCCCTTCCAGCCAATTGGGTGTTGCAGCCAATGCAACGATTTTAACCAAAGGAATGGCCCAGTGATTGGGCATGGGTGGGTTGGGAATCCCAAACCTGTTCCCAACCAATTGGGACTGCCCTTACGTGGGGTGGCTTTGGGGGATTTCTGATGCTCATCAGGCTAAACGCCGTCGCACCAACCATCATAAATGCAGTTGAGTCTCAGTTCATGCTTTTGAGGCTGAACCAACAGTAACTTAGCCTGCCACCAAACTCTTCGATGTAAGTTCCCAGTGAACTTATCTGTTCCCCATTCCAAAACAATTCGCTGGTTAGGTCAAGCTTGAGGGACCTGATTCCAGCTTGTTTCCTATCTAATTGACCACTATTTAATCAGTCGCATCATACTGAGAAAATTGTTGGTTGATTTTTCTTCAAATTTTCCATAAAAACCCTTCCCCAAAATTTAGTTTTTTATGTTGAAAATCAAACCGCCTTTTCCGCTGACAATTATACACCCCTCGGGGTTAACAGCCATGTTCATCTGGTATGCTATTATGTGCCTGTATGAGATTCTGGCTCACCAGCAGTTATGGATGAAACTCCTTTCCAGTTTCATATCCGTCGTACCAGCAGCAGTGCTTTTGGCATTCTTATTTGCCGTTCAGGTGCTCTGGCACCTAGGCTGGCAGGCTGGTCTAATTCTTACTTGTTGTTTGCCTGACATAATTGACCAACCATTATTTCTGACCCTTTCCGCCTTTCTCATAGATATTGGCGTAGCAATGGTCCCTCCTTTTCAACTGAACCGGGTTGTGAAGAAGATTTTCCCTGTCCATAACACCCCAGTTCCACCCAAAACTTCAAATCCATACCCCATAGTAGCTGCGACTATTTTACCCCTGTCAGTATGATCTGACATTCTGACTTGCAACAAGTTTGCCCCCCTATGAGCCTAGCAGTTTCCCCTGACCCCACTACCATCTCTTTGGTATCACTGGATTCATCCACAACCACCAATAAAGAGAACTCCGCTTACTTCTTAATATCTATGAAGATTAGTGTTGGGTCCCATCACATCTCCTTTGAGGCCCTGGTGGACACCGGAGCTGCAGGAAATTTTATGAGTGTTGAACTGGCCCAGCAATTGGAACTTGACCTGGATGCAGGTCCTTCAGTGATGGTTGCATCATCAGCCTCCCAAACCTCATACCTGGTTTGTTAACCAGTCACATTTTCAATACACCAGTTCAGCTTCTGCGATTGTTTTTCTGCTATGCCAAACTTGGTGTTTCTGGTGATCTTAGGAGTGGGATGGTGCACCGGCAACATGTTAAGATCCACCTGGAGTCTAACATGCTGTCATTCGTTAATGATCATCTGGAGGGTGAATTTTCCCTGATTGACACTCTTAAGAAAACTCAAGATCAAGTTCTATCACTTCCCTCATCTCTCCTGCGGGAATACCATCCCATTTCCAGAAAGTTTAATGCGCTATCAAAACATTTTCAATTCTGAAAAGGCGGATCATCTGCCTCCTCACACTAGATTTGACTGTGGATTTCGTACAATGGTGGAGTTGGTGAATATCACCTGCCCGTTGTATCCCCACACGGTGGAGGAGGAGGCTGCGCTCAAAACTTGGATGGAAGATACGCTGAAAAAAGGGTGATTGTTTAAGGAGATATCGCCAGTGGTGTATCCCATTGTCTTCACTAAAAGCTGATGGTTCACTCCGTCACTGCATGAACTATGGGCACTTAAATAAAGTCACGGTTTCTGATCCCTACCCCCTGCCTTTAGAGCAGATGATAAGCCAAGCAATTGCCAAAGCTCAGGTGTTCTCCAAGCTGTATCTCATCAATGCTTTTAATCAGATTCAGGTGATGAAAGGGCAAGAATGGTTAACAGCAATCCGGAAAAATCAAGGCATTTTCCAATTCTGCGTAATGCCCTTTGGTTTGAAGAATGCTCCCACTACATTTCAATGTATGATTGACAATGTACTGGGCGACCTCCAGTTTACTTGTGTGGTTGCATATGTTGACGACATTCTGGTTCACTCCCCAACTCCTGAACAACATGCTATTGACCTGGAAGCGGTTGTGGCCACCTTGCATAAGGCAAGCTTGTTCGTTAAGCCTTCCAAATGTGAGTTTTATAAGGAGGAAAATACCATTCTCAGGAACCTTATCCTTAAAGATGGCTATGCGATTCCTCCCAATAAGTTGGACGCTATCCGAGAATGGCCAACCCCAACAACCCAGAAACAGTTACAGAGTTTCTTGGGAACCATCTTTTTTAAAGAAATTTTCCCAGCACTTTCCCAGCTTTCTGCCCCACTCCACCCTCTTACAGGGAAGAATGTACCATTTCGCTGGACACCTGAATGCCAACAGGCGTTCAAATTAATCAAAGAGGTGATTTTTCCCCTCCCATTTTAAAACATGCAGATCCTGCCAAGCCATATATCATTGCATGTGATGCCTCCTCAGTAGCAGTGGGAGCAGTGTTGCTCAAAGAGATGATGGCTTGGAACATCCGGTCACCTATTTTTCCAAAAAGTTTACCTTTACAGAGCATCCTAGGGCCATCTATGACAAGGAGTTGGCAGCTGTAGCATGGGCATTGACCCATTGGAGGTACCTGTTACAGGGTGCTCAACATGAGTTAACGGTCTGCACGGATCACCAGGATCTCTTGTATTTCCGTAGCCCTAGAAATTGGCACACTGGCAAGCACGAACCTAGTTGAAACTTGTGCAGTTTCAATTTCAAATATGAATTTGTCAAGGGTGCACTTAACGTACTTCCTGATTTCCTCAGCTGAAACCCTGCTCACTGTCCCATGGATTTGAAAGAAGTGGATCTCATTACCATTATTCCCACTGCCCAAATTTTGATAATTGTTCCACCCATCATTTCTTTCGCTGCCCTTGCCCCCAATGCCCCACTTGTGGCTCAGGTCTTAGCCATTCAAATGACCTGCCCTGAAGGGGTAGAGTTAGTCGAGCAATTGACCCTCCAAAATCATAAACCCTCTCTGTACTCCTTGGTGGAGGGACTCATCTATTTTAGGTTGCAAATATGGGTTCCCCCTCTTTTCTGAGCCGAGGTATTTTGTGCGCATCACGACCCTCCCACGATTGGCCATCAGGGCAACAAAAAATGCATCAAATTGATAAAGTGAACCTATAACTGGGCAGGCTTAACTAAGGAAGTTCCAGGTTGGATCGCCCATTGTGTTACCTATGCCCAGGCAAAATTGGACTGCTCAGGAAGGAAGTGACTCCTGCATCCATTACAACAGGCGGAGGGTCCATGGACATCGGTGTCTGTGGACTTTATTATCAAAATCACCAGTTCCAAAGGCTTTACAGCAGTGATGGTGGTGGTTGATTGCTTTACTAAGTTTTCCCTTTTTATTCCATGTACTTCTACAATCATGTCTGAAGAGACCACCCAGCTCTTTATATGCCACGTGTTCTTGATGTTTGGTCTCCCACAGTAGATCATTAGTGACCATGGACCACAATTTACAGCGCTATTTTTGAATGAGTTTTTATCCATTCTAAAAATCACCCCTGTCGTTCCACCACTTACCACCCCCAGTCTAACGAACAAACCAAGTGGGTTAACCAGATTTTGGAACAGTATTTGTGCTGTTACGCTTCAGCCGCCCAGGATACTTGGGCCAATGACCTCCCTCTCGCCCAATTCACTTATAACAACAGTACTTATGCCTCTACGGGTTTTCTCCCTATGAAACAACGTTAGGTTATAACCCCTCTTTTTTGGTTAGTTCTTGTATATGTCCAGAGGTTCCTGCTGCCGCAGATCACGTTGAACATATCTTGTCAACCCAGTCCTTAGTATGGGAGCACCTCAAAAAAGCTATCAATGATTATAAATGGTTCACAGATCACAAATGGCTTCCCGGTCACAATATAGCAGTAGGTCCTCATGTCATGTTGGACACTCGCCACCTACGGATGCTGGTACCTTCTTAAAAGTTTGCAAGCAAATTTTTGGGTCCCCACCTGGTGGAGGAAGACTTGGGCAATGGTGCTTTTCATTTGAAACTGCCAGATCATTGAAACAGCATCCCATCTTCCATGTGTCCCTGTTGTCCCCATTTAAGTGGATTATCCCCACCGAACCCAAATCTATTGTGATAGAGGATGTGGAAGAAGCTGAGGTGGAAAACATCTTAGCATCCCACAAATCCCAGCAGTTGGTCCAGTATCTCATGGTTTGGAAAGGGTATTCGGCTTACAAGAGCAGTTGGGTTAAGGCTTGCAATTACACTAATTGCATGGAGTTGGTCAAGGCATTTCACGAATCCCACCCTAATGCCCCCCAAAAGGTCCAATAGTAATGGCGATTGAACTACCCAAGGCGCAAAAAAATGTGGCCCTTGTGTAGTTTCCCAGCAGCAGTGCCCTTCCTTTGGAAAAAGGAAGGGGTAATGTAAGTCCAGGGGAACGTCCCCTGTGTGTCAATTGGGCCCTCTTCCTGTTCCCAAGCAAAAAGGCTCCGAAGAGGGTGGCAGTACCTCTCATCACCCAGGGAAATCTCGCACACATGGTAGACAAGCGAAGGTAACAGCCCTCCCTCTTTTGATCCCTCACCCAGTGCTCACATTCACCTCTCCTGAACTTGTATACCTGATCAGGGAAATTTGTGCCAAAATTGCTGAAATGAAGTCAATCAGTCTGAAAACAAGTGGAAATGAGCCTAATGATCAGGATCCACATAGTCAAAAAGGAATGAAGATTGACTAATTGGCTAGAATTGCTGATGGTTTTGATTCAGTCAACACCTCAATCATCAAAATTAACCCCCTCCTAAAATTGTTGGGGATGATCCCCAATGTGCAGATAGCAGCATTGGACACCATTGACAAAAGTTTGAAGCTCCCTTTCAGACAATCAGGCTTTGTGTCCGATGCAATGCTTTTAAATGAATGAATGGCCCAGCGACTGGGCATGGGCAGGTTGGGCATCCTGAACCCGTTCCCAACCAATTGGGACCGCCCCTATGTGGGGTGGCCTTAGGGGATTTCCACTGCTCATTGGGCTAAACGCCGTCACGCCAACCATCATAAATGCAGTTGAGTCTTGGTTCAGGCATTTGAGGTTGAACTGACAGCAACTTGGCCTGCCACTGAATCCTTCGATGTAAGTTCCCAGTGAACTTATCTGTTCCCCATTCCTTAACAATTCGCCAGTTAGTGTTGAGCTTGAGGGACTTGATTCCAGCTTGTTCTCTCTCTAATCAACCACTAATTAATCAGTCGCATCATACTGAAAAATTGTTGGCTGATTTTTCTTCTTTAAATTTTCCATAAAAACCCTTCCCCAAAGTTTAGTTTTTTATGTTGAAATTAAACTGTCTTTTCCTCTGACACTTATAAAGCCCTTGGGGTTAAAAGCCATGTTTATCTGGTATTCTGTTATGTGCCTGTATGAGATTCTGGCTCACCGGCAGTTATGGGTGAAACTCCTTTCCAGCTTCATATCCTGCATACCAGCAGCAGTGCCTTTGGCATTCTGGTTTGCTGTTTGGGTGCTATGGCACCTAGGCTGGCAGGCTGGTCTAATTCTTACTTGCTGTTTGCCTGACACCAGTAGAGGAAGATCTGAACTTTAAACCCTATTAAAACCATGTTCACTCCTGGCGAGGGAACAATAGCAGGGTTTTTACAAATATACAAGAACAGCATGGATGGTGCTAGTGACAAGCAAAAGGCTTGTTACATCCAAGGCTGCATGATCCATGAAGCGCAGGAGATACTCAGTGCTAGTTTACGTCCTGGTTTGACCTTAACTGAGTTTAAGGAAATTCTGTTATCAGAATTCAGTAGTGCACAGGATGATGAGAATATGAAGCAAGAGTTTATATTAATGAAAATGGGCAATACAGAGATAGTCTCAAACTACGCCGCTCAATACTACCTTTGAGCACAACAACTATGAACAATAGGGACCTGTGACTTAACTACCACGAAGACTGTCCTACTAAGTTCCTTAGAAGCACACACAGCCCTCAAGATGCACATGACGCTTGTGGTAAAAACGTCTGAATCTCTCAAGGCCTAAGGAAGCTTTACTCATTGTGCAAGGAACTTATAAGATTAAAAACAAACCAATGACTCAATTAACATGCAGAGTCAGAAAAGCGGTGTATGCTACACAGGATAATAGTGACAAGCCAAGAGACAAGAAATTTAAACCAGTTTCACAGTATCAGCACAAGGAGTTCACATGCCACAAATTCACAAGCCTGTTCACCATTGGCAATCTTGTCTGATGAAAGGTGATGAAGAAAAACCCCCTTCACAAAAAAGAGGAAACCCCTGGAACCGTAAATTGGGTGAAGCTACACGTGGAAGGAGAGGACGATCACTAAGATGAAGACTTGATGGATGCTGGTTACCATATCTTAGGAGCCCCCAGTACTGTATCTGTACCTGCACAGTTACGGATACATGGATCCACAAATGAGGGGTTGAACTCTACATACCTAGCTCAAGCAATTAAGTCCACCTAAGTAGTCAATAGTCTAGAGGAAGGTGAACAACTTGTATTGGACACCTTCAATAATATTGAGAAGACTACTACACTGCACACTGAATTGACGTCCAATACACCCAAGAAATTAGAGGAATACAAAATATCAGCTGATGACGTGCTGTCAACTGGAAATCCATTTGGGAAGAGTGTAGCCAAAACGAAAGTTGTGATACAGCGTGTACGTGTACTGGCAGTCCTCAATACTGGGGCCCCAATCAGTATCATGTCCTCAAGATTGATGAAGCTGAAATTCATATAAATCAACTACTATGTGAGATATCAGACTGCAGGGCCTGACACCACGCATGCATTAGGGACTTACTCTGCCTTACCCCTACGCTTTGGAAGCATGGTACTAACTGCCCTTGCCATAGTTTTGGACAACAATCACTATGACTTCTTTATCAGCACACAGTTTTTATTGAAGTTCAGAGCAAAGATAGACTTTGTTAGCAGCACTGTGAGTCTGCTAAACTACCAGATGCCCCTTGTGTTTAAGGACGAATACCTGAAAACAAGGAAGCAGCGGACATGTCTGGTTGCAACTGAGAAATCAATCTACCCGGTGCACTACATACTTCATGAAAAAGATGTGAAATAACAATCTGCTTTAGTGTGCGCTAAAGCTGGGCTACCCTTGAGTGCCAATGAGGCAATGGAGTTTTGACCAGGAGAACAAAGAGTTATGCACACCACCATAAGTGTGAAGATCCCCCAGAACACTGTACTCAAAATATACACCCAAGAAGGAGTACACAAACTGAAGCCAGGAGTGCTGCCTGGATTCTTTGACTCTAGTCACAAGGATGAAGTGACTATCCTCCTGGGAAACATCACCACTCAACCTATCCGAACTGAGAAAGGACAAGTTGTGGTGTGTGTGAAACTAACCAATTATGATACCATCGAGTCAGTACATTCTGTTGGATTATACAAATTGGGAATTGCTGACATGACATAGGAAGAACGAAAAGAGCTGGATGACTTACTGGAAGATTTTGAAGATATTTTAGCCAAGGACCAGGTGATTATGGTCTAATAAAGGAGAGATACACCATATGGATACAGGTTTGGCTATACCTTTCAAACCAAAGCCATACCACCAATCAAAAATAGAAGAAGAGGTTATCACTAAGGAGCTTCAACAATTTACAGATGCTGGCTTGTTGAGGCCCTTAAAGAGTCCATGGGCCTCACCACTCCTGTTGGTGCACAAGAAATATGGCTTGCACAGGGTTGTCATGGACTACCATTGTTTGAATAGAAATATGAAAAAGATTTTTACCCTCCTCAAGAATTGATGACGCCTTGAAACGGTTGAGTGGTTCAAAGTATTTTTCAGCAATGGATCTGGCCAGTGGGTACTGGCAGATGGAACTATCACCTGAAGACCAGGAAAAGTGCATCTTGATCAGCAGCCAAGGCTTGTTTAAACTGACCTGGATGTCACAAGGGCTGTGCAACGCCCTGGCAACCTTTCAACGCGCCATGGACCAAATATTTGGAGAACTAAAGATGACGTTTGTTCTAATCTATCTGAACGATATAACTGTATTCAGTAGAACTTTCAGAGAGCATATCAAGCACCTTTGAGAGTTGTTCATGTGGTTGAAAGAATTGAATCTTATACTGAAATGGAGCAAATGCACCTTTCTCAAGAAGCAACTTGAGATCTTGGGACATGAGATCAGTGCACAGTGGATTTGATCTCAATAAGGAAAGGTGAAGGCAATAACTAAAATTGAGCGTCCAAAGAGTATGAGGGACGTCCAGGTGTTACTGGGCATGATCGGCTACTACAGACAGTTCATCCTGTGGTTTGCAGACTTGCCTACTCACCAGCGTACGTACTAAACAAGGACTCTAAGGTTGAATGGGGACCAGAGCAATACTAAGCCTTTGAGGATTTGTTGAAGAAGTTGGTAAAGGCACCAATACTAACATACCCAGACTTCAACAAGCCTTTTAACTATACACCAATGCCATCAACGTAGGACTCAGTGCAATACTAATACAACTAGACAAGGAGGGGATTGACCATCCCATCAAATACTATTCAAAGGTCTTTACCAAATCAGAAAGAAACAACACTGTTACGGAGCACAAATATCTTGCAGTGATTAGAGCAGTGAAGCATTTCTGACCATACCTATAAGGAGTTCACTTTAAAGTTGAAATGGACCATGCATCCTTACGCTGGCTCAGGAACATGAAGGATCCTAATAGAAGACTAGCCAGATGGGCTGTACAGCTTCAAGTATATGAATTTGAAATTATAAACAGGGCCAGAAGCAACCACTTGAATGCAGATGGGCTCTCAAGATTGCCTGTGTTCTATTTTCATGTGCATGAGAGCAATCAACTTTAAGACCTAATTTGATTACCTGAAGAAAGATGGGAAGAAAAAACTGAAAAAGTCAAATCAGTTTTAAAAAAAAGGTTTAAAGGACACTCAAAGAGTAGATGGAAAACTCCAGAAGTTTATTAAGGGAAGTGATATTTATATGTGTGACCTAGAAATTAAATGGAAGTAGTGATGGAGGCACACAAACACGTTGGGCATGAAAGATTTCAGAAGACCCTGGCATATCTCAAGGACCAGTTCTACTAGGAGGCTATGACTGACAAGGTGCATCAAGCCTTGGAGATGTGTTATCATGTGCAAGCTTTAGACCGTTGGAAAAGAAGTTCGAGTTTAAACCAATCCCATCATTTGCACCTTTTTACAATGTATCTATCAATGTGGTAGGACCTCTTCAACTGCCTCAAGTGGTAACAGGTTTGTGAAAGTAGCGATTGATCACTTCACAAAGTGGATTGAGGAAGCAGCAATCAAGACATACACCGCAGGGACCACTGCCCAATTCCTTTGCAATCAGATTATCACAAGACACGGTTGTCCCCAGATCTTGCTATCAGTTAACAGGAAGAACTTCATCTTTGAAGTAGAGAGAAAACTTATGGTCTTGGTAGAAGTGAAACAGCTGTTCACTACCCCTATACACCATCATCAAATGGAAGTGTGAAACAAGTAAATGGGACATTAGAAGGGATCCTCAGGAAGATAGCAGTTAACTAAAAATCAAAGTAGGATATCCTCTTACCATCCGCACTGTTTGCTTACTGACTTAGTCACCACAGGGTCATTGGGATGTCTCCTTTCAAGGCTCTCTACAGGAGAGAAGCCGCCTTACCTACCCTGTTGGCTCCAATAATTGCTGCGGATTGCAAGAACTTACCCCCTGGTAACTATCAGCAAGAGGTGGCTGATGGCTCATATGCATACAACTAAAATCTTGGAAAACCATCAAGCACAGTATTACAAAAGGGAAGAAAGACAGTCAGACATGTTAAAATGCTAGAATTTGAAGTCAACGTTAAAGTGTTGTTTTATCACGTCCATGGAAGCCATCCTGAGAAGCTTCAAGCCGTTTGGACTGGACCACAGACTATAATGGCCAAGAGGGGCCATGAATACTTTATCCAAGATGATGCCATTAATATTGCATTCAATAGAGTCCATGCAAAACACCTTAGATCCTACCTTCAATCTCATCTTGGAAGGGGTGGTGTCATGGATTTGGAACACCACAAAATTGGTAAATCCTTGACCTCTGGTAGAATAAAGGAAATTATGATTGAAGCACTAGAATTAATAACATAAAATAAGTCTATCTCTGAAAATGGTAATATTCCAAATCAAATTGGTCATAAAAATGATAATATTAAAATCAAATTAGCTGAGAAAATAGTAATACTGTCACGGCTGAAATAATAAACAATCTAATCATTAAAGAAAGGCAAAACAGCTTTGACAAAACTTCAAATGAGATATGCTCCCAAAAAGGAAATATTTGTTTAAGTAACGTCAAGAAGGTAATAATGATATAGGTGCAGAATGGTGCACTGAAAAGGAAAACAAACAAAAAACGGTGCCATCAAGCAACCAGGAAATTAAGTCCAACAATGGTAATGAAGATTTGGACTCCACCAAAGCGCACAGGAGCTACGGAGCCAAAAACCCTGATACTGCAAGCTCCAAATACCAATGCAGTGCAAAATTCAGGAACTTAAGAAAATAAGTGCCTAAGCGAGAAATCAATTAAAGAAGAGACTGCACCAAAGTTCCTGAAGAAGATTCAATATTTTCCTAAACCAATATTCATTTTAACTTAATTTATTTTAAATTACGCTTTTTAGTATCTAGTATAAAAGTACTAAAATTTTTTATCTTAAATAAACAGCCTATTTCATAGAATCTTAAGTTTGTCCTTCATTTTGGTTTCAATTTAATTGGAAAAAAGTGAAAAGTAGTGACTGCAAGTAACAAGTCTTAGGTAAACTACAGTTGAAGACACTCATTTTGACAGGACTCCTTGTAAGGTTGGGCTTGCAAGGAAAGAGGTTGATATAAGCTCTGTTGGGTCAAAGGAAATTCTAATGTACAGGATCAATAGTAAAGAAGATGCACAGATGCATGCGAGTGTCAAGTTTACTGCTCTCTCAGGAAGTTTTAGTCGAGCTGGTTAGTGTAAATCTGTGCAACAGATTATCCCTTTTGATGCCCCAAGTTCAAAAACCCCAGAGTTAAGCGAGCAGAACCCAAGGCGGCGAAAATCATCTATTGATAGTAACCATAACTTATTGCAACATATCAATTTCTACATCATTAGATTTTGAATTTTATTTAAGGTGGGCTGACCTGGGGATGATACTGAACCAATGAAGGATGGGGAATTAAAATTTTTGGGAAAGGAGGATAAAACCTGGAAAACATTCATGCGCGGCATATGATAAGCCAGGAACTTCATGCACCACCTTTGCTATTTGCTATCTCAGTTCTGGGCATTGGTGCACAATGCCAACACAGTCATAATCGTCCCCCACATAAAGTTCACTACTGGGATCAAACTTGGGGAGGCAGTGGTAGAGGTTCCATATTCTATCACTGGGGTATCCTCCCCCCAATTGATATAACATTAAATTCTGGTACATTTTATATGTTTTTAGGATTTTTGACCAACTTTTCAGCTTAATAAGTTATTGCTGGTTTTCTAGTGGATATCCCACTAGTAAATGAATTGGATATCGCTTGACCTTGATTTTAGTTTATAATGCCCAGAAATTTTTGGGTAATTCACCAGGTTTGGATCCATCAGGGATTAATCTATGCAAATACTTAAGATCTTGCTTGGCAGAGTTGCCAAAAAAATTGGGCATCTGATAGTTAATTATTATTAACTACAGGTGTACTGATTGGGATAAGTTGGGTTTCATCACCAAAAGTTTGAGAATTTAATCAGCAGAAATGAGGAAAGTGATGCTGCCTGCAACTATCAAAATCAAACAGTTGGTTTGCGACCTGCTATAATGGGTAAAGAGTCCCATTACCTAATAAGGTTGCTAGTCAAAATGGTTGGTTTTCTGTCTTCAAGCATGAATGTTAGGGACACATTTTCTGGCACTTTCCATTTTCAGCTCTCTGGGATGTCCAATGGAGAAATTCCTAGCCCAATGGAGAAAACCATTGCCAGTAGAGACGTTGTAGGTAAATTTAATGGCAATGGCTGCCATTTCATGGCTGAGGTGTTAAACAAGTTGGGCGTCAAATTTCCCCTATAATTCCCTAGCATTTTATAATAATAAATCAGATTGGTACAATTGCAGATGGAATTACTAAGTAAATTTATATTCAGTTAAAATTTATTAAAGTACAATAATTGTGGACTCTTTTATGTGAATAAGCAGTAAGGATTGGATATCCTTAGAAGAGAAGCAGAACTTTGATGTAGATCTCCACAGGCTTAGCATTACAGAAACTAATGTTGAGAACCTCAGAATCTGATAATGGATTAAGTTCAACCAGAATAGGGAAGAAGTCCATAAAACTCAACATAATCAGTAATTTGTGGATTATTCCAATTTAGCATTGGACCATATCTGGCTTATTAAACTAAAGATAATAGTCATCATACTATTATTGTCCATATATCTATCAAGCAATGTAAATTGTGCACATCTAAACCTGTAAAGTTAACTTCTGGAAACAATTTAGCATAGAACCCAGTTCCAACGTTTGGTGCTCACTACAGAGGTATTTGAATAAGATAAGCAACTTACAATGTCATATAAGGAAGTAATAAGAAAGCTATTGATCAAATTGGCAACCATCAAAAAACTCATCTTAAATATAGCCAATTATAGGAAATTGGTTGCCCTAGAGGAGAGAGTCACTAAGATTTAGAAAAGAGTAGAAGAAGTTTTCAATTTTCAGCAATGAGTTACTCAGAATAGTAAAGTCTTCAAAAAGAAAGGAGGCATAATCAAAGAAGCTTTATATCTGAAAACGAAAAGTGAAACAGATTGCATTTTTTTGGGCTTACTTAGCTCAGAAATGGGACAACTAGTGAAACAAGTCAATGAACCAAAGAATCAGAGATGTGATTATGAACCTTATACAGTGACCAACGCCAAAAAAGACCCCAAGAACTCCAATTTGAAAGTCAAAGACTCCTAGGAATATGCTGACAACATTTGCCACATATTTCAGAGATAACCCTCAAGATTACTCCTCTAGTCAGTGGGTAACCAAGCTAAGAGTTTCATCTAGAGAAAATTTGAAGAAATTCAAAATCACGCCAAAATTACCCACTTTTCACTGAGATAAGGCACTTGCATTCTTCAGCCAGTTTTACATGACTATGTTTGTGTATGGTGATAGACAAAAGTTTTTGATAGCCATGAATTGCTTGGCTACAGACTACCAAAAAATTGTAGTTACCTAATCTAGAGGGAGACAGCCGGTCTTATTTGGAGGTCAAGGTTGCAATAATGAAGGATTTTATAGAGTTCCTCACATATGTCAAAACGAAAGCAAGAATTCATGGGGATCCAATTCCTAAATGATGAGACCTTAGCGAATTCCATTAATTAATTCTACCAAGAATCGCAGATTTTGGTCAGAGAAAAAGTCTTGACCAACTTTGACATATTGATTACATTACAAGTGGCTCTTCAGCCTTATTACAATTTACATTGAATGATATCATCTAAGTTATTTACTGAAATAACCACTTTGCAAAAGATGGATCACTTGAGGATGATGAAAGTCACGTTCAAGGCCCCTGATTGAAGCTTAAAGCCTATTTTGGTCAGGAATTTGAGTCCCACCAAATTGACCAAACCTGCTAAGGAATCAACTAATTGAACAGTGCCAAGAAATTAGCTTGAGGGTTTCAAATGGACAGATAAGAGTAACATGCGCTGCACCAGTGCAGAAGGATAGGCCACTTCACTGCTCAGTGCTTCATTAAGAATCCTAAGGAGCAAATCAATGTGGTCCAGGCAAAGGAAGCCAAACTCTCACCTGAGTTTGGAAATGTCCTGTGGCCTAGATGGTAAACAATCTAAACTTTAGTTAAACCCATTCCTCTCAATATCCTAAATGAGGATATTGACATCAGTAATCTGTTTGTCAACAACAATTCACAGGACCAGCTTTATCAAGTTTTCAACTTAGACGTCAATGTTTCAACCATAGCCAGAGTAAAGGGGATTGACCCTAAAATAATCAAAGAGGTTTCTCACCCATATGCATGCCAACTAGTGGATAAGGTTCAATCTGCTGAAAATCCAGGTGATCTGACTAAGGTCAGATTAAATGAGGCGAATCTGTCAATCCACCCTAAACGCAATTAAGAAATCATTTTTTGGTTTGTTAATGCAAATAATTACATCCTTAATAAACAAATAACGCCACTATACACTCAGTAAATACTATTTTGCAATACTCTAGTGTGCATATATTAATATACTTGTCAATCAAGTACATGTGTGAGCGATTATTGACAGTGGGGCACCAATTAATATTGTCTTGGCCAAGTTGGTGAATAAAATGAGAATCTATCCCAATTTGGAACATAAAGAAGAATATGGAAATACCAGCCTAAATATGACTATCTCCTGTAGAGCATATAGCGCATTACCACTCATATTTGGATCCCTGGTGGTAACCGCGCCAGCTATAGTTTTGGTCAATCAAAACTACTACATTCTAATCAGGACCAAGCTTTTAAGAATATATGGAGTTAAATGTAACTTTGAGAATTATACATCAATCATATTGGGTCAAAAGCTACTTCTAGTCTATCTGAGAGATGATAAACTCTTCTTACTAGGAGAAATAATTTCATTACTCTAAGCTAAAATTATGACATTATCCTGATTCACTACCAATTGGTTGGTGTCATGGAAACGGCAGAAGAAGTTTAGACTGACCTGCTAGTCGGGATGCATAAGCACCCAAAAATTAAGCCAGAATGCCAGAGGCATTGCCAACTGGATGACTTGGTATGGAGCTGGGCAGAGGAAATGACAAAGTGTTGGTGCAGCAACATGGTGAGAATGATCCTGATGACAAACCACACTGAACCCACTCCTGACCCAGGGGGTCTTGCTGCAGGGGTGGAATCACTGAGATAGTCTTGATAAGATCCTCAGCATATGGTGCCATCTCAACCAGGATGGCAAGGAGACAGATTCTCTCTTGCAATTGGTGGACATAAGGCCACAAGATTACCATGTATTGCTGCTGGAAGTTAGTGATCATGGGGTTGTAAAGCCAAAAATATTGGACTCGCTGAACCCAATTGATGATGGAGGGGGCCATAAGGAACAAGTGTACTGGTAGAGCCCATCCAGTGTTTGGACTAATGGGCCACCAGGGAAATGTCATCAGGGATGCAGTCAGAAGAAAAATAAAATTTGTTTTTTTTTAAATTTTATATGAAGGAAAAGGAAGAGAATAGGCCAACAATTTTCTCAGTGCTATGCAACTGATTAAATAGTGGTCGATTGGGGTAGTGCTAAGAGAGGATTGGGTCCCACAATTTTGACCTAACTGGCGAATTGTTTGGGAATGGGCGGGTTTGTTCCTTGAGAACTGACGTTGCAAAATTAAGAGGTGGGCCAAATCTCTGTTGGTTTGACCTCAAACGTCTAAACTGGGGCTCAGCTACATTTTCAATGGTTGGCATGACAGTGTTTACCCCAATGAGCGATGGGAATCCCCCAAGGCCACCCCACATAGGGGTGGTTTCATTTGGTTGGGAGCAGTTTTGGGACACCCAACCCACCTGCGCTTGGTCACTTTACTGTCCATTTGGTCAAAGGCAGCACATCGGCCACAACGCCTGAATTGCCAACAGAGGGCTTCAAACCCTCATCAATGGCGCCCAATGATGGTTCTATTGGCTCATTGATTGAATTGAAGCCGTCAGGCATTCCAGCTGATACCTCAGTCTTCATACCTTTCCAGCCATTTGAGATTTGGCCATCAGCCAGATTGCCACTTGAATTAGATCTGACTAATTTTAATTCAACAATCTCAGTGCAGATTTTGCTAATTCCCCGCAACAGTTCTGCTGAGGTGAGTGTGGGTACTGGGGGTGGGATCCAAAGCGGGAGAGCTGTTACCCATCGCTCATCTACTATGTGAGCGAGATCACCCTGAGTAATGAGGGGTACTGCCATCCTCTTCAGTGGCTTTTTATTTGGGAATGGGAAGATGGCCCAATCAAGGGCCAAGGGACGTTACCTGAGACTTGCAGTTGGACAAAAGTGAAGAGAAATGCCAATGGAAATCCCGGAAAATTGGGAAATTCCTGTTACAAAGCAAGACGTTAAACACCATAATGCCAGTATTACAAATAAAAGTTAATACAGGATTGACTTTGGATATACACAAGCTATTGTATGGATAGGTTGGTAGACCATGGAAGAATACCATAATAGAGCTATGGGTGGCGCCTGAAATAGTGATGCCAGGCCATGGAGAAATCTGAGTTCTGGAGAATTTGATTGACAATCCAATAAAGTTTGAGAAAATTCAGATTGTCACAGTAGTCCATCTGATCCCAATGGCAGAATTGTGAAAATTTAATGATTTTAAACCTTTGCTGAGATGAGATTGTCAGCAGGGGTTGTCAAGAACATTAATTTTTTGGTCAACCAAGAGCAACTCGCTGATCTAATGTAAAGACAGCAGGAAAAGGTGCTCAAACTATTTGAAAAGCATTAGGAAAATCTTATTCTAGGGTGATTATGACTTAGGATATGCAAAGAACATAATCTATAAAGTCAACACCTGGGAAATTTTACCAGTACATATGAGACCAATTTGATAGTTGAAGGCAGTGGAGTTGGTAGTGAAAAAGGAAATTAGCAAACTAGTGGAGCACAGGCTCCTAGTTCCATCGTCAAGCCCCTGGGAGAGCCCTATCCTGATAGTGAAGGAAAAAGATGGCTCTAATTGGGTGGTGATCAACTATTGGAGGCTGAACAAGATAACAAAAAAGATGTGTATTCAATACTAAGAATCAATGAAGCTCTAGATAAATAAGGAAGAAGCAAAGTACTCTCCACAATAAATCTAATCACAGGATATTTGCAAATTAATTTTGCCAATGTAAGACCAAGATGTGCACAATCATTATTTCACATGGGTTATATCAACCAATGAAGATGCTCCAAAGTGTTTGCAATGCAACTGAAACATTCCAAAGATCCATGGACGCCATAATGAATGACATGAAGTTGTCATGCGTCCTGGTGTACTTGATGACATAAATGTGTTCAGTAGGACCTTTACTGACCATTTTTACCACTTGAAAATGTCTTCAAGAGACTGTATGCAGCTAATCTAAAATTTAAGCCGAGGAAGTGTTACTTTTTAAAATAAATTTTAAATATCTGGGGTTCATCATCAAATTAAATGGACTGCAGCTGAAAATCCAAAAAGATTGAAGCCATAAAATGGATGGCCACCCTGAGAACTGTCTGAGATATCCAAGAGTGCATTGGAATAGTCAGATATTACTGAGAATTTATATATGATTTTTCAAGGATCTCCAAGCCCCTATTCCATTTTTTGAAGAATCTAAGAAAGGACTCATATGTTATGAAGAGACCCAGGATTCTTTAATGAGTAACGTTAGTATCTTATAAATTTTCATTTTTTGAAATTTCTAAAATTTAAACGGGAGATTATAGTATAGACTAATGCTTTGTTAATAGTGATTGGCTCCATCCTAAGTCAAGTGGATGAAGTTGGGGATGAGCATCTGGTAGCTTACATGAGCTGGAAATTGTAAGCATCAGAACGGAATTACACCACTACTAAGCGTGAATGCCTTGTGGTGATTTATGCCTGTAAGCACTTTTGAATTATATTCATGATATGCACTTTAAAGTGGTGATGGAACACTCCTCCATGCGTTGGTTGCGCAATCTGACAGAACCAGAAGGACGTCTGGCCCAATGGTCACTGAAACTTTAAGCTTACAACTTTGAGATAGTCCATAAAGCAGGAGCTTCTCATCAAAATGAGGATGGCTTATCAAGGTCACCAATGGTCCAAGTGGTATATCTTCAGAATGATGAGCTATATCAGAGAATGGTCAATTATAAAGATGGAATGAGCCCTGATAAATCCAAGCTGCGCTTTTAAAAGCACTGGAAAACACTAAGACCAAGGATGGACAGGTATTCAATACAATCAATGGAAAATGATTGGTATTCCCAAAACCATCAGAACAAGTGAAAATAGTTCAAGCCACATATAAGGTTGCCAGGCATGGAGGCCTGAGGAAGGCAACCAACCACATTCATCAGTATTATTAATAGAGTTTATCAACTATGATGCGGACAATTATCTGGCTTTCTGCGTGGAGTGATAGTTGCATAAGCCACATAAGAACACAACTGGTTATCAAGTGGTCCATCCTAGATTCGCCTGGCATACAGTGTTCATTGAAATGATGGGACCACTGACTATGAGCATGGGGTGAGTCAAATACATTATAGTTACAAGTGATCATCTGACTAGATGGGCTGAGATGAAGGCCCTGGAAAAAGTGGATATAGCAAGTACTACATGGTTTACCCTGGATCAAGTGGTTTTTTAGCCATGGATGCTGTTAGAATTTTTTACCCATATTCCCATCCTACTAGATTACCAGGGGTTGCTAGTCGATAATTCCCTATAGCGAAGTGAATTGGATATCAGTTGACCCTGACTTCAGGGTAACTATGTTTGGGGATTTTAGGTTATTCGTCTGGGTCAGATCCGTCGAGGATTGATCCAGATGAATGATTAAGATCTTGTCAGGCAGAGTTGCTGACGAAATAGGGACATCTGATAGTTGATTAACTATCAGGTGTACCAATTGGGATCAATTGGATTTCATCACTGACCTACTAAAAATTTAAGGATCAAGTTGTGAGGCGAGTAATGCTACCTGCAACTAGTGAATTGATCAGTTGGTTTGTGACCTGCCTTAGTAGTAACAAGTCCCATTACCTAAGCAGGTCACTTGCCAAATATGGTTGGTTTGCTTGAATCAAGAGAAAAATGTTAGGGACATGTTTTCCGACTCTTTCCATTTTAGGTTTCAAGGATGTCCAATGATAGAATCCTAGCCAGAATGGGGAAAATTATCGCTGCTGAGACAAGTATGGGTAATTTAATGGCAATGGCTGCTGTTTCATCAAGGAGGTGCCAACCAAGGGTTGGGCGCCAAATTCCCCACTATAAATTCCCTAAGGAATATATTAATGAAAAACAGTAATTACCAGATTACCTACCACAGTAATTACCAGACCACTTTTACAAGAGTATTATCTTAATATACTTTATCAGAATACATTTCAAGTTCTATTCTTTCTCAAGGAAGTTATTGCTGTGTGCTCTAATAGGGAGAATATTTTAGGATAAATAGTAAGGATCTGAGCGGGGATCCAGAGAAGAGAAGCTGAATCAAGTTGGGAATTGCTGCTGACTGGGAGTCACAGAGAGAAACCGTAAACAGGGATCTGAGCATGGATTGAGTTAGGCGGTACCAGGGAATGAATCCCTACCAAACACATCCTAAATATTTTGAGAGAAAATACCAGCCAAGCGTTGGGCTGAATTATAATACTTTAATTCAACTATGGATAGTAGTCTCCATACTATTATCAACAATTGTATTTTACTATCATACAATGCAGAAAATTGCATGACAATGAGCCTGTGCAGTTAATACATTTATAGGGATTATTAGCTGAGAATAATCAGAAAACCTATAAATTTTAACAGATGCCCAAAAGTCTTGGTAAGTGACAACAAATGAATTTCACATCCCATGTGATCTCAAGGTTAACAAAATAATGGGGATCCAAGGAACTGTGTCAGTACCCTACTGGCCAGAGACAAGTGGTTTGGTAGAACAATTAAATATAATTTTGGCCATGACTCTGAGGAAGCTGGTTGCTAGAAAAACTTCCTTGAGGGGAACCTACCTCAGTTTGGTGACATTCACATAACATTATTCACCATACATTGATGGGGAAAACGCTGCTCAAATTGTTATATGGAAGGAAGGCCACATTACCATCAATTTTATATCTGGTGGTTGACATTGGAGATGAGTGCTGAGCAGTATTTAATCTGACTTTTGAATATACTGATTGAAATGCAGTTGCAAGCATTGATATGACCTTGAAGAAAACATCAAGGCCAAAATGACAGACAATAAAACTGACTGGCATTATCTAAATACCGTGTAGGCGCTAGGGTAGCATAATGTGAAACACATGGCTTTGGGAGAAGAAATAAATTAGATGCACCGTGGTTGGGTCCATTTGAGATTATCATCAAGATAGTGGTGGATGCATATTCCATCAAGAAACTCACATATGGAAGAATTGCCAACAGGGTCCATACTAAGTACCTAAAGCAGTGGGTCCAAGAAAAAAAGAGTGTTCCCAATGGATCGCTAAACCATTAAAATGGTTAGGTCATGACAATTTTTGGTTAAGTTCTAAAAAAACCTGCTGAAAAAAATAAATGGTTAAATCTTGAAAAATAAGACCTCAGAACTATGTCAAACTGGTAGGTCTGAGTATACCTAGGAACCAGTTTGTGGGAATAAAATAAAAGATGGACTTATGAACCAAATAAAGGTCATGTCCCATATAAATATAGATAAAATATAAAAAGTTGATATTATATGAAAAGAAGATAAAAACATAAAGATAAAAAGACATACAATTTATAATTTTTTATTAGTTATCCTCAATTTGGGGATGATTCCGCTTATTTGCCTCTTGAGGGAGGGAGGATGTATGATAGTAGGAGTAAATAAATCACAAAAATCTATTAAAGATTGAAGGTTAGCAAGGGCTAGACCTACTCAAAACCAAGTTTGTTGAGCAAAAGCTGAACCCTGAGAGAATGCAATGAAGGGAAGAGAAATTAAGATGTTTTACTTGCCAAATGTGATACTCTGGTTTGGGGAGAAAAGCAACAGAAAAGAAAGAGGCGGTCAGAAAATACCTTAAATAGTCCCAATATGGCATTGGAGCTGTAAGATTAGTCTTAAGTGCTTGCCAGCGGGCTTCATCAAGAACGTTGGACATGTGGACCAGCATAGAGCAAGGGATACTGGATGGAGGATTCCAAATCATGCTTCCAAAAAAGCCATGAGAGGGAGATAGCAATATGAAGCACCAGAGACAAGTTATTCATGCAAGGAGTGAGAAGCATCCTGAAGTTGACAAGTATGAGCTTCTTGTAATTTAAAGCAGAACGAACAATGGAATTTGGGGAAGGCGGAAGTTTTATGGCCCAACTTCAAAGTACTTGGCCTGCAAAACAAAGAGCGTAGGCTGTAACATCTTAATCTAAGATGCTTGAGAGATTGAAGGTGTTCAGAGCCTCATCCAGGGCCTTATTTACTTGGTTCATTGATTTGCATAGGGAAGCTCAAAATTTTAACAATTTCTGATAGTTAGTTTGGTCAAAAAACAGCTGTTTTATAATATTAACCAAATCATAAAAGAAACTTTGGAAGAAAATCGGAGCTGGAACAAAATGACGGACTTATATATTGGATGGCATTTCTTCAAGTGACTTGATGATTACAATGGGATTACTTGCAAAAGAAGATGAATCAAGCAGAGTATTGAAGTCTAATTTGGTAATTAATGGAAGAGGGAGAAGAAGCTGTGATTCATTCAAGATGGTTGTTATTTTGGGTTCATCAGGATCAGATACTGTTTCTGATAGTTCAGCAGAAGGACTCTCTACATGCGCTTGACTTGGAGTATGGGTCCTAGAAGGACCATAAAATATTATCTGAGAAAAACAACTCATCAATTGTAAGAGATGGGCATCCTCAGCAGAAATATTGTTAAGGTATTTCTGGTACTGAAAGAGTTTTTGACATATATGCTGGATGATAGGGGAAATGTCAACTTTTTATATTATTAGCATATTTCAATTAAGTGTATCTTAAGCTCTTTTTTTATTTTGGTACAATTAAATTCTAATTTATGAAATAAGCTCTTTAAAAAGAAAAAAATAAAAAAATGATATAAGCAAAAAAAGTTATAACAAAAGCAAATATATTTAATAATTTTTATTTTTGATGCAAGAAATACATTGATGGTAGTAACCTCCTGTCAAGGACAAGGAGGGAGATAGGAAAAAAGGATACCAAACCAAAATTTTTAGCATGACAAAGGGTGACATGCCCTGACTGGGGGAAACCCAGCTTTCTGGGACTAGCATTGTTACAAATAAAATGACTAGACTGGCATAGCAGTGGGTCATGAGGACCGCACTCTGAGGTAGCAGTAGTGAGGAAGAAAAGAAAGTGAACTGCAGGCCAAAGGTTATTCTGAGCAGCGTTGAGTGCAGACAAGCTGTGCACCGCTGAAGTCTAAGAAGTTGTAATTGACCTGGTCCAAGGTGGCATACTTCTGTCCCAATTTTATTATCACTAGAAATCTAGGCAAGAGGGGGGATGTTCTGGGATTTTTTTCCCACCTTTTAGCTTCCTGGGCTATCTGCTGGTTTTCTAGGGGATAAGTCCCACTGCAAATGAATCAGATATTGGTTGACCTCTATTTTGGGTAATTAATGTTCATGGATTTTAGGTAAGTTTCCAGTTTTGAATCTGTCAGGAGATCAATCCATGCAAATGCTTAAGATCTTGCTGGGCAGAGTTGCCAAAAAATTGGGCATCTGATAATTAATTGTGATTAACTACAGGTGTACTGATTGGGATCAGTTGGGTTTCATCACCAACTGATTGAGAATTTAATCAGCAGTTTTGAGGCAAGTGATGCTTCCTGCAACTACCAAATCAATCAGTTGGTTTGCAACCTTCTATAATGGGTAAAGAGTCACATTACCTAATTACGTTGCTATCCAAAAGTGGTTGGTTTTCTGTGATCAAGCAGGAATGTTAGGGACACATTTTCTGGCACTTTCCATTTTCAGGTCTCTGGGATGTCCAATGGAGAAATCCCTAGTCCAGTGGAAAAACCATTACCAGTAGAGACGTTGTAGGTAAATTCAATGGCAATGGCTGCCATTTCATGGCTGAGGTGTTAAACAAGGAGTTGGGCGCAAAATTTCCCCTATAATTCCCTAGCATTTTATAATAATAAATCAGATTGGTACAATTGCAGATGGAATTACTAAGTAAATTCATCTTCAGTTAAAATTTATTAAAGTACAATAATTGTGGACTCTTTTGTTTGAATAAGGAGTATGGATTGGATATCCATAAAAGAGAAGTAGACCTTTGATGTAGATCTCCACAGACTTAGCATGACAGGAACTAAGACTGAGAACCTCCAAATCTGAGAGTGAATTAAGTTTAGCCAGAATAGGGAAGAAGTCCCTGATTTTCAACATAATCAGTAATTTGTGGATTATTCCAAGTTTAGCATTGGACCACATCTGGTTTATTAAACTACAGATAATAGTCGTCATACCATTATTGCTCATATATATACTTATCAAGAAATGCAAATTGTAATATAATAAACCTGAGCAGTTAATTTTTGAAAATCAGCAAAGAACCCACTTTTAACATATGAATATCAAGCTCTAATTAATAATGTTATAATTAATACACTCTTTTTACTGTAACATAATTAGAAAGTATTAATAAGAAGTATTTAAGGTGGGTAACCTTGGGACAAATATACCACAACGAGAATTTTTCTAGCTAGTACAGGTTTTGAATTTGTAGTGAACAAAATCTGCACTAGGGTTGAAGCAGGAATTGTTCTTCCAAGCTAACCACCCTAAGTAAGTATCAATAAAGTTTCTTAGAGAATGACTTCCCTGAAGTCAATAAAAGGTATCAAAGCTAATTATACTAGCATTTTTAGACTACTTTTAGATTTCAGGTATACTGTAAAAAATGCTTCATGATGGTGAAATTATTAAAAAAAATTACAGATACCATGTAAAAATGTTCTATGGCAAACAAGCTTTGTCAAAGAGAAATTCCAATATTGAACTTTCATAGTTTAAATACTATAATAGCTAAAATGTCATCTTGAATTAAAAAAGCAATTTATTTGTTTTAATAACTTCTACAGTGCAAAAAAAACTTAAAAAAGAACCAACTACCATAAAATTGAGCTTTGAAAATTAAATTATAAGGAGACTAAATGATTGAAATAGGGGCAAGCTTTTAGCTTTCAATATTATACTTTCCTGAAAAAATGTACAAGATGCTCTCAGCAGCATAGCCAAATAGGTGTATCTTGTGGAACTTTAATCTTGCTAGATTATGTATGATTCTCTAGGTCAAAATGCTAAGGTTATTCATAAAAATGTACTGAAGGTATTAGTCATACAGGAGTATTAGTTCATATATAATTTAGAGGGAAGTTCACCATATAAAATATTTTATGATAAAGGGTTTAATAGAGCTTATCCAACTAGAACTTCTTATCCAGGCATCTTAGGATAAGTCTATCACTTCTTTGTAATGTCAAAATAATCATGATGTAACAGTATCACTTGGACTTTCTTAACCATATATATAAATTTTCTTAAGACTCTAAAAAGGTATAATATACCAAGACCATCATCTTATTGTTATAAAATAATGCTAAGAGCAAATAGTGCTTAGATTAAGAAACTTCATACATATCTCTTGTAGTATTTTAATAACAATCATCTACATTATATCTTATCAAGTTTTTTAACAACCTTTTCATTCATCTCCAACACTAGAGTAAATTGTATTTGTCTAAAAAGCTTCCAAAAGCCCAACCCATATACACTAGTGATCCTTATACATAGCTTGTAAGGATAGTGTCTATAACTCTTTTGTTCCAAGCGTGGTAGTGCATGGTGCACAAAGCCAACGCCAGGGAATAAGCCATTAGTGTGAAAATTATTAGAGCCCAGCAGAGGGTGCTGGAGCAATAACAACTTAGGCAGAGAACTACAAGTTTTATAATAAATATCTCACCAAAAGTGATGTGGTGCACAAAGAGAAAGGGGTTAAGCGACCCAGGTTGGAGGGAACCTGGACGAAACAATGGTGCATTAGGGGATAGCTTGAGTGTATGGGAAATGGCAAGGTTAACGGAGTGCAAGACCTCCTCAAAGAGGTTTGCGCACAGGAGCGTTTGGAATATCATAAATAAAATGTAAAAACAGGAAAAATGTTTATTAGAAATTTGACCAACAAGGAGTGTTAATCATGTAAACATAATTAAATGATGTCAGGGGAATATGGGGTTTGTTGAAGTGGGCCCAAGCACTGACCCACCAATAGGCAGACACTTTTATCTAAATTAGTCAATATGCCAAAACTGACTTCACTCAAGTAATCAATTGAAGTTGGATCTGATCTGAATGCGTTGTTTCATAAATGGAATGGGTTTCAAACCCCCATTTTTCTGCTAAGTGAATGGAATCATCCACGTTAATAAAGTAAACCATCCGTTTTAACGCCTGGGCCAATGTAAGGGGTGGGGCATTTGGCACTTCACTAGTACCAACCTGAGAATATTTTACCTGTACCCAGCGTTGGTCTAGTGTATGCCTAAGGTCAGAAAGGACCTGTAACTTCATCTTCTGGGCCTCCTGGTGCCCAGCCTTATCCTTGGGGTTGGTCCCCACTATGATGACATGTGACCATGACATAGCTCATACATGAATTTTTGTCATAGAAAACATATACTTTGAAAAAAGGAGTACATCAAGCTTATAGCTTTGTTGCAAATTTTTATTTGAGGTGGGCTGACCTGAGGACAATATTGCACCAATGAAGGGATGCTAAGAAAAGGGAAAGGAGGATAAAACTAGGAAAGCCTCCATGTGCGGTTTATGATAAGCCAGGAACTCTATGGACCACCTTTGCTATTCGCTATCTCAGTTTGGGGCATCTGTGCACAATGCCAACACTGTCTTATTCATCCCCTAACCAAAGTTATCTACCGGGATTGAACTTGGGGAGGCAGCAGTAGAGAGTTCATATTCTACCACTGGGTATCCTCCTCTAGCTTGGTTGTAAATAAAAATGTAAAAACTAAGTAGAAAGCTTAGAGCATATAAAGGAAAATTTAAGTCACTTGCTAAGACAATTATAAAGGTAATTTTATTTGGTAGAGATAAAATTTTAGAGTGACTTACACTAGACAAATTTGAAATTATCTCAAGGTATAAGCGTGGCTTAATTTTAGCTGTAATAAACTTAAAAAATAACAAACCAAGTATAAAACATATATGTAATATAAGATGCAAGCGATGTCAAATTAATGCTACTTTTAAAATTTTAATTAAAATAAAATATCTAAAATGTTTGGCATGTTTTAAAATAATAATGTTGAAAACGTTTTGTTTGTACAAAGTTTAACAATAGAAAACTTAGTAAAAAAGGGTAAGTACCTTGTATAAGTATCATGTATAAACTCTATTAATTCAAAACAGAAAAAAGAGTACTTGGATTATAAGCTAGCTGTTTATCCTGGGTTAAAAAACATAATTCTGAACTGAGTATGAAAATCTTCCTTATAAGTTACAAAAATATAAAGTCAGAAAATTACTTAGCAATTTTTCATTAGTAAAAGTTGATACTCAAGGTGAAAAGTATAGATTTTTAGCCCATTTAAAGGTATATTCAATGGTAAAAAAATATAGGTTCCACCAAAAATGCTTCATTCCAAATTGAATATAAAAACTAATTGTAAACCCATCATATGTCCTGGTGATGAACATTTTTATTTATAATAGCTTAATTACTAGTTATTACCTAATTTTATTTCTCAAATCTTTTAATTGTTTTTAGCTACTATATTAGTAAACAATATAGCCATCTTAAGTCTAGGAAGTAAATAACCTACTGAATCAATCAAATAACCATCAACAACTTAGAAAAACTAGAATAATTTTTACCTTTGTATAAAATTATAATAGCATAATATATGACTTATGGATAGAAGGTGTTTGAAATTTCTTAACATTTTACTTACTGTCATGCAAGGATAATTATTTTGTTTTCTTTTAACTTTAAAAAATGACTAGTATAATTAGATTACTTAATTGATAGTTGGGTTAGACTGAATAATATTCTGATTGACAGCAGACAGATAGATGATAGGAATTTAAATTTTATTTTGTGTACTTTAAAATCAATTAGCATTTAGATTTGGTTTTTAAAAAAACTCTTTTTTACTATAAAAAATATTTTTCTTATTAGTAAATTTTTTCAACCTCTCCTCCTCAATTCAATTAACTAATTTCAAATAACTTGGAACAATATTCAATAATATATATAATTTTTTAATAGATCTGATTGATCTAGTAAAGTTAAGAATAAGATTAATGGGGATTTTTTATTTTTTTTTCTATTTGAGGTGGGCTGACCTAAGGACAATACCGCACCAATGAAGGGAAGTGAAGAAAATGGGAAAGGAGGATAAAACCTGTAAAAACCTCCATGCGTGGTGTATGATAGGCCAGAAATTCCATGGACTGCCTTGCTATTTGCTATTTCAGTTCAGGGCATTGGTGCGCAACCCCAACATAGTCATAATCGCTCCCTGCCCAAAGTTCATCTACTGGGAATCGAACTCTGGGAGGCAGTGGTAGAATTAATGGGGATTTTTTTTAGACTTTATAATTTTATTTGAGGTGGTCTGACCTGGGGATGATACCGCACCAATGAAGGGAAGTGAAGAAAATGGGAAAGAAGGATAAACCCCATAAAAACCTCCATGTGTGGTGTATGATAGGCCTGAAATTCCATGGACTGCCTTGCTATTTGCTATCTCAGTTTGGGGCATTGGTGCGCAACCCCAACACAGTCATAATCATCCCCTGCCCAAAGTTCATCTACTGGAAATCAAACTCAGGGAGGCAGTGGTAGAGTCCTATTCTACCACTGGGGTATCCTCCCTAATTAATGGGGATTTTAATTTAGTTTTTTTAAATCTACTTAGTTGATTTTATTGGTCAAGTTTTTGCTAATATGCTTATTGCCATATATAATACTTCATTCTATTAACTTTCTTTAGTTTTATGTTAATTATATTATAAAATTAATGATAATGATCTATAATTTTAAACTCATCACATTATGATATCATACCCTTGCTTAGATTATGAATAAGTATCTTATTATATGGCATATAATGTGGCAAAACCTATAAAACTATTTAATTGACCAAACAAACACTAACACTTATTATTATGCTAATTAATTATAGTTGCTAATATTGATAGCTAATATTTCTATAATACAAGGGTAAGTCAAAAAGTAAAGGCAAATTTTATTTTCCCTGCTGAAATGGATGGCAGCACTGACTGAACAATGACATATCATAACCTCAAAGTTTTTTTGTTCTTTGGCTGTGTTGTTTCAGTGCTCAACTCCATTTGTAGTGATTTCAGGGCATTTTATTATGAGTGCCCCATTGTCCGTGTGCACCAAGGAAGAAATGAGGGGAGTGGTATATTTTCTGCACTCTGAAGGGACTAAACCTGCGGAGATTATTTGCAGAATGCAGCAGCAGTACAGTGAGAGCTGTCTTAGTGAACGTAAAATTTATGAGTGAATAAATTGCTTTAAAAATGGTCATGTATCTATCTGCGATGAAGAGCGTTCAAGTAGGCCATCCACTTCAAAGATGGACAAGAACATTGAGACAGTTGAGAGAATGATTCATAATGATTGTCATGTCAAAATTGATGATATTGCGCATGCATTGAACATTAGCCACAGTTCAGCAGTTGCAATCATCCATGAATCACTAAACTATTGCAAAGTGTGTGCTCGTTGGTACCACATTGACTGAAAGACCAGCACAAACAGAAATGTTTGGAAATTTTGAAATCACATTTAAGGCATATAGAAGAGGAAGGAGAAAAGTTTCTCAGTCACACAGTAACTGTTGATGAGACGTGGGTCCATCACTTCAAACCACAGAGTAAGCGGCAAAGTATGGTGTGGAAACATCCATCCTCAACTACAGCAAAAAAAGTTTAAAAGACAAGTTTCTGCAGGAAAGTTGATGATGACAGTGTTTTGGGATATGAAAGGTCCACTTCTAATTCATTACACTCCTAAAGGTCAAACAGTGAATAGTGACAGCTACTGTGAGCTACTGTAAGTTCTGAAACCCAAAATCAAAACAAAGAGGCAAGGAAAACTTTCAAAAGGTGTGCTTTTGCTTCAGGACAATGCCCATCCTCATACAGCGGGGAAAACGATCCAGTGCATTCAAGATCTTGGTTTTGAGCTGCTGGAGCATCCGCTGTACAGTCCTGACCTAGCTCCAAGTGATTTTTACCTTTTTGGTCCAATGAAGGAGCACCTGCATAAATCCAAATTTTTGTCAGATGATGAGGTTGTGGAGGCAGTGTGTGAGTGGCTGTGCACGATGCCACAAATCTTCTTCCAGGATGGAATTATGAAGATTGTCAAGAGATGGACCAAGTGCATAGAAATTGAGGGAGATTATGTAGAGATTTGATGTTACTTGTTATCTTGTCTTCACAATAAAAAGTTCCTTTTTTTAATTTTGCCTTTAATTTTTGACTTAACCTCATATTTTGTAAGAAAATAAGTATATCCTTTCAGCTAGAAGTTTTTTTCAGTGATTTATTAGGTTTTTAGTTTTGTAAAGTAGCTCAGTCTAATATATTTGATCTAATTTTTATAAAATTTGATTTTCTTTTCCTGCACCAAGGGGAAGATACCCCAGTGGTGCAATATGGACCCTCTACCACTGCCCCCCAAGTTTGATCCCAGTAGATGAAATCTGGATAGGGGAAAATTATGATTGTGTTGGTTTTGCACACCAATGCCCCAAACTGAGATAGCGAATAGCAAAGGTGGTGCATGAAGTTCCTGGCTTATCATACACTGCATATGGAGGGTTTCTGGGTTTTATCCTCCTTTCCCATTTTCTTCAATTCCTTCATTGGTGCAGTATTGTCCCCAGGTCGGCCCACCTCAAATAAAAGTTAAAACTGGTATATAACTTGCACATTATATTATAGATTACCTAATATTCACAGCTAAGTTTGGGTTTATAATTTAACAGATGATTTTATTGATTGTTTTAGTAATTATATGGTAGATGGCCTTATTAATTAAAAAAACAAATAGCCCTTGAATTAACTAATTCAACCATTTAGCTAAAACCAATCTATATATATATAAAATTATTTGAGGTGGGTCGACCTTGGGACATATATACACACTGAGAATTTTTCTAGCCAGTACAGGTTTTGAACTTGAAACCTGCACAAGGGTGGAGGCAGTTTTACCTGCCAGGGTATTTTTTTAAAAAGATTCAGCAGTAGCAGGAACCACCCTGCATGACAACCATCCAAATCTTCCTTTTTAACTCCATATCATCAATTAATTGATTAATGATAAGAGGGGATAGAGGAATTTATGTTTGTCCTAGCCAGAACAGGTTTTGAACCTGTCAAAGTATTTTTACCCCTCCTTAGCTTGTGGTTATAGGTTTTTTTTAAAAAAAACTCCATACTTTATTAAAATAAATTTAAAGGAAAGTAAGAGGGGAGGGCGGAATACAGGCGATTTGGCCAAGGGTAAAAAGGACCAGGGGTTCAGGCCACTAGAGTTCTAGCATCTCTGACCATTGCTGATTGGCAATCACCATCGCTAGCCATGGTTCTAGCATTGGTGGGCTTACAGGCCATTCAATTCTCAGTTGATTATTTGCCTCATCATGTGCAATGAGCAATCTGGCAGGGAAAGCCAAACGTGTGGCTTTATAACACCTGGGGATTATGCGCAAAAATTTTGACATCCAACAGAGCTGATCTAAAATAATTAAAATGGTCTTCAATACCAAACCTCTGTGGTGGGGGCGCTTATTGCTCAAAACCTTGGCAATGAGCGCACAGTAAATTACCCATACACAATAATGGTAAATGAAGGCTCATAGTTGGATTGGAGCCATTTTCAGGGTTTTGTGAAGAAAAGCTCCTAC
>JAKSZP010006677.1:0-196954 GCA_022478985.1 Massospora cicadina | reverse complement strand
TGGGCCATTTTCCCATTTCCAAGTAAGAAGGCACCAAAGAGGATGGCTGTACCCCTCGTTACTCAGGGCGATCTCGCTCATGTAGTAGATGAGCGCTGGGTAACAGCTCTCCCACTTTGGATCCCATTTCCCATACTCACACTAACTTTGGCAGAACTGTTATGAGGAATCAGTGAAATCTGCGCTAAGATCACTGAAATAAAATTGATCATAACCAATTCGAGTGGCAATCTGCCCATTGCTCAGATTTTAGAATGGTCAAAAAGGTATTAAGACTGATCTATTAGCTGGAATTCCTGACAGTTGCGATTCAATTAACATGATAATCAGAAAAATCTCTCCCCTCCCAAATCTGGCAGGCATCACCCCCGATGGGCAGCTTCCTGCTATCAAATTGGGCGTTGCGCCCAATGCAATGCCATTGACCAAACAAATGGCCCAGCGACTGAGCATGGGCAGGTTGGGCGTCCCAAACCCATTCCCAACCAAATGGGCCCACCCCTATGTGGGGTGGCCTTGGGGGATTCTCACTGCTTGTTGGGCTAAACGCCATCGCGCCAACTGTCAGAAACGTAGTCGAGCTTTGGTTCAGGCATTTGAGGTCAAACTGGCAGTGACTCAGCCCACCGCCAAATTTTGTGATGACGGTTCCCAAGGTACTGACCCACCCATTCCTGAATAATTCGCCAGTTAGATCTAATTTGTGGGACCTGATCCTGGCTATGCTTTTCCCCAAATTGACTACTATTTAATCAGTCACATTGCACTTTGAAAATGTTGGTCAATTTTTTATTTCCTTAATTTTCATTAATTTCTTTCCAAAAATTAGTTTTTACATGTTAAAATTAAGCCGCCTTATCTGCTAACGTTCTCATACCCCTCGGGGTTAACAGCCATGTGCATCTGGTACTTTATTTTGTGCCTATATAAAATTCTGGCTCACCAAAGATATTGGTGGAACTCTTTCCCGGTTCCATATTTGTCATATCAGCAGCAGTGCCCCGGGCATTCTGGTTTGCTGTTTGAATGCTCTGGCATCTGGGCTGGCAGGCCAGTCTAATCTTTACTTGCTGTTTGCCTGACAACAACAAGGCCAAGTTATCCTAAAAAAAGAAGAGACGTCCTAAATGGTCAGTAATATGTTTCCATATAAATCTTTGGAGCAAAACGCACACCAAACTGGCCACAACCATCAGGGACAGGAGGCCCTGGGAGCTGGGAAGGGTGGCGTAAAATCCAAGACAAAGGCCAAAAATAGGAGGAGGCAGAGCTGGCGTAATAGGTGGCAGAGTGGATGGAGGGCTCACTTAAAGCAGTGGGTGCAAACCAGAGTGGAAAACGAACTCCAGAAATCATAGATCTTCGAAAAGGTATATTTTTTGTTGAAGAAAACAAAATTATATAGGAAACTGGCCCAAGATTTTTAGACTTTATTAGGATGATCAGAATATCTGAGAAAAGCAAAGCCTTTCTCATATTGGGACTTAATTTATAGCGTGTTGCTTCACGAAGATTCCAGTGGTTATTGAAATCTTATATGAGTTACAAATTCGTCATTCTTCAATAAAATCAAAAATTTTCAAATTTGGCCAGATTTTGTAAACTCATATCTTGTGATTTTCTGGGTGTTAAGTTCGATTCCTACCTGGGTTTTTGCCTCAAATAAGCCGTTTTCCTCAGCCCTGGCTGGCAAAGCCAAACCCCATTTTTTGTCAATGAACTTATGTCATCAGTGACTCTTAAGGGTTTTGGTCTCTGCTTCAAGGACTTGTTGGACTTGGCTTTAGAAGGGCGGTTAATTCCAGGACTTATGTCACTAGCCGTGACATCACCCTTCGTTCTTGGACGGAATTCTACACCACCTGAAGGGACATTGGCTAAGGCAAAGTTCTTGTGGGAAGTGGGTAGCTTTATGGCAGCTAAAGAGGCTTGGGTGGCAGGTCCTGCGGCATCTGGAAATATAGAGTGGAAGTCATGAATTAGGTCCTGAGCATTAATCATGTCCTGATAAGATACCCAGCTGTTCTCTGTCTCATCATATCCTTCTTCAGGACACCAAGTATTTCAGGTGACGTCGGGATAGGTGAGAAGCAAGGATGGCATCAATCTCATATTGGGGTTCACCATCACCTACAACAGGATCTGGGAGAGGTGGCATAGAACCATTATAGGGGGTCAGGAGGCATTCATGTAAGATGCTGAACACTTTGATTGAGGGTAAGTCAACCTGGTAAGCTGTTGGTCCAACTTTCTTGAGGTCTTATAAAGTCCAACACGCTTGGGACCTAACTTGCGGCAGGGTTGCTTCAGGTGGAGATTCTTAGCGTTGACCATGACCAAGTCACCAGGCTTATACTCATGTCTTTCACGGCGCTTTTGATCAGCATATGCTTTGTAGATCCTCACAGCATCAATGAGATGGTCCTTCACCGCCTGATGTATGTCCCTGAGCTCTTTAGCACGCTCATTGGCAGCAACGATGGTGGACTCAATCCGCGAACTTAGGTTGAAGCTGGGGTTTTAACCATAGTTTGCAAAGGAGGGGGAAGTGCCTGTAGAGGCATGGGTAAGGTTATTATAAGTGAATTGCGCCATTTGGAGGTGAGAGGACCAAATGTTCTGTTCAGCATTGAAATAACTACGCAAGGATTTCTCCAAAACTTGGATCAACCTCTCCGTCTGTCCATCTGACTGGTGGTGGAAGGCTGTGGAGCGGCAGGGGCGGATGCTGAGGATGAGAAGAAGGGCCTCCCAGAACTGAGCGGTGAATTGTGGGCCCTGATCACTAATATTTTCTTTGGGGAGACCATGTAAGCAAAAAATGTGATCTACAAAGAGCGGGCTGTCTCAACTAAATTAATGGTGGTGTTGCAGGGGATGAAGTGGGACATCTTTGTAAAACGGTCCACTACAACCATTACTGCTTCATAACCCTGGGACAAGGGAAGTTCTACAATAAAATTGGCAGACAATGATGTCCAAGGGCCCTCAGCAGCTTGTAGAGGAACAAGCAATCCAGAACTTTTCAGGAGGCTTAGCTTTGACCAGTTGTACGTCAAGCAGGACTTTGTGAATTTTGCCACATCTGTGGCAATACCTTTCCAACTGTAGGAGCGGCGTACCAACTCAAGCGTCTTGTCATTACCAGGCGTCCAGCAGTTAGAGGGTCATGTTTTTCACGGATCACTTCCTCACGCAGGGGTCCAGGAGGTACCCACCACTTGCTTTGATGGAGGATGACCTCATCCATCAACTGGTAGCCTTTGTCCAGGGATTCGCCATTTCTATGCAGACCAGCTTAATCTTACCATAGTCAGCTGACAGAGGTTGGGACAACCTAACATGGGCAGGGGTGTCAGCGTACCTTTCCAAAGGTTCCATTATAAGCAGAGTGGGGGGTTGTACAGTGGGCTCTCCTTCACCTGTTCCGGCTTAATCAACACCTGGGTATTGTGGGCGTCAACTAGTGCTGGGTCAGGTGCTAGGGCAGGGTTCCGGTATAAAGCATCAGGTAACATGTTCTGGGTGCCCTTAATGAAGTCATATTGGAAGTCAAACACTGAAAGGAAGTATAACCACCGGGATTGGCGAGGGGATAGCTTCTGGGGGGCGCGTTAGTACATCAAGGCCTTGTGGTCAGTACGGACAGTAAATGGCCACTTAGACCCATGAAAATGGTGGCGCCAGTGTTGTACTGCCTCAACAACTGCAAGGAGTTCCTTATAATATATTCATAATTGAGCTGCTCCAGGGTCGTTTTCTTAGAAAATTAAGCAACAGAACGTTCCACTCCATCCTCCCCCTCTTTTAGAAAAGCAGCTCCCACCGCAAAGTTGGAAGCATCAGTGGTGACAATAAAGGGGCGGCTGGGGTCTGCATGTACCAACACCGGGCTGGACAATAGTATGGACTTGACGGCGTGGAATGTGGCGTTACATATATTGGTCTAACTGAAAATCTTCTTCCCTGAACGGTCTAGAGAGGGGCGGCAACTTCTGATAGCTGGGGATGAACTTATTGAGGAAGTTACATGTCCCAAGGAATCTGCGTAACTATGTGAGAGATGAGGGGGTAACCCAATCGCGGATATTTGCTTCCTTATCTGGGGCAATCATGTGACCATGGGAGAAGATAATATTTTCTAAGAACTCAACTTTGGGCTGAAAGAACTCACACTTTCTAGCTTTAATTGTAAGGATCACCTGTGAAAGTCTCTATGACATACACAAAGTGGCGGGCATGAGATTCTGCATCTGGGGAAAAGACCAGTATGTCATCCATGTATGCAATCGCGCAAGTACCCATAAGATCTCCCAAGACAGCATCAATGAGCCTCTGAAAGCAGGCGAGAGCGTTCTTTAAACCAAACGGCATAACCCTGAACTGATAGATACCTTTCTAAGTATGAAAAGCGTTCAACCACTCCTAGCCTTCTTTAATGTGGATCTGGTTGAAAGCGTTGAGACAGTCAAGCTTGCTGAACACCCTAGCCTTCTCCAATTAGCTGTCAATTTGTTGCTCCAGAGGGAGCGGATGGGGGTCAGGCACTATTATGTTGTTCAGATTAACATAATCAACGCAGGGACGAAGTGAGCCATCAGACTTCTCTACAAACAGGAGGGGGAGCACACAGGTGAGTATTTCTTAAAGATTTGACCCTTAGAGAGCATGTCATCTACCTAAGCGTCCAAGGCAGCCTCCTCCCTCAGGGACAAGTGGTAAATAAGAGAAAATAACTTGACGAGACCTAAGGTCAACTTAAACTCAAAGTCCAGCTTGGTGTGCTCCGGGAGTGGGCGGGCCTTTATGGGATTAAACAGATCAGCATATCCACAGATGCACTCTGGAAGAGTAAGTGTTTGGGTCAGGGCGTCAGTAGGATGAATAGAGGCTAGTTTCAACTTAGGAGAGGGGCCCACCTTCTGGAGAGCACCGTGGCGCTCTTATCTAAGCAAGGGATGGTAACATTGACTCCACCAGAAAATGTACATGCATGGTAAAGTCCAGGAGGTTAGTGGCAATGTCAAATTGGCGCCACCAGCCAACCCCCAAAATAACAGAGTGTAGGAGGTTCTTTATCGAGGAGAAGCTCTCAACAAAGTAACCATCGCCTGCAATGAAAGGAACAGGTGTTAACACACGATAACTTGGAATGGATTGAAATGCACCACCCTTCACAAACTGACCAACTCCCAAGGGCAGCTCCAGGGCCTCTGTCAACTCCTGATTAAAGAAGATTCAGTTGCACCAGTGTCCACCAAAGTAAGTGCTTTAAAGCTCTTCCCTGCAGAAGAAAAAGTAGCCATGAACAAGAAGTGAGCAGAGGAGGGTTTATTTCCTAAGAGCCAAGGGATGACAGGATGTCTCCAAGCCCAGAAGGTGACGTATAATGTGGAGTATCCCCTGAAAAATTTACCCCATATGACTTCACATTATCATAAAGTTGTCCACGGGAATTAAATGGTGTGGGGTATCTTAATGCTCTATGTTCAGCGGAAGGAAGATCTTTATCACATGAGACTACACCAGTCAGGACAGCTAATCTTTTGGTGGGGTCAGCCACGGCTAGCTCTTCTTCAATCATCCTCTCATGGATCTCTACTCGTTTCTGGATGGAGTCCGCCACAGGAGGTGACTCTGGAGTGATAGGAAAGAGTTGTTTAACTGGGCCAACTGGGATGACAGGCTGAACAGAAGGCATAGGTTCCAAAACGGCAACAGCAGGTCCATACCCTGGAGGAAGTGAATGCTTTTAATCAAATAGGTTATACTTACTAGCCCCCTCTACTTTTGAGGACAAAAGTGAGGGGTACTCTGTGGAGCGCGGTGGTGCAGGGCCGGTAGTGAGGGGACCCCACCTAAGATGAAGGTTTCAGTCTCACCTTCCAGCGAGTTCACTGCTGGTTCCAAGCGGTACTGGGAGAGTACTAAAGTAGGGCATTCTAGAATCAGGTTGGAAGTGTCCATAACGGCCAGTGTCTCAAATGGATATGTCACCACTGGATTAGAAACGTGTTGGTGCCCCACAGTGATGGAGTTATCAAGTTCTAGGATCTGAAGTTCAGCGGTACAATTAGGCTTGGTGGCACAGATGCTGGTAGACAACAGGGATGCAAGGATGGAGCATGTCCCAGATAAGGAGGGAGGGTTATCCCATATGCCAAGGGAAGCACCAGTATTATTTAGGGACTTGCGGAGAAGGGCCATCTTCAACTGTTCAAGAGATTCCAACCTTAATACTCACTCTTGAAAAAGGCGCAAGTATTGAGCCATAGTGAGTTCTCCTTGGGATAAGTGTGAAAAGGAGTTATAGTCCTCAAAGTTAGCAGAGGGATACTCGCACGGCTTGACAAAGGTTTCTAATGCTGGGAGAGATTCCAGGAGGGATCTATTATCACTCGTGGAGAGTAACCATTGGTGAGCTCACTCTGAAATCTCACGGAGCAGCAGCTGGAGAAGGAGGACGTCAGCTAAGTCCTTGCCTTGAGACTTCTGGCAGTCCCTAAGGTTGTAAAACGTGTTAAGATCTCATTTTTAAAATTTAGAATCACGTGAATAGTGAAGAGTGAGACTGATAGTGGCAGGTACTGCACACTGTATGAGTGACTTGAGTGAGGGAGCCGCGCAACGCCCTCAGCACACCCTTTGAGGAAGGTAACAACCAAGGCTAGAAGGGATATAAAAGTACCAGCCCAGTAGACCGCTTCAATGGGTGACAACTCTGATAGGATAGGCTAACTCTAGCCACCCAACAGTAGAAGAAACTCACAAAAAAATCCAGGCTTTTCTCAGATAACGTCAGGGAAACTGGAGCGCAGGAGGTCGCTGGAGGGAAAGACACAGGCCAAAGGTGATACAACAAGGCCAAGTGACCCAAAAAAACGAATAGACGTCCTAAACGGTCAGTATTATGTTTTCATATAAATCTTTGGAGCAAAACGCACACAAACTGGCCACAACCATCAGGGACAAGAGGCCCTGGGAGCTAGGAAGGATGGCGTAAAATCTAAGGTAAAGGCCAGAAAAATAGGAGGGAGAGGAGCCAGAGGAATAATTGGTAGAGTGGGTGGAGGGCTCACATACAGCAGTGGGTGCAAACCAGAGTGAAAGCGAACTTCAGCCATCACAGATCTTTGGAGAGGTGTATTTTCTGTTTAATAAAACAAAATTATATAGGAATCTGTCCCAAGATTTCTAGGCTTTATTAGTGTGATCAGAATATCTGAGAAAAGCAAACCCTTTCTCATCTTGGGACTTAATTTATAGCGTGTTGCTTCACGAAGATTTCAGTGGTTATTGAAATCTTATATGAGCTACAAATTCGTCATTCTTCAACAAAATCAAAAAATTTAAATTTGGCCAGATTTTGTAACCTCAGATCTTTGTGATTTTATAGTGTTAAGTTCAATTCCCACCTGGGTTTTTGCCTCAAATAAGCCGTTTTCCTCAGCCCTGGCTGGTAAAGCCAAAAACCCATTTTTGTCAATGCCCTTAGATAGGTCATCGGTGCCCCTTAGGGGTTCTGGTCTCTGCCCCAAGTGCTTGTTGGACTTGGCTTTAGAATGGCAGTAAATTTTAGGAAATATCTCACTAGCTGTGACAATAATTACCAGAGATCTAAGCTGAGGATAATCATTAATTTATTTATGATCCATTTTGTATTATAATTATACTAATTATCAACTCATGTTGTGATTTTCACTGAGCTAGGCATTATATTTCCATCACTTAATATTTTACATGGGTCTTCTCAAGTATGCCTTTACCTCCCACATTTAGTCCTAGAACTTAAATTTTCAAGGCCTTCCTAAAAACATTACCCTTTTTTCCTATTATAATTAATATAATATCACTTATATTATTACAAATAATTTAAAAAATAAATCCCTTCTCCAACAAGGGTCAAAGTTGTTAAACTTAGGGGAAACTTTGGCCTTCTTTCTCTTGGGAAGTGTGATAAAATGAACATCGCATACCTGCCTATTATTGGGATTCTGAGTTAGCACCATATGAGAACCCTAAGCGTCCAGAAATCCTGCCACTGGTGCTCACTACAGGGGCCCTCTGTATACCCTAAGTTTTCACCTTTACCTGGAGAAAGGATCTCTCTTTCTCGTGCTGGGCTGAGCTCCTAAGAAGCTGTATAAGTGTCAGACACACCCTCTCAGAACTGCAGAACCCCCAATTGCTATGTCATGGTTGGATGACATTATAGTAGGAACTGATGCTAGAGATAAGGCTGGGTGACAGGAAGCTGAGAAGGTGAAACTTCAGGCTCTCCCTGACCTGAAGCACACCTTAGATCAACGCTGGGTGCAGGCCAAGCATGCCCAGGTTGATACTAAGGGGGTGCAAAACGCTCAGCCTCTTGTCTCGGCCCAGGCACTGAAACAAATGATTTACATTTTAAATGAAGACGGTTCAATTCAATTGGTTGGAGAGCAAGGGTTCGAGTTCCACTCCAGCTATGAAATTTTAAGCTCAGGTAAAATATGGCTTCAATCAATTACTTGAGTGAAGGCGCTTTTGGTGTATTTTACTAAAATGGACGGAGGCGTCTGTTTATTGGAGCGTCAAGGCTTGGGCGCACTTCCACAATACCTGAATTTCCCCAGTCCACTATAAATATGTTTTTGTGACCAACATTCCTTGTTGGTCAACTTTTCTTAAATATAACCACCGTTATTTTACATTTTTTTATCAATGGTCCTTGGGCAAACTTGGTGGTGGACCTCTTTGGGGAGGTCTCCAACCATGTGGGCCACTACCTTATCTCACAATTTACCAAAATCCCAGGGGCACCTGTGGGCCGCCCTGGTCCCCTCCAGATCGAGGCACCCAAGCCCCCTGACTCCAAGCTACACTTGATTATGGACGCCCCTCTGGGGTCCACTCAAACGGTGATGTTCCTTACTTACCTGGTATTATATGTTGCTCTTTACACCCTTGCCTGGGGTACCCTTTGCACTGGCACCATTTGAGGTGCCTTCCTACCCATTCTTTTAACATCTAGTTCCCTAGCAATGTGGGTTTGCATCCCACATCACCTTGCTGGGAACGAGAGAGTTACAGACACTCTCTTGACATGCTAGGTCAAGTTTTAAAAGTAAAAATTTGAATCTTAATCAAAGGTTAAGTTCCCAGTTTTGGCTGTTTAACCCAATCCCCACTTACTCACTGAGCCTCAGCGCTCTTTCTGGGGTAAATCCCTGATGCCAGCTATCAGCGCCAATGACCTTTCTGGGGCTAATCCCTGATGCTGGCTGCAGTGCCAATAACTTTTCCATGGCACTTCCCCAATGCTGGTGACAATGCTGATGAACTTCTGGGGATAATCTCTGATTCAGGCCAATCTGGGGCTGCTATACCCCCTAATCATTCTAAAGGGGGTGCAAAGGAATTTTCTTTATTGAGAGTATAAGTTCAGAGGCGGCTCACCGCCACTAGTCCTTCTCAGCCAATAGTGCTGACCGCTTACCTGCGCTGAACTGTTGTCTGTTAATTTAGGCACCAATGGATTTCATATTTACGTTTCCTCCGTTCTGACGCTGTTTAGAGGTGATAGGTGGTATCATCATACGCTGCACCAAATCTTGAAAGCATAAAGTTTGTGTGTTAGATTCCTGAGATCAGCAATTAAATTAATTGGGGCTGGCTTTTGATTACCTTGCTTGATCTTGATGTTTATATCATTTTAGTTAATAATCAGGGGATATTTGAGGTTAGCTCCTCATTAAGTTGAGTTGAGATAGTTTTGTAAAATATGTTTTGACTCAAACTCCACTTCTAAATTGAGTTGAGCCTTTTCACAAGTCTCAAAAGTTATGCTTCTAAATAATTTGCGTAAGATACCCTGACAATTAACAATTATGAAGGAAAAATCCCAAAGTGTGCTCCCCAATTAATTAAGTCAAGATACTTCTACCTATCAGCCATTTTAAAAGTTTCTGGGAAAATCCCTTATGCTGGCAATCAATACTGATGATCTTCCCTGAGCCTCTGACCCTCAGTCAATAAGTCAATCTCAGGATGAAACAAAGTGGAAGATCACCACTCAGACGCTGACAGCATAAGATGCTGTATTGGTTAAGCACATTCCCAACTACCATTCCAGGATCAGTTGGATAGTGCCCCGGCTGATCTATTATTAATTTGTCTCTAGTTAACACCCCAATACCAGCAACCAACACGATGCTCTTTTCAATGCCTATCCCCAATGCCAGCTGTCAACACCAATGATCTTTCCAGCTCCTACTCTTGATGCAGGCTAGCAACGCTGAAGCTTTCTCTGGGGCACTCCCTGGTGCCTGCTATCAACACCAATGCTCTCTCTGAGGCCATTACCCAGAGCCAGCTACCAAAGCTGAGGACCTCTCTGTGGCTAATCCCTGATGACAATGGTTTTTCTGGGGCCATCATCTGATGCTGTCATTTATTGCCAATGATCGTTTTAAATAAGTCAGGGCAACCTGAGGCTGTTCCACCCTACTACTGATTTTGAAGGGGGAAAGAAAGAACTCTCTAAAAAGCAGACCAACTTTTACCACGCCTTTCTGAGCTTGCTCAGACTAACCATATGGGTTATATATGGAATTAAGACCCGCTTAACCACTGGAGTGAATTATCAACCCTCAACAACCATGTGGATGATGTATAGGTTCTTGCTGGCAACTAATGCCAAAGATAAACCAACTAAAAATCTATACCTACAATTTCCAAATTGTGCTCCCCATTAACCTGGATTGAGCTAGTTTGTAGTGTTGGGGATAATTATCAATAAAACCAATTACTAATTTGACACCAGCAAGTGAAGCTGAGGATGACACCAATAAATTTGATGCTAAAAAATTCAGATTTCTGGTGGTTTGATAATCTGATGCCAAGGGTTTTGAATCACTGGTGACTAAAATTCCATAGATAATCCACCTGCTAACAATTTAATATTTTCCTGCTGAATTATGCCAAAGAGAATCCATTATTCATCAGAATGCAAGATTTAATTTAAAAGTGAGCAATAATTATTCCGCTGCTTATAATTGAAAAAGTTTCTAATTTTGAATTGTGATTCTCATTCAATTGAGTTGAGCTGATTCAAAGGTCGCCAGAGATTTGATGCAAAGGATAACCACAACGCTTTGTCAATGCCAAACCCCAATGGTTTTTAAAAAATACAGGCCAGGAATTCAATTGCCCTGACGCCTAGCTTCTTGTCAGCCATCTATGCAGATGATCCTCGATGGGCCAGGCATTTAGTTGCCCCCACCGCCCATGCTCTTACCAGCAACTGGTGCTAATGTTTTTCTCAGGTAGGAAAAGCATTTAGTTGCTCCCTGCAACTTCTGTTCTCACCTGCATCTTATGCGATGACCTTAAAGAGGCCAAGCATTTAATTATCCACCACTTATGTTATCACCAGAAAATGATATCAATGCATATTCAAGTAGTTTAAAAATTTGGTTGTTTTCCAACACTCTTTTTTTACCAGAAATTGTTGCCAATGACCTGTCAAAAATTCCAAATTATACAGTTGCTTCCTTGTCACCTATATTCTTGCCATCGCCTATCACCAAAATACCTTAATCAAATCTCTTGGCTGTCTTCACGCCATTACCTTTGGCCAATATCAGCATCTCTCTGTTTGAATTTTTTGTTTTATACATCTGCTGAAGTTCAAATCTTACCTTCTTATTGCCCCCACCAAACTATGCCTAGGAGATATGATGACCCTGTCCTGGCTCCTGACCCCCAGCTGAGGCTTGAGGGGGTTCTGTCAGACATCGCCCTTTTTAGGTGAAGCCTCTTGATTGGGGTTGTGACTTGCTTATATTAAAGTATTGATGAATGCCAAATTAGGCTCCCCATTAAGTTAGGTTGAGCAATTCAAAGTGTCAGGGATGGTCCCTGAAAAAATTTATTAGTATTTCAAGTTTATTAATATACCCAACACTATCAGGGATCTATTATGACAGTAATTTGGTTTGATGATTACTGATGACTTAGGCTGAGTATAATAATAAATAATTTATTCATAATTCATTTATATTTTATTATATTAATTGGCAACTAATTATGAGTGTTTTGCTGAGCTGGGCATTAAATTACCATCACTTAGTATTTTACCTGGGGCTTTTCATGAATGCTCTTGCCTCCACAATTAGCTTTAGCACTTTAATTATTGTGAGGCCTTTCTTAGTAAACCTTAACTCTTACCCTATTATGACTAAGAAAATATTGTTTAATTTATCACACCTAATTTAATATAAATTATTCTCATAATTTTTCCTCAAAAAAGGGTCAAGGCTGGTGATCTTAATGGGAACTTTGGCCCCTTTCTCTTGGGCAGGGCGATGAACTGAGCATCCTGCGCCTGCCCCCTTATTGATTCTGAGCTAGCACCATGCAAGAACCCAAAGTGGCCAGAAATTCTGGCAATCACAGCTTCTGTTTAACGGAAATCTAGGTCATACTCAGGATGCAATAAAAGAAGGTTATTTTTTTCCATGTCAAAATGTCCTGATATGCTACTAATGCCAGGGGAAAATATGGCGGAAGACCTGATGGAGATAGGAATGACGTGATTGAACCCTTTTCCATTCTATCGCAAGTGTATCAATGAGGGGAAACTCCCCCATAACTGGTTATTGAAGAAAAGTAGATAAAGTCCAGGTTAATGCTAACCTACTGCTGATGCCATTACTTCACAACCACAATAACTGGGAATACCATGTTCAGCACTGTGGCAAAATGATCGCAGAAGCAGAACTGGTACACTTAAAAAGTTTATGGGCCGCCATAGTTTGTACAAAGCCATTGAGGTGGATGATATGCCCAGCAAAGATTCCCACTTTTAAGTCCAAGTTGAGATCCTGCGCCAGTTTCAAACTCAAAAGGTTTCTGCTGTTCCCATATCTATCAGGGCTTCAACAGAAACCCTATGTGCACCCAATCAAATTTTAGTAGCAACAAAAAATAATCAAAATCCTGTTTATTGGCTACCACATGGGAAACCACTGGCTGAGTGGTAATAATCATGGAGTCATCCTGGGAAACTGGATTGATTGGGGAATTAGCACCATCTGTGGGAAGAACCTTCTCAAATACTTTGCACTGGGATTCTGACAACTGAAGGTCAGGTATTTAAGGTCACCAGGTCCATAACAGGAACTGCCTCACCAACTGGCGCGATGGCAGTAAGAAATAATGGGAAAGGGGGATACAGAAACAGCCTCTGGCACCAAAAAAACACCCTGGGATCCTGGCTCAAAGTGGGCCGCTGGGCAAGCAACAATGTAAATGCCAACTTGTCAGTCAACACACCACACAAAACCACTTTAGTAGGGAATCTATTGCTGGCACCAACCACCTCACTTGACACATGCTGTAGAATAGCTCCAATGGAGGCTGCCACCATGCACACCTGCTCCAGAAAACCCAAATGCATGTCCCAGGTGTAACAATTGAGTTCATCACAATTATTAAATTTTGACTCAGGTTCAGATTTCTGAATCCTGAGTCAAATCATTTTAAAGATATTTATTGTTTTGATCAAGTTTGGGTGATGGGTTGTGCCTCACCTGGGTTATCAATTAAGCTCATATAAGCCTAATCAATGGCTCAGGTGAGGCCCCCAAAGGGCAACCATAAAAGGTTGCACCTGCCATTTCCAGAGTTCAGTAAGGGTTTTTTCTTTCAAATTACCTCCTTGGGGAGCATTTCCAGTTGCTCCCCAGACAAGCTCTGTTTGAAGATCCCTATTTATAATGTGAATAAATTAAAGATTGTTTTTTGATCCACATACCTTGCTTACCTGTTTGTCTTTTGGGGTTCTTGGCATAGAGGAGTTTTCAATTAATGGGTCATACCAACCACAAATCAGTTTTGCATAACTAACTTATCCTAGGGAATTTGTCACTGTTGGTGCACCAAATCTGCCCCCTACTTGATATTGGTCTACTATGGTGCTGTCCATGTGCAAAAGCATCTCATATCTTATAGCAACTGAAACTGGCATGATTCCAGTTGTTACACCAGGAATAATGATTAATGGATATGGTATATAAAGCAGAATGAAAAACTGCTGCTAACATGTCCAATGGAAGCCCAAGTCCAGGAGCCTGGCCATAGAAAGCATCCACGAATGAAGCCAGATCAGATGCACCTGCACCCAGTGTGAATAAATAAAGTAGGGGAGTCAATCTCAATAATGGAACCTGCACTACTGACAACACCAATTTGATCAATGGGTCAAAACTCTTGCTTGGTTGGATGAGTGCAAATTTCTATGCACCCAATGACAAGCATCCCCCTCCACAAAACCCAACAGGTCCACCCTCTACTGCAGGTCCATCAGAGAGGAGGAAGCTGCTGTGTTGGCCAAAAATTGTACCTGCACTTTTGTGAAAGCATCAAAAACCTTGAACTTAATCTCCGAAGATGGGACAGATGAACCCTCCTCTGATGGTGGGATGAGACCAGAACTGGAGCCTGAAGTAAGAAATACATAGTAAGGAGCTCCCCCACCATCACATTAAATTATCTGATATGTGCCAACTGACCAAACAAGCAGAAATAAACTGAGAACTGACTGCAGGTTCATGTGGTACAATGAAACCATCACATAACCTACTTCTAACAAAAAAGTGGAGATGGTAGACACTAATAATCATTCAATTACTTCATGGAGCCATCTAAGGAAATTGAGACTAGACTTCCAGTTAGGGTGTGTGAGCACCCAGAATGTAAACCATAATGCCAGGGGCGTAGCCATCTATATGACTTATTAATGGGCAGGAGAGAAATGATTGTAAGTAGTGGCTGACAACTACATTACCATCATACCTACCAACAACTAAGCCATGGCCACCACAATGGCAGAAGATTCTGCTGCTGTTAGCTCCTTTGGGCCCATGAGGGCCCCAAATTTGCTGTGGTGCCACAAATTGTTAAGCATATGGTGAAGTTATAGAACCTCACCCAATGGGAAGAAATGATCCCTAACAGCAAAGGTATATCATGATGCCAGAGGGCGCCCAAAAGTGGGGACATCCCCAAAAGGCCACTGACTTGATGTCCTCATTCAAGGAGAGAGGGCAGCAATGTAGTGATAATGGCCACTAGGGTCCAGTTATTTTGAAACCCAGGGATATAGCACTTAGTAGCTCAGCTTTAGAGTGGTAAAATTTTAATTGGAAATAAGGTTGGAAGGGAAAATCATTTATCAAAGAATTAAAAATTGGGTGGAAATGTACCTTTGAGGGATGGTTGTCTTAAGTACTTGGGGGCTTAGGGAATAAATAAAGTTTGTATGAACTGATGTAGTGTGATCCCATTCAGTTCTGGCAGATTAAGACTTTGCAGCTAACTCAATACCAAATTGACCTTCCACTTTCCAGATTATTCTTGCTCAAATTTTTTCACTAAATTCCCTTCTCACTACAGTTCCACTTGGCAGATCAGTGATGCTTTGTCTGGCAGGTGATTGGTTCCACCCAAAGCCAAGCCACATAGGGGTGATTCCATTGGATATCAAATGAATTTGCCACCCTTTAAAGCTACTGGGGTTAGACTCTCCTCTTCAGGCAGAAGGGAAACATCCTGGTGGGGTTTCAACCCAATTGATACACAACTGGCTTGGTTCCACTGCACCTAAATTTATTTAATTTTCCAGCCCCCTTGGCATAACCTGAAACTATCACTGGGGAGAGATGCCTACTACTTACCCTCAGGTGGTGACCCCTCACCACCATCTTTAGACACATCTCTAATCTGCTGCAGCAGCTCCTGGGTGGTGAGGTAAGGAGGAAAGAGGGCAATTTTGAGGGGGTATACTGTCAGGCAAACAGAAAGTTAGAATTAGACCATCCTAGGTGCAAGAGCACCTGAACAGCAAACTGGAATGCCAAAGGCACTGCTGCTGGTATGACAGATATAAAACTAAAAAGGAGTTTCACCAATAATTGCCAATGAGCTATAATCTCATACAGACACATGATAAAATACCAGAAAAATATGGCCATAAACCTCAAGGGGTGTTGGAGTACTGGCAGAAAGGGCAGTTTATTTTTCAACATATAAAAAAACTAAAGTTGGGGAAAGAATTTTTTAATAGAAATTGAAAGGAAGAAAATTGACCAACACTGCTCTCAGTACAAGGCCACTGATTAAATAGTGGTCAATTAGTGTGGAAACAAGCTGGGATTGGGTCCCTCAAGTTTGACCTAACTGACAAATTATTTTTGGATGGGGGCAGATAAGCTCAATAGGAATTGATATCAAAGAATTTAGTGGTAGTCTGAGTTGCTGTCAGTTTGACCTCAAATACCTGAACTGGGACTTGACTACATTTCTGGCAGTTGGTGCAGCAGTGTCTGGCCTGACAAGCAATGGGAATCCCCCAGGGTCACCCCAAGTAGGGGCAGTTTCAATTGGTTGGGAATAGGTTTGGGATGCCCACCCCCCATGTCCAGTCACTGGGCCAATCATTTGGTCAAAGCGTTGTATCAGCTGCAACTCCTGATTTGTTGGATGGAAGCTTTGAACTATCGTTGATAGTATCTGATGATGCTTTCTACATGTTGGGGATCATCCCTGACAATTTTGAGAGGGGGTTAATTTTTGACAATTATACTGTTGGCCAAATTGAAACCATCAGCAATTCCAGCTGATGAATCAATCTTCATCCCTTTTTAACTAGTGGATTCTGATCATTGGGCTTGTTTCCAATTGTTTTCAGACCAATCAACTTCAGTTCAGCAATATCAGCACAGGTTTCCCTGATCAGATATACAAGTTCAGCTGAGGTGAGTGTGGGTACTGGGGGAGGGATCCAAAGAGAGAGGGCTGTTACCCAGAGCTCATCTACCACGTGGGCAAGGTCACCCTGGGTAATAAGGGGTACAGCCACCCTCTTTGAAACCTTTTTACTCAGAAATGGAAAGAGTGACCAATCTATGCACAGGGGACATTCCCCTGGACTTATATATACCATCACCCACCTCTCATCCACCACATGGGCCAAATCACCTTGAATCATGAGGGGAGCAGCTGCCTTCTTCACCCCCTTTTGTGCATAATGGGAATTCCACATGGTTGAGATACAGGGGTGCTCCCCAGATGCACAGGATGTCATTGATGCTCTGAATTGTAATTCACTCATATTGGAAACAGGAATTTCTTGTTTGTTGGAGTAAACACATCAGGTTCACTCATACATTTGTCCATAGAAGGAGAGCATCATCACTGGAATTAATCATCTTATAGAAGGTATATCTTCACCTGGTAGCCTTAGAAGGAACCTGGCATTGAGTACCAGTATCAGAAAACTGGAATATTTGCCAGTCCTTTGAAGACTATACAATTATTAGTCTTTAATATTTCATTGTACTTCTTAGCAGAAAATCATCACTAAGTTAAATTAGGCACTTTGGCAGTAAAATACTACTCAAGGTATAAATAAGCATACTATTGAACTAAAATTCAGAGACCTTCATACAATTAGCAGGGCTAAGCTCCCTTTCCAAATATTGTGCCCCTTGTGTGGCAAGATCTTTCCCAGACCTTAAGACTTTATCTTTAGTTTGTGGAGTAGCTGAATCCCATGTGCTAAATGGGGCCTTTCTAAATCTGTACGGACCATTGTTTCTTTGACAATTTAGGGTTGATCAATAAATTCATCGCTTGGTGATTTCTGTTGCTTGAGGTCTGGCTCATCAACTTGACTCAAATCTAGACTAATTTGATAATCATTTCTCCTGACGTCTTAGCAAAAAATTATTGATACTTAAAATATATAAAGACAACAAATTAAAAGCAGCCACCTTAATCACCTATAATCCCATAATCTGATATACAGGGCGGCAATCCATCACAGTGCAAAGCAAACTGGGTAGATACTCGATGCGTTGACGTCAGTAAAAAAACTTGAAGTAGCATGCGGTCATGCCAGCTTAGGGAGCAAAGGGCTTTATGGGCTTATAAGCTTTACCAATCTTTCAAATCGTTAACGATTGATGCTTAAGATCGACGTGAAAGCTTCAATCAAAAGAACTTGTATCTTGATAGATAAAAACCATGGAACCTATTATAAAGCAGTTGAATTGATACTAAGGTTATAAAGTAGCCATAATAACAAAATTTCATTGCTATGAAGTTATAAAGTTCTGTTTAGGTTGGCAAGTGACTGTACATGTTCTCGCTTACTCAACAAAAATATGATCGGCACCTTCAACTGCCTTTTATGATTAATTTTAATTTATAATTTAGATGCGTCTCACACACGCTAGTATCACATATCGGAGTATCCGCTAAGTTTATACTTTATGCTCAAGTATAAATGGCTTCAAAATAAACCAAATAACGTATCCATTTTAAGTATAAGGTGAACGCGCCTATACTATCAACCGTTTTAGAATATATAAAGATGCATACGGTTAGAGCAGAAACTCAGATTCTCCGATACCACGGTAATGAAGCACGGTAATGAGCTCCTCGCGAAACCTTGAGAGGATAGCGCGCAGATCGCGCCTCGTGATGGATTCGTAGTAGACGATCTCATCGACGTGATACTGGCCGTTGAAATATTTAACAAGCCTGCTCCGTTTAAATTCCAATTAAAGGCTGTTACCTCTGGAATAGATCGGCAACCTCCTTGGGCTGAGAATGTGCCACCTTCTTGATCCACTCCCTCTCAGCCTCCATCATCTGAGCGGGGCTAGACACCAGGGCGATGCCGTCGAGTGCCACGCTATCAAGGCCACCCGGTGCAACAACGGGCGAGCGGGAAGGAGTAAACTGGGCAAGCCAGCGCTCAAAGTCTTCAGAATTGTAGCCGCGCTTCACGTACTGCGGGATCATGAAATAAATGTAAGTGTGCAGTGGCACCACAACCCTCCGGCGCAGCAGAAAGGCGATGACCTCAAGGTAAAGGGTGCGCTGCTCCTTATCAGGAATGATGAGAGAGTAAGGCCGCGGAATGGATAGGAACGCGAAAACCTCAAGCAAATCAGGCATGGGAAGTGGGTGCCGAAATCCTCCGCCAACGCGTCGTAGCCCAGCGAACATTGCGGCGCCAAAGTGTAGACGTTGCGGACAGAGATCACGTCAATCAACTGGGCCTTCTGCCAGTAGACCAGATGGGCCGCTAACCGAAAAATGTACGCTAAAGAGCAATCTAGCTGGATTTGAAGCTCAGCCAGACTATGAATTAGTCACCAGCAAAAGGTTACCTTTGAGTTGGGGTCAGAATCTGAATCAGTTGGATAAGCTTAGGCGAGGCGTCAGGTGGGAGCGCACGCAGCAAATCCTCAGGCGTATCAAGCAGCAGCAACGTATGATAGGGACGAAGTGAGGGCAAAAGCGTTCCCTGCCGGAGTGAGTAATGGGGTGCCGGCTCAACATAACGGTGTAGAAACCCTGCGTCTTGAGACAAGGCTGCCTCGATCCCTTGGGGAAGGTGAGAGTTGGCGGTGTGGATGCGATTGCGGATATAATCTTGTGTTGAGTGCTCATACATCGAGTCACTGCGTCGCATAAAGTTCTTAAAGCGGGGAGGGATCTGCAGAGCGAGGTGAATATAATTGTTGATGCACAGCTGCGCCACGCTGTCGGCTGTGATGCAGGCGAAAATTTGGGCAATCTCTTGAGCCATAGTGCTGGTTTGCAAGATGTTGCGCATTAGCGTGTCCCGCGAGTGGCCCGACTCCTTTGCGAGATCCGTCAAGGACATAATAGTTTCGGCGTTGCAGCGAATATAGTTGCACCGCGCCTGCTCGTGCTTCAAGGCCGCCGTGTATGGGACTACAATGTTTTCAAATAGGGAATCTCCAAAATCATGTTCCTCATGGCCACCATTGGCAAAGGGCTGGAGCACAAACACGACGTGAAACATAGTTATCTGCGAGTGAGAGATATCGGAGAAGTTAGTGGAGTACATCTCGGGACTCTGCGCATTCTGAAACGTCTGAGATGCCAAGAGCGCTGCTTGAGGGTTGCGTTGAGCTGGCGGATGTAGGTACCAGAGTGGGGAGACCAATGAAGGTGAGATTTTGGATCCTGAGCTGAAATCGTTTGTTACATAGGGCGGGTTTTGGCGAAAAGATGTTGGCTATGAGGGCTGTATCAAACCCAAGGACTGTATCATATAAAAGGTGATTATGGGATTCGTCCAGGTTCATCCCATCTCCATCCTCCTCGTTTTGGATACTGAATTCGCTGTTTGACTTCTCAATCCCCGAGGCCTCTCCAAAGGTCTGATCTGCCGAGTCCTTCCGAGTCACTCGGGTTAAATAGCTACCAGTAAAGCCTCCACCTCTGTGCATGTTTTCAAGTTCACATTGACTATTACTAACTGGACCGTTGGGTGTAGAGAAGGGCTCTGAAAGCGTGTTGGGATATTGCAAAACAAAGTGATGCCCACGGCTCGAGTCCACAACAACAACAATAGCCAACAGCCCACTCATCAACGTTTGATTTGAAAGCGGCGCACTCTAGAAAAACAAGCGCTAAGCAGGCAGAGACCCTTTAGCAAAAATCAAAAAGGTAAACAAAAATGTAGGTGAAGAAGTATATGAAAGCTAATAGTGATAGGTTTAGCTGACCAAAGCCCGAAAAACTTCAAACTTGAATTTCTGATGAAGAATAGGATATAATGCAGCTAACACCAAAACTTGTCAACCGCAAGCAAAATCAACTTCGTTTAGAAAATCATAGAGATTCTTAAACCTGGTGAACAAAATAATCTAAAATTTAAAAAAGCTTTACAGCTTAAGAATAATAAATAAAAAGCAGAAAATTTAATTTGGGTGAAAAATATTATAGGGATCAATATGGAGCACTAGAGATACACGATAGTAGTAAGGTTGGGTCAAAATGTAAACTAAATTGGTTCAAATTCTAGGATATACTAAAAGTTTTATCGCTAGAAGGGAGGATACCCCAGTGGTAGAGTATGGACCCTCTACCACTGCCTCCCGAGTTCGATCCCGGTAATGGACTTTGGGTAGGGGACAATTTTGACTGTGTTGGTTTTGCATACCAATGCCCCGAACCGAGATAGCAAATAGCAAAGGCGATCCATGGAGTTCCTGGCCTATCATACGCCATGCATGGAGGTTTTCCGGGTTTTATCCTCCTTTCCCATTTTCTTCACTTCCCTAATCGGTGCGGTATCATCCCCAGGTCGGCCCACCTCGAATAAAATTTAAAAGTTTTATCACTAGAGGTCAGAGTTCAAATTCATTTGGCTTTTTAGAAAAGTTTGATCAGCGGGCCATTGAAACCAGTTAAGTTTTAAAAATAAGCTGACCATATTGATGGAGTATTACGAGTTCTCACTGGCACAGCCTCTATTCAGCCACCAGCTACGCTGGTGATCTCTTTCTGGTATCTGTGCTGTAGCTATGCTCTAAGCCCCATTTACCTTAAAAAAACTATCAGTTGTGCCACTTGGACTAACAGCTTTGCTGTTGCCCTCATGGCCTGAGCCTTATTACTAATAAAATATAACTCTGAGCTATTTAAGGTCAAAGAGTTATAAAACTACTAATAAAATATAACTCTTGATATTTATCCCAAGCAATAATTTAAGGTCAAAAATGCTTATGATAGTATGGTATAATACTATAAAAATATCATTTGTGCCACTCAGACTAACAGCTTTGCTGTTGCCCTTGTGGCTGGGAAAATAGTAGCATAACTCCAAATAAAAACTCCATGATATAATTTAAGCTCACAAACTTAAGCAAACTGAGTATATCAATAAGACTAAGTGCTTTAGTGCAGATTAAATATAATTATATAAGGTTATTTTTTTAGTGATATATAGTAGGAATTAAAGAAATAGATATCAGGATAAGCCAAATATTAAAAGAGCAAACACTTTAATATAGCCATAATAGAATAGAGGCAATATTCTCCAAAATTTATTATTATTATACTGATTAAATTGTTAGAATATTAAAACCTGGAGAAAACTAAGCATAATTTTAATTTGCCACCAATCTATCACAGCTCAAAATAAGCAATTCATATATTGATATATTATAGTAGATCAATTAGAAAAAATCAAAACTTACCTATATATTGATATTAGCAAATATTTAGGATGGTAACAGCTTATGGTGAAATCAAAATCAGCAAAACTACTACTTTATATTAGATTAAATAAAAATATTAAAAATTTATTCTGATGATGTTAGTAAACACAGAAAATTATAATAGTTTATGCTGAAATTAAAATCAATAAATTTCTAAAAATATTACCAAATAAGAATCAAAACTCATCTTAAAAAGATGTTTGCAATCATTTCAGATGATTGCAGATGATCATGCTGGAAACAAACATCTGGTGAAAAATAAGTATACTCATTAAAAAACTTACCTTGAAAAGATAACAATGAACAATTTAGATCATAGATGATCATACTGAAAACAAACTTCTAATAAATATAATAATTAATAGCTCTATATAGTAAACAATAAGTAAAACCAATAAACAGCTTACCTTAAAATAAGATCAATACAACTCTCTAAATTTAAAAAAGTCACTGGGATCAAAAATCTAAAAACCATTAACTAAATTTACTTTTTACTGCTAAACTAATAAAAATAAATATTTAGTGAATATTTTTCCTAAATAACTAAAAACTAAAAAGTGCTTACTTTGCATTAGAACTACAATTCTGCAAGTTAAGTGGGGATAATCAAAACAACAATCCAGTAAATGTTTTCTTAAACCTTAAATAACTAAAAACTAAAAAGTGCTTATCTTTGCATTGAAATTATAATTATGCAAATTAAGTGCAGAATAATAAAACATCAATCTAGAGAATAAATTTTTGCTAAATTTTAAATAATCTAAAAACTCTTAACATGCTTACCTTATACTTCTGAGTAAAATTATAAATTGCAATTTAATTGCCTAAAAATAAAAAGTACATTACTTTGGATAATTCTGTAGAAATGACAACATCTAGTCTTTAATTTATGTGGTTAGTGAAAACAACAGTATTTTTCTGAATATTTTACCAAAATAACTAAAAACTATTAAAGTGCTTACCTTTGAGTTAAAATTATAGTTATGTAATTTAAGCAGGGGTATCATCCCTAAAATAATTAATGCTTTGAACTATTTATATATTATAATACAGAGTCTATCTATATATTAAAAGCAGATATGCTTACTTAAAAATATGCTAGCTATTTATGCATTAATATTATTAAAAGCTTTATGGAATCAATATATATCAATAACTAATGTCAAGCTCATCAGTGAAGCTTAAATTATATGTGTTTTATTGGTTATAATTTGTGGGTAAGTTTAAATACCTTTATATAATAATTAAATTAAATTATTTGATGTCAAATCATCTATAGAATTAATAAATAGTATTATAGAATTGGAGAATTAATTTTAACAAACCTTTATTACTCCATATATCTCTGATTGGCTGTTATTTTGCAAGAGTGGGGGCTGTAAAGCTAGATTGTATGAATTCAAGTTGCTTTGCTAACAAAATCTTGAGATCTGATTGGTAACAGGTAAGCTTTGAATCTATGAAAAGAATTTAAGGAATTTTAACCTTTTTTATTTGAGGTGGGCTGACCTGGGGACAATACCACACTGGTGAAGGATGAAGGGATTTGAATTAATGGGAAAGGAGATAAAACCCAGAAAATCTCCATGCATGGTGTATGATAGGCCAGGAACTCTATGGACTGCCTTGCTATTTGCTATCTCATTTTGGGGCATTGGTGCGCAATGCCAACACAGTCATAGTCATCCCCTACCCAAAGTTCCTAAGGAATTTTAACCTTATGATAACTAAAAAATTAATTACCTTTGATATAAAACTTTTGTTGATATTGATAACAGAATAATGAATCTATTAGTTTAGGTTGTTAGTAAGGCTTCAATAAGTTATAGTCATCTCACCTTGTATTTATGTGGTGTAAATCTTGAGATAAATAAACCAAAAAATGGACTCAACTTTACCTAGTAGCAAGAGGCTCAAACTGAAGTGAGCTTAAACAATTATCTTGTTAAAATTTTCCTTTGAATATAGCTTGTTCTATTTATTTAATTCTTGTTTAAAATTCCAATTAAAATCATTTTCAGCTTTGATTTCCAATATATTTGATAAATATAGCTTGTTCTATTTACTTAATCCTTGTCTAAAATTTGGATTGGTATCAGTCTCAGCTTAGTTTCACAATAGAATTGAATTGATTCACTGATAGAGTATATATAAAATATATTAAAAATTTAAAATCAACTTGTTAGCCAATTTACTTAATCCTTGTCTAAAATTCCATTTGGAATCAGTTTCAGCTTAGTTTCACAATAGACTTGATCCACTGATAGAGTATATATAAAATATATTTAAAAATTTAAAATTAACTCATTAACCAAAATTACCCACCAATTTATAGATTTGAATTATGAATAGAGTATATATAAATATATTTAAAAATTTAAAACCAACCTGATAACTAAAATAAGCCTACTCAATAAAACCCTTTATGAAGTTGGCACCATATTTTAAACTGAATTATAGAATTTTGCTCAAAAATACAAATTATATCTTATGTCTGGATTGGGTCCAAGTGTAAACTATAAGCAGCTTAGAATAAATAGTACTGAGTATATAAATTATAAATACCTATTATAAGTCAGTTAAAATATGGCGCTGACTTCAAAAAAGGGTTTTATTGAGTAGGCTTAATTTCTCAATTATTTCATACTTTTTAGAGCTTTTTTAAAGGAGGTTCTTTTTTTCCCAAATTTTTTTTGAAAAGGTTCTTTTTTCAAAAAAAAACTTTACCCCCAGCTCTTTTCCCCTCAAAAAATTAGTGCATTTTTAAAGTGGCTCTTTTTCCTACTTTTATTAAATATTACTATCTCTATATATCATTTTTGACCCCTTACTGTTTCTCTATAAAAGTAAAACTTATTGTATATCTATTATATATAGTATCTTATAAAAAATATACTAAAAATTTATTTTAAAAAATTTAGTTGATTTTATTGGTCAAATTATATTAAATTTACTGATCATCATCTACAATACTTCATTTTATTAAATTTAGATGATTTTATTGGCTAACATATGCAAAATTTACTGATTGCCATATACAGTAATTCATTTTATTAGATTTGGTTGCTTTTATTAGTCAATCTATGTAAATTTATTGATCACTATCTAAAATAATTCATTTTATCAATTTTAGATGAGTTTATTGATCAAATTATGCAAAAATGATAGCCATCTATAATGATTTAAGCTCATCCCACTATGAGCTCATACTGACTGAATTTTGAACATACCCCCCAGCCATAGGACATATCAAAAGTGCTTCAAAGCTATCACTTCACCAATGACAGAATAAAGTTTATCCAGCGATGAACATACTCACACTTGAAATATATTGCTTCCAAGCCCATTTTTTTATTTACTAAATTAATGGGCAGATACTTGACCACTACTTACAAAAGTAAAATGGGACCTAAGTTGGAGCATCCTCAATTTTTGGAAGATGATCATCCAAATCAGTCCAGTATTTTCAGAGTTATGCAAGAACAAACCCAAAAAATATACATACAGGTCAAATTGAGAACCTTCTCCTTTTTCAAAGTCAGGGTAAAAATAACCAACAATTTAGGCTTAGCACCACTATTAGCAACTTAAAATATGACGTCATATTTTAAACTAACCAATTTAGGCTTAGCACAGCTATTAGCAAATTAAAATATGACATCATATTTAAATTTAATTAGCACAAAAACTCTTAAAACAGCACCCTGAGCTTAAAAGGGTGACCCAAGAAGTGGCGCGCAAATCTCACTTCCTAGTCCTGTGGGTTGAAGATAAAAACTACTAATAAAATGGCAGACTTAAATTTATTCAAATGCAACTGGACATGGCCCAAGAAATGAGCTCAGTGCAAAATTTTGCATAAAATGTACAAGCATAAAAGCACTCTTATTATTGCCATACTAAAGTTTTCAATTTTATGCATCTATCTGTAGCCAAATATTCTTTATTCAAAATTTAAAAATACTAAATCTTGTTCAAGTTTAGTAGACCTAAGGGACTGTGCACTCAATGATATGGTAAAAATAAGCATATATGGGAGAAACAAGTATATACAAAGAAGCTATTTAACTGCTGCCAAATAAGGCTAGGCTTGACATGATAATTTGCAGTGGAGATAAGGGATTAATTAACCTTCCCATTATTATTCCTTGTAAAGCCTGTTCCATTAAAGCTAAAAAGTTATTAGGATGTCAGCAGAATAAAGGCCAAAGAGACTGAGACAATTTTGTCAAGGATATCTGCAGTTATAAGGCTTCCAAGTAATAAAAAAGCCCTTCTTCAGCTTAAGATAATAATCAAGTAATATTTTTATATTTTGAAACTAAAAGCTTAACTATATAATGGTTTGTAATATAATTCTTTTGTTTTCACCTGAAGTAATGTATACATCTGGTATATCCTCTAATAGCTTTAAATAATTTATTTGTTATAGCACCTTTAAATTACACCTCTATGGTATTACAGTAGCACCCATTTAGCTGTTGTCAGGAGAGTTTCTGTACCTCTAAAGTTCCTAGCAAGGCGGTGCAGGATACACAGCCACACCACCAGGAAGCTAGTCATTAGCAAGATGGTAAACAGGGCTCACAGAGGATGCCAGAGCAAAAGGGACCCAGAGTAAGAGTTTACAACGTGGTATAGAATAGTAGATAGCAAATACATAACAAAACTTGGTTGGACCCCAAAGGGGAGTGCATATCCAAGTGGAGATCTCTGCAGGAGTGCTTGGGTGCTTTGATCTGGAGGGGACCAAGACAACCTAGCAGTGCACCAGATATGGTGATAATTTAGTTAAAATAAACTGACCAAGCTGTTAGAGAACTCCCCAAGAAGGTCTGCGCACAGGTTTGCCCAAGGAACCATAATCAAAAAACATGAACTAACGGGAAATTTATTAAATGGAAAGTCAATTGATGAGGAAATTAGTCTAATGAAAACATACTTAAGCAATAGGGGCAAGTTGACAATTGGTGGAAGTGGTACTAAGCCTAAGTGAACCAATAGGCACACACTAATATTAGCCAGGGTCATATAACTCAAAATTGACCAAACTAGAGTTATAGATTGCAGCAGGACTAGTCCCAATTTAATAAAAAAAGAATATATTTTCAAAACCCTGTTCCTCCAGAAAATGTAACAAGCCATTGGGATTAATAATGTAGCTGGTGCATTTTAACACACAGGCTGTAACACCAGGCTGAGCATCATGCACTTTCCAGAGCCAACCTGGGCATATATTGCCTGTACCCAGCGTTGGTCCAGGGTATGTTAAGGTCAGGGAGGCCTGCAAACTTACCTTTTTGACCTCCTGATGTCCAGCTTTATCCTTGGAATCCATGCCCTCAATAATATCATCAAGCCATAATATTACCCTCTTATTCTTTTAGGGCTCCATCCTTCCCTCTAGGGCTTTCACCAGGAAAAGTTCTTGTGGGCTGGGTCTAACTTCATAGCGACAATGGTTTGATTTGACTGAGGTCCAGCAGCCTGGGGTAAATGCTCATTGAAAACTTCCATCAGGTCTTGGGCATGGGTGCAGTTACGCGCTGGTACCCAACTGTTCTCTACTGCATCAAATCCCTTCCAAGATACTAGGTACTCAAGTCTTCTTTTTTACTTGACATGAGGCTACAATCTCCTCCACTTCCCACTATGGCACCCAATCCATGAGGTAAGCCTCAGGTGTCTTTGGTGGGAGGCCCTCAAACAACATAAGCTTAATTTCATGGAAGATGGAAAGGATCTGGAATGATGAAGGAAGATACAACTGGTAAATAGTGTGGCCCACCTTTTCTAACTATGTGGTAAGTCCCAATCCTCTTTGGTCCCAGCTTTTTCATGGCTGCTTGATAGGGATGTTTATAGCATCAAGCATCACGAGATCCCCTTCCTTGTACAAAGAATCTACCAATTTTTTTCCCATCCATGTTCTCCTTATAAGCTTGCATAGATGCATCAAAAGTTCGTGTTCACCACCTGGTGTAATTTCTTGATTGTCTTTGCAAAGTCCACAACCGCTTCCATCTTGGATCCACAACTGGGATCCACGTTGAAGGTGGGGTTTAAGCTATAGTTGGTGAAAAAGGGGAACAACCAATAGATGCATGTTGGGCGTTGTTATAGATGATTGGCCATAGGGAGATGTGAAACCCAATCTAAATGATCCACTGAAGTGTAACATGCAGAAACTGTTCCAAGCACTGGTTCACTCGTTCAGTCTGCCCATCTGATTGGGGGTGATAGGCAGTTGAACAGAAGGGTCAAATCTAAAAGTCTTACACAATTTTTCATAGAAGACTGATGTAAACTGGGGCCCACAAGCGCTAATTTCTTGGGGGATCATGTGAAGAGCAAACACATGAGAAATAAAGGCCTAGCCATCTCAGCCGTGGTTATTGTTGTTATGCAAGGAATAAAGTGGGCAAACTTTGTAAAAACTGTCCACCACCACCATGTTGCCATCATAGCCATCAGATACAGGTAATTTCCAGTAAAATCCACCAATAAAGAAGTTCAAGGCCCTTCAGCCTTTTGAACTGGTACCAATTACCCACTAGTGGCTGGTGATTTGGCTACATTTGGTTGTAAAACAGGCACTCCTTACAATTTCTGGTTACCTACGCAGCTAACCCCTTCCAATTGTAAGTGCAGCAAATTTGCTCCAGAATCTTTGCCTCCCAAAGATGATCAACGGTGATTCCATCATGATGGTCCCAGATGATTTTCAGGAGAAGTGGTCCAGCAGGAACCCATAGGCGTCTCTGATGTCACACCATCTTTTCTTCACATGGTAACCCCTGGTAATGTCCTCCTGATTTAACTCACTCTTGGCAAGGCCCTTAGTATACTTGGCTGATAAAGGCTGTGAAAGGACTACCTTTTTGAACATACCATATTCCTCTGCATTTTTCAAAGAAGCAAGCGCTAGCCTGTGGGCCAAGGGAGAAGGAAGTTGAGACACAATCTTACTTGGCGGAATCACCAAGTGGCTGTTGTGTAATTCTACTCCTTAGAATCAGGAGCTAGTTCAGGGTTTTGTCTCAAAGAATCCACCAACCATTCTCCTTTCCCTTCATAAACTCATAAGAAAATGCAAATCGGGCCAGGGTCACATGTCAGCGGGTCTGCGTGGGTCAAGGCATGAGTGAATGGTATTACAACAATGCACAATGATCTGTATGTACGCAGAAAGGTTGAGATGAGCCATGCAAGTGATGACGCCAATAAATCAGCGCCTCAACCACTGCAAATAACTCCTTGTCATAAACAGCATAGTTTAACTCAGGCAAAGACATTTTCCAAGTGAAATATCCCACTGGATGCTTTATTCCATCTTCACCTAATTATAATAAGGCAGCCGCTATGGCGAAGTTGGAGGTATCAGAAGCCACAATAAACTCCTTCTTGGGATCTACATGGTAAAGGATGGATGTGGGCAACAGGGTGCACTTTACTGTTTGAAAGGCATTCTGAAAAATTGGGTACCACTATAGCACTTTTGCTCCACTTGCCTTGTACAAGGGCGCCACCACCTCAGAAAGAATTGGTGTAAATTTCTTTAGGGAATGTACACGTCCCCAAGAAACTCCTCGAATTCTTACCCAAACATTGGGGTGGGCCAATCATGAATCGCCTTAGCCTTCTCTGGAGTTATCATGTGGCCTTGATCAAACATGATGTTGTACAAGAAGGTGACCTGGGACTTAAAAAACTCACATTTACTGATTTTCAGCATAAGGTTGGCTGCGTTTAACCTCTCGACCACTTGCCAAAGGTGTACAGCATGGGACTTATTGTTCAGGGAAAAATACCAAAATATCATCCATGTAAGCTACCACACATACCCCCAGCAGGTCCCCCAAGGCTGCATCAATATAAAGTTGAAAAATAGCAGGCACATTTTTAAGCCCAAAGGGCATAACCCAAATGGGAAGATTCCTTTTTGGGTGCAAGACACGTTTAGCCTCTTCTGGCTCTTCTTAATCCTGATCTGATTAATTGCATTTAGATAATCCACTTTTGAGAAGACTTTCACCTTCTCCACATAGTGATCAATTTGAGAATCCAAAGGATGAGGTGCAATTCTGGTACTGTGACGTTGTTGAGATTCCCATAGTCTACATATGGGCATAGAGTACCATTGGCTTTCTCCACAAAGAGAGAGTGGGGAGCATACTGGGAGGTACGCTGAAATATTGCACCTTTAGCTAACTTCTATTTAACCCATAAATACAAGGTCGCTTCCTCCCATACAGTCAAAGGGTAAATGGAAGAAAATATGCGCACCAGATCAACGGTGAGCTATTTAGTTAAAGTAACTGACCAACACTGTTAGAGATCTCCTTGAGGAGGTCCTTCAGGTTCACCCAAGGAATCATATTCAAAAAATGTCAAATATTGGGGAATTTATTAATAGGAAAGTTGACCAAAGAAGAAAGTTGGTCTCTTGGGAACATGCTTAAGCAATGGGGGAAAGTTGACAATTGGTGGAAGTGGTGCTAAGCCTAAGTGAACCAATAGGCAAACGCTAACATTGGCTAAGGTCCTATAACTTGAGATTGACCAAAATTGAATTATAGATTGCAACTGTAATTGTCCCAATTTAGTAATATTAAAAATGGAACAGGTTTCAAAGCCCTGTTCCTCCATCAACCATAAAGAACCATCAGGATTGAGAATGTAGCTGGTGCATTTTAACGCCCTGGCTGTAATGCCAGGCCAAGCATCACGCACATTCCCAGGACCAACCTGAGCATAATCTACCAGTACATAGCGTTGATCCAGGGTGTTTAAGCTCATGGAGGCCTGCCAACTTAACCTTTTTGGCTTTTTGACGTCCAGCTTTATCCTTGCAATCCATGACCTCAATCATGTCATTAAGCTATGACAGCTGCGCTTAACTAAACTCTAGTGGTGATAATTGGCTTCTCTGCTAAACCTTATGCTATATTTATTAGTAGAATTACTTATCTTTTTTCATCATTATTATTATCATACTTAATATGTTAGGACCAAGAGGAGTTCAATTTTACTTCAGTTGTCAACTTGTAGTTACTGAGGAACTAACCAAATGACCAAGCAACCAGTAAAAAGAAGGCCCTAGGTCCCTCTAACCAATGAGGGGTAAGTAATTTCAGTGTGTGCATGTTGGCTGTGATATTTGACATGATGCACAAGATTCCTTTACAACAGATAACAAATTTAAAATAATCGGAAAGGGAAAAATATTTAAAAAAGTGTGGAAAAAGGAAAAAACAATATACTTAGTATCATCACAAGTGAGGGCGCTGGCCTATATAAAGGAGTAAGCTTTTGAGGTTACTGCACTGTTATTGGGTGCTGCATCCTCTTCTTAGGTTACAGGTTCCTGGGCTCACGCTTTTGAGGAAAGGGTTAGATCACTAAATTATCCAGAGAATTGATATTGATAGAGATAAGGGGCACGCCATGTGTTGCAAATATGCCATTTGCACTGCTCTACTAATGGACTAAACTGACACTATGAAGATCACCTTCCCTTTTTTGAAAGCTATTATCAGCCACCTTTACTAACTGCACGTTCATAAGCAGCAATCCATTCAAAACATGCCAACTATTTCTAGAGTAGCATCTTCAAGGATTAACCAAACATATCAGAAGGGTCCACAGAGGCTAGTACTTAAAACCTATATTGGCTCTTGGCTATGAGAGAGTGTCTCATTACATCCAGCATAATAATCACCCACATTGAAACCAAATTTTGCTTCAAACTGATGAGAGGCACACCAGAAGAGCCCCTATAGTGAGAACCATTTGTGATGAATGTACCATTGCACTTCTCTACTGATGATATGAAGATCGCTGGCCCTTACTTGAGGCTATCATCAGACAGCTTTACCTAATGCAACTTTATAAGCAGCAATACCATCAATCTGTAGCGATCAGAAACGTCCAAGTTTCTGATCACCATCTTATATTAGGTTTGACGCAATTGATGCTAAATGTCTAGTGTGAGTTGGACTCTCAGGTAGTAAACCTTGGATTTAGGGAAATTTGAAGTGAGACAAAGATGAAATAAGTAAGCGAGGTTGCAAACCCTGGACTTAACCTTATTTTATTATTATCAAATAAAGAGCTACAGATGAACAGGATCCCAATAATCTGATGTCACAAATATACCAAGTAAAAGACAGGATATTTGAAGGAGATCAAGCCCCCAAAATACCAAGTTTTTGTTACTGTGACAAAAACTTGTTGTTCGCGGATCATCAGGTAAGATAAGGTAAGGGAGGCCCCTAGGCCACTAGAGAAACTCACATGAGAGTGGGAAAAGAGAGAGAATTCCAAATGAAGTTTGGAATTGTGCAGGCTTGACCTTATAGGTCGCCCTTCCAGGGCCTCACTGAAACCATTGATTAGGCTTGCAAAAGCCTAATCAATGGTTTTGGTGAGGCTCAACCCAGCGCCCAAACCTAACATACATCAAAATTTTTTAAACAAATTGACTTGGATTTGGAAAATCTGAACCTGAATCAAAATGCAACAAATGTATTAATACCATTCTTTACATCACCCCCCATTAAAGAAGGGCCTCTCCCCAAAAAGGGGCCCCACAACAGGAGGCTGCCACTATGAGGGCTTCCTAGGGTGAGTTGCCTCAAGCCCCAGGAAAATTAGCTCAGTGAAATTCTGAGCCCCTCACAGAAAAATATAACCGGTGAGAGCAAATCAGGACTGGGCTGCCAGAATTAGCCCGCCCAGCATGAGGAAGCATGCCCAGTCCTTGGCTGTGGTGCGCCCCCCTCCCACACCCCCATTGATGACAGTCAGCCTATCCCGACCAGGGAGGCGCTCTCTCCAACTGAAGAGCTGAAGGGGCACATGGTCCAGCATGGATGGATGTCCATTCCCTTTCCAGATGGACTGTCCGTCAGTGAGGGAGTCCTGCTGGGACAGGTACCCTCAGTATTAACTAAATCCCTTGTTGGGGGAAGGCCCTATTGGAATTTTGTGCCAACAATTGCTTCAGGTCCAGGGTTGGCCATAAGTCACCAGCTCCCTTCAGTGCTGGTTATTTGACAACTGGGACCTGATGCAATCACTGAGGTCAGCTGAACTGATCTGGTAGCATGCTGGAAGCTCATGCAGTTTGGAATAATGTAACTGTTGGAAACGTCCAAGTTTCTGATCGCCATATTACCTTAGTTTCAATGCAATCAATGCTGAATGTCCAGCGTGAGCTGGACTCTCAAGGTAGTAAACCTCAGAATTAGGGAAACTTGAAGTGAGATAAAGACAAAATAAGTAAGCAAAGTTGCAAACCCTTGAATTAACCTTGTTTTATTATTATATAAAGTGTTGTGGATGAGCATGATCCTGTTAATATAATGCTGTTGATGGGATTTTTGCCCATATTCCCAGCCTGCTTGATTATCAGGAATTGCTAGGGATAATTCCCTAAGGCGAAGTGAATTGGAAATTGGTTGACCCTGATTTTGGGGTAACTGTGTTCAGGTGATTGTAGGTTATTTACGTGGTCAGATCCATTGGGGATCTATCCAGACGAATTCTTAAGATCTTGTCAGGCAGAGTTGCTGATGAAATAGGGGCATCTGATAGTCGATTAACTATCAGGTGTACTGATTGGGATAGGTCAGGTTTCATCACTGACTGATTGGGAATGAATAGCAAGTTGTGAGGCGAGTGATGCCACCTGCAACTAGCAAATCAATCAGTTGGTGCGTGACCTGCCTTAATGGGTAATAAGTTCCATTATCTAAGCAGGTCACTAGCCAAATATGGTTGGTTCGCTTGGATTGAGAGGAAAATGTTAGGGACACGTTTTCTGACTCTTTCTGTTTAGGTCTTGAGAATGTCCAATGACGGAATCCTAGCCAGGATGGGGAAGACTATTGCTGCTGAGATGAGGATGGGTGATTCAACAGAAACGGCCGCCGTTTCATCAAAAAAGTGTCAACTGAGGGTTAGATGACCAAATCCCCACTATAAATTCCCTAGAATTCACTCTTAATAAAAAACAGATAATTAGATCATATTACAGATATATAGTTCTATAAGTTAATCATCCAGTACAGTTTAAGTAGTAAACTATTATTAACTTTCCATTGTGCTATTCTTCTCAAGGATATTATTGCTGTGTGCGATAATTGGGAGACCCTTAGTGAAAAGAGTAAAGATCTGAGTGGGGATCTAGAGAAGAAGGAGACATAATCAGGGATTGCTACCAACTGTGTGATGGATTAAAGAGACTGTCACAAAGGAATCTCAACGAAGATTGGGTTGGACAGAACGAGGGAAAAATCCCTAGATTACAACATCTCAAGTATTTAATCAGGAATACTGGCCAAGTGTTAGGCTGAGATATAAGATTAATACTCAGCTACAGATAATGGTCATTATACTATTATCTAACGATAATCTATTATACTATACAATGAGGACAAAGTGTACAAGAAACTGAACCTGTGCAGTAAAAAGATTACTAGGGTTGTTTGCCAAATAATAACCCAACAAGTAAATTTTTACAGCTGTGAAAATACCAAGTAAAAGACAGGATGTTTGAGGGAGATCAAGCCCCAAAATCCCAAGTATTTGTTATTGTGACAAAAACTTGTTGTTCGCGGATCATCAGTTAAGATAAGGTATGTGTGGCTCTGAGGCCACCAGAGAAACCCACACAAGAGTGGGAAAGGAGAGAAAATTCTGAACAAAGTTTCAGATTGTGCAGGCTTGACCTTAAGGGTCGTCCTTCTGGGGCCTCGCCCAAACCACTGATTAGACTCACAAGAGCCTAATCAATAATTCAGGCGAGGCACAAACCAGCGCACAAACCAAACAGATACCAAAAAAATTTGTAAATGAATTGACTCAGATTCAGTAAATCCAAACCTGAATCAAAATACAACAAATGATTAATACTGTTCGTTACACAATCAATCCCAACTACTTCTATAGTAGCATCCCAGGGATTAACCACCACATCAGTAGGTTCCACAGAGGCTGGTACCTACAACCTATATATACTCTTGGCTATGGGATAGTGCCTCACCATATTTAACGTCCTCCCCTGTCACATTGAACCCAATTTTGCTATAAACTGATGAGTAGCACACCAGAAGAGCCCCTGTAGTGGGCACCATTTGTGGTGAATGCACCATTTTCACTGCTCTGCTGATGCACCAAACTGATGATATGAAGATCGCTGGTCCTTGCTTGAAAACTATCATCAGCTACCTTTACTTAATTCATGTTTATAAGCAGAGATCACCTCAACAAAAATCCAACTACCTCTAGAGTATCATCCCCAAGGATTAACCAATCACATCAGTAGGTCTCACAAAGGCCAATAACTACAACCTATCTTGGCTCTTGGAATGGTTGGCCCTGATGGAACTTTCAATCCTACGGCATCCTCATCTGTGCAGTCTAACTGGAACCTTTAACCATCCTCACCTAGACATCTGTAGAGTGTGAGACAAGTACTCTACAGGCACAATAATTCTATCTGGTAACTCCTTTGATCCTAAAAGATCATAACACTCTGTTCCACAATGAGGTAAATTACATATAATATCATACAGAGCGCTATATAATACTCAATATCTTTTCAATTCTCAAAATAGTAATCTCTACTGCAAGAGCGACCTCCAAAAAACCAAGATAAATTTTCAAATGATGATACTCTATTGGGATATAAAGGAAGGTATTTTAAGGGATTCTCTTGCCATGGAACAACACTGTTTCAAGGCTAAAATTATAATTGTAGGGTGTACAATGGGTAAAGTGTGTACATTGAGTACAATGGGTATAATCATGCCCATTTATGGGGAAAGGTTGATTTAGAGGGTAGAAATCGCCGCATGACAATTCTGAATTAATAGGAAACCCAGAGTATGGTGGATCATTAGAGCATCTTAGAAGAAGTCTGATTGAGTATGTTTTCACTTTGACCATAGACGTTTTTAGATGGTTATCAAAGTTGAGTTTAAACCTTTGACAACATTTCCGCCCTTGACTCAAATTATCTCTGGAGGAGGCTGGCAGGGAAATTGACTGGTGTGGTAAGGTCTGAGGAATTTCGTGTGAGCTCTATTAACAATTTTTTTATTTAACCGAGGTAAGCTGACCAGGGGACAGACATTACCGAATATATGTGAAACTAAGAGAATAACTAAGAAATATAAAAATTGGGCACCCCAGGGTACTCAAGTTACCCCTGTTGCCAGCGGGACTGCCAGGTATGGGGGGTTGGTGCACTACTCTGAGGGGGTTTCCCCTGCTATGGAGCAGGTGTGAAGGAAAGGGTCTGTGTGGAGGAACCAGAGTGGGAACCATGATTCTATGAGCGCTTTTTGTCTTGGTCTCATATATCCATAGAGCCAGGCTTGGAAGTGCTCTAGTAAGTGGACATGGAATCTGTTAATACCCCATGAATGGTTAGGACCGTGCCCTTGAATGCATCTAATGCAATTGTGTGGATTGTCCACATTGCAATGGGTATTATTAGGGAACAGAGGGTATATGGGATTGGTGACTTGATCTGGAGTGTGAAGATGCTCTTTTGATATCAAGAATTCCTGTTCGTTTTGAATCTTAAGCAGGCGTTCGACTTCCTGCCATATAGCTTTGGTTGGGGGGCATGTTTCTAGGCGGTGATGTAGGGATCCCTCCCCTCCACATACTGCACATGTTTCGTGGAGGGAGTTGGAGAGGTCCGCCGTCCTATAGGTCCTTCTCAGACAGCGCCAGGCGTTTTCTCATATCCTCAGCTGTAGGAGTGGGTGGTGAGTCATTTTCCACATTGCCTTCTGTGTGGTTAAATCATAGGGAATTTCCAACATATCTAGGTATTCTATCCTAGCTATGTTTGGGTTGTTGCGAGCATATCTCTATGGGGGTGGTTTTCTGGGTTTTTTAATTTGAATTGGGGGCTGGGTCGTCCCCTTCCCTGTATAGTACCATGTTCTCTATGGTCCATCCCATATGGCGGATAGTTTGGAAGATATGTTTGAAATGAGGGGAGGTTCCTTGCAGACCTGTTGCAGTAGGGTGCTCGGCAAGGTATGAAAGTAGTCTGGGTGGACTATGTGGGTTGGTTAATTTGAGCGCCTGTGCAAAGTTAGTCCTTGCTGCTCTGGACCAGAGTTGTTGTGGGAGGTCTGGAGCAAGGATTTCCTTTATCCAGGTACCTAGTATGTGATTGGCATGGCTCTCAAAATCTAATAGTCCCATGCCTCCACTTGAGCGTGGGCCAAATAGTGTTTCAATCCGTATAGGAGGGTGAGAGCCAGGCCACAGCCAGCCCTGGATAAGCGCGCGAATTGAGGTTATAAAGGTAGGTGAGAAGGCTATCGCATGGGCCTGGTACCACAGTATTGGGAGGATGAGCGAGTTAGCAACTGTAACACGTCCTGTTAGTCCTGGGGCTCTTCCCTTGAGGGAGGCGACGCATTTAGATACCCGTTGTAACAGGTTACTTTCCTTTGTCTCATTAGCATATCCCCCTGATTCTAGCCAGATTTCAAGGTGTTGGGCAGGAGTGGTGGTGGGAGGTGTTGCAAAGGGTAATATAATTGGGTTTTTTTCTTCAGGTGTTGGTGTGAGGTTCTGATGTTGTGGCCCAATTGTTTGTGTATTTGCCTAAGAGGATGATTTCTGTCTTTCTTTTGTTGAGCGATGCATTGCTCACCTTGGAGTATTCCTCTAGAGTGTGTTCCAGCTGTTGGGCATCTTCATTGTTTGCTATACCTGCTACGCAGTCATCCGCAAAGGCCAGTATCTTGACTGTTGGTTGTCCTTGTGCGGTTATCCCCATGAGACGTGAGTCAGTTACTTGGAGGAGCGGGTCAAAGCTGAAATTGTATAGCAGTGGGATGAGGGGATCCCCTTGTTTGAGCCCTCTGTGTGGTTTAATCTTGTTTGTTAGGAATCCAGGGCCACGTACAGCCATGGTTGCAGATTCTGTTAGGAGCATCGCCCATTTTATGAATCTTGGTGGGAGTTTGAAGGCATGTAGACATTATTTTAGGTATGGCCAGCTAACACGGTCATACGCCTTTTCCTGATCCAAGAAGATCAGGGCACCAGTTGCTTTGGATTGGCAAATATTTGCAACAGGGTGAATGTTGTTCCATATTGAACGCCCTGGTATAAACCCAAACTGGTTGGGTGATAGGACGTCAGATGCAATTGCGCCTAATCTAGCTGCTAGAATTTTTGTTAGAATTTTTGTGTCTGTGTTGGAGAGTGCAATTGGGCGCCAGTTGGCCAGGTCCAACTTGTCACCCTTTTTATACAAGGTTATAACGTAGGATTCATGGCCTCCTGGTAATAGGCGTGTTTCCAACAAACTCTGGTTCATTGACGCCAATAGGAGGGGGGCGATTTGTTGAAAATATTTTTTGTAAAATTCGTAGAATATCCCATCAGGCCCTGGGCATTTCCTACGTGGTGCACCGCGAATTGTTTCCCAAAGCTCCTCCCATGTGATAAGGGATAGTATGTTGTAATTTGGTGGTGTACTTTGTATTTGGCAGTTTGAATAAATCTTTAATATTTTGTGGATCTGTTGGCATATCACGATATAATTCGGTGTAATAGCGGTGTACTTCCACCTTGACCTCCTCAGGGTCAGTTGCCACAATGCCGTTGGTCTTGCGGACCTGTGTGCATGTGGGCTGGTTTTCGCGGGAGTGGAATTGGCAGAAAAAGTATGTCAAACAGGTTTTGCCTTCCTTTACGAACTTACCTTTGTTCAATACTTTGATTCTGTGTTGGTGTTCAAAGATGAGATCGTTAAGTTGGGCTGAAATTTCTGCCCATTTGCATCCCCAATTAGGGCTATAGCCAGATCTCGGAGTATTTATTTCCAGGTGGTCTAGTTCTGCCAAGGTACGCTTGATTGTGGCTGTGTCCGCGGTGTACTTGTGTGATGCAATATGTCAGGTTTTGTTGATTAATTTTTTTTTGAAATTTTCCCATGTTCCGATGGGATCCAAGGTGAATGGGGCTGTGAATTCTGGGTTTGTAGCCTTGTTTTCAACCCAGTAATATATCTCAGACAATCTTATATTTTCTGGGTGAAGCTTTCTCCAAGGCGACACCTGTGTGTGGGATTGGGTTGGCGCTAACTGCACCATAACTAATCAGTGATCAGAAAAATTGATCTTTTTGTTGTAAATTTAGAGATTCTTGAGTGGTGGGATTGTGGGATGAGGATGTGGTCAATACGACTCATTGATATGAGCAGTCCCTCACGTATGTTGGGTCTTGTCATATGGGGAAGGATTGGTGAATTAGGAGGAAGAGCATCCTGTAAGCCAAGAGATGCCTTCATTGTGCGATATTCGATGTGTCCAGGTGGGTATCCCCTGGGATTAGGCCATCAATCTGTATTGGGGTTATCCCAGCAGTTGAAATCGCCTAACATGATGATATCTGGTGGGAGGGTGAGGGTAGAAATTTTTTCAAAATTTTTTTTCTCTCAGTTGCAGTGCATGGTGCATAGATACATGCTAACAAAATTATTTCATCTTGGCATGTGATTGTTGCTACCAGGACTCAACCGTGCAAGTGTGATGATGAGTTTGTAATTTTAAATTTTTTGTTGTTTTGGACTATCACCCCACAGTGAGATGTCCATACTGATTGTGATGGTGCGACCCTGGTTGACCAGGATTCTTCTTCCCCTTGTAGGCAGTGGGTTTCTTGGATGGCCAAGATGTCTACAAGAGGTTTTTACAGGAATGCCAGCTTTTTGGCTTGGGACGTATGAGCCCTGACTCCCACAATATTTAACGTCCCTATTGACACTGAGGTACCCGCAGCGCCTCAGGAGTGGTTGGGAGGACCCTCTGGTCCTATCCCACCGCGGCTCATTTTGGCCATGCTCCGCGTCTGTACTCCAACTCTTTCACTGCTATTGTTGGTTACCTTGATCTGACCCAATGATTCAAGGGAATTACGGTTTTTTGCATTTGCATCAACTTTTCCTGCACAGGGCTCATGTTGATTTGATGCGGGTGTTGATTGGATTTTATATTTTTGAGGTTCAACTTTGTTGCATTGTGCACCGCATTTTCACCCAAATTGCGGTTGCATTGTTCCTCAGTTTGTGCATGACTTTTGACGCTTTGTGGCTCAGTCTGGTTACTGTGAAAATTTTTGACCTGGGCATATTGTTCTGATTGGTTGGTTTGATGTATATCTGAAATATCCTCCTGAATTTGTCCATGGTTAATGGCGGATTCCGCGTGTGCCGCCGCTTCAGCCGCTGCTCTCTTGCGGGCTTTTTGTGCTGCTTTACGCTGTTTACTTGTAACTGGGTCCATGATGGAGTATAGTCCATCTTCACCCCAGCGGAATGGGTGGTGGCCATCAGTCATTTTGGCGAAGTTTTCATTATCTTCGTCCACAGCTTCTTCACAAAAATCATTTTCCATTAAGCCCTCTTTTACAGGGCATGCATGTTCCTTGTGGCCCAGTGAGCCACAGTGGTTGCAAATGGGTGGTGCGCGTTCTGGTGTAACTCAGAATGCAGCTGACTGGCCCCCATCTGCAAAGTGAAATTCTGCTGCACGGGGAATTCTGGATAAATTCTCTTCCACTTCTGGGAAGGGGTTGATTACAGTAATAGCTTTGCCCATGCACAGGTTGGGCATTAAGCGAAATCGCTGTAATTCAAGTTGTTGGATTTCTCCATAGGCCACAAGACCTTTGTGGAGCTCCTCTTCAATTACTTATGAGGAAGGTTGGTGGGGAGCGAGTCAAAGGAGATGAACAAAGTTTTTGCTTTGTTCCATCTGGTGCGCGCGGTGTGCACAATTTTTTTGCCCTCAGGGAGGGCAATTTCCACGCAGATTTTTGCTGCAGCATTGGCTTCATCGGCTGTTTCAAAACCAATATCGATCCAGCCATGTCCCATGTTGTTGGTGGCTATGTACACCGCGTGAGGGAAAAGTGAGGGCTGTTCCTCACATGTTTTCTCCCACAGGGTTGGCGACCCATCCCCAAGGAAGAGTCTGATCCCGTGTTCCACCTTTGACAAAGGTTGGTTGAATTGAATGTACATGTATTGCGCGTGCTTTACAGTAAATACCATAAACCCAGATGAAGTCTGAGTTTGTGATTTCTTTGCGGATTGGGTTCCTGGTCCCCCTCAGGGCGTTTCTTGCCCTTAGTTGCACCATTAAGCGCACCGCTTGCCACGACGCTTGCCCATGTTGTATTATTTTTGTTATTAAAGTCGCCCATCTTTCCTGTGTGTGATTATCCAAATTTGCTGTTTGAATCAAATCGTAGTAACTAAAGTGATTGTTACGAGAAAGAAAAGCTTCTATCAACAATTTTTCCATTGAGAAATACTTAATAGTATAGACATCAAAGATGATGAGCACTCCAATTACATATGGCCCTTTCTAGGGTGTTGACATCTTGTGGGTTCATCTAAATCTGTAGGAGTCACTGTTGCCACCCAATTGCTCACTTTAAACTTTTTCAAAGGTGTTGATAAATATCATCCTGTACTTTATAATTAGTTTTTCTAGTTAAGGCAGACTTAGTAGCATCAGTCTAAATCTTAATTGGTGACCTGACTAGTCAATTAAAGTATTCTTTAGGTCTGACTCCATATTTTCCTAACAATGGAGTATAATATGGGAGGTAAGGTGGTCTGTCAATCATACAGTAATTGGAAAGGGAAAAATCTAGTGGCACTATAATGTCTGATGTAGGAAAAAACATCAAATTGATGTAGAGGATCCATTGGGAATGGGAAGAGGCAGCAAACCTACAAATGATTTGCTCTAGGGTTCCATCAACACTTTCAACAGTTACATTGGTCTCTGGATGGTATGGAGCAGAAACCCCCTGATCCCATAAGCTATTTAGTTCTTAAATCATTTTTAAGGTGAAGTTGGTAGCATTGCCTGTCAGGATAACCTGTGGACATCCGTTCCAGTAAATAGTATTCTTCACAATGAACTTGGCTGTGGTAACTGCTCCAATATTGCATAAGGGCTTAGCTTTGACTTACTTGCTTAAGTGGTCAATGTCCACTTTAATATATACCTTTTTTAGTAATAGATGGTCCCAACCCAAGGGGGATTCATCAATGTTTATTAAATTACGCCTGGGCTCCTAAGAGCCTGAGGCGAGGGAAGGGGAGGGAGGAGGCATCGAGAAAGGGAGGGGGTTTGCGCTAGAGCCGTGCTGCAGTGACAACTGAGCGGGGGAGGGTTGGCGACATAGTGCAGACCTTCAGGGCCATCTCAAAGTGTACCTGAAAGTGGGTGATCATGTGTGGAAGGGTCCACACCTGCTGGTCAAAGGCAGCACGAAGGAAGGAGTTATGGATGGTCCAGATGGCTGTGGCATAGGCGAGGACACGGATGGGTTGGTGGCAACCAGGCAACGTCTGCTCAAACATGAGGTATTGCACAGGGTGTCCAGACCAGGGCTGATCATGGAGGAGCGCGCGGGCCTTTGGCCAAAATGCGGCGACACCTGGACAGGTGAAAAAACGATGGAGGTGGGAGTCAATAGGCTCCACACAGCGGGGGCAGCTTTGGTGCTGAAAGGTATGGCCAGTCCGGTCCCCTGTCCTGTATGAACAGTGGAACACCCTCCATAAGGTGTTTGACACCTTTGCTGACAGGATGGGGTGATAGACGTCCTTCCACAATTCCTTAAGGTCGAATCTCACGGAGGGAGGGAGGAGCTCAAGGAGTCTTGGGCGGATAGGAGGACGATCTTGGGGGTTGAGGCGAGTTGTGACAACTTGTACATTGTGCACAATTGCATGGCGATGGGGGCTGAGGCCAGGGCCTTCCCTTCTGTACAGGAAGGCATGGTGGATCCGCGCGCCTACTCGTTTCAGGGCAAGGAGAGCCTGGTTCCAGTAGGGGGATGAGGATGGTTTCAGGCGATGGCCTGGGTGGTTTGTGTGCCACTCCCCTAATGAGGTCAGAGATGCTCTAGGAAGACCCAGAGCTGCTGACACTGACTGGCGGAGGGCGGGCGCCCATTGGGGCTTGGGGGTCGCGTCCCAGCAGACAATCAGCCATAGGAACTTCAGGAAGATTGTGGTGGCGTGGGATCGCGTGTCCAGAAGCCCTAGGCCCCCTTCATTGCAGGGTTGGGCAATGGTTGAGAGGGCCATTGGTGAATGGTTTGAGCCCCAGATCCAACAGCAGAGGAGTACATTGAGCCGCGTATAAAAGGCATCTGTGAATGGGCAGACGTGCGATAGGAACCAGACTTTAGAGAAGGAACACATTGGCCATCAGAGCTCGACCCTGGGGGGTGATGTGCCGCCAGTTCCAGCTGGCAATCCTGGAGTTAACTGCTTCGAGGAGCAGGTCCTCATTGTCTTTTAGCGCAACTCCTTGTTGGTTGGTGAGAACGCCCAGGTGACGGAAGGTACCGCGCACAGGTTTAATACCAAATGTTGGGGGGAAGGTGGGGGAGCCGACCTGTACAACTGTTGTCTTGAAGGTGTTGACCATGGCGTTGGACGCCCTGGTGTACCTCTCAATGGTCACAGCAGCGAGGGCAACATCCCCAGGGCAGCCAAATGCAATGGCGGTGTCATCTGCAAATACCATGGTTTGGGTGAGGGCTTTACTTAAGACCAGAATCCTGTTAGCTTGTCCTGTAAGGAGGCCAAGAGGGGGTCGAGGGTAATGTTAAAAAGGATAGGGCTCAGGGGGTCCCCTTGCCGGAGACCTTGTCTAACTGGTACTGCCACTGTAAAACCCATTGGAGCCAGGACTCTGGTGTTGAGCTGGTCGTAGAGCGCTGATATCCAGCGCCTAACTGCGGGGGAGATGGAAGCGGGCCAGGGAAGCATCGATATACTTCCAGGCCACCCAATCATATGCTTTCTCCATATCCAGGAGAGCCACAAAGCCATTCACCTTACGAGAGTTAGCAGCCAAAGTCACGGGAAGGTCATTATAGTTGTCCCATAACGACCTCCACGGAATAAAACCGTGCTGGGATGGGGAGAGGCGAGGTGACACCCATTTGGTGATGTGGTTGGCCAGAAGCTTCGTGAAGAGCTTGTGGTCTGTGTTGATCAACGCTATGGGGCGCCAGTTCGCCAGGTTCTCAAGGTCTGACTTCTTGTGAATGAGGGTCGTGATTGAGCCTCTGGAGTCGGGGAGGAACTCGCCATTCACCAAGAGTGCAGCAAAGAGGTCGCGGAGGGTTCTGGCTATCACCGCAGGTTCCAGAATATATACCTCGAAGGGTATTCCATCTGGGCCTGGGGCTTTAAGCCGTGGGGATTTTAGAAGGGTTTCCATCACCTCCTGGATGGAAATAGGCGCCAGTAGAGCCTCATCAGCCCGTGGGTCAATGGGCGGCTCTGGAGCCCGCCACAGGAAGTCTTGGATGTCCGATGGGTCCACCTGGGTGGCATGGAAGAGGCTGGAGTAGAAGCGGTGTAGTTCCTGCGTGATTTCCTCCTTATCCAAAGTGGTTGCAGTGCCAATCTTCAGTGCAGTAATATCCTGCGCTGTTGACCGGGCTTTCTGTTTCTGAAAGAAGAAGCGGGTGGGGCATTCCCATTGAGCATAGTAACGAGATGTTGTAAAGTTTGCTGCCCGTTCTTCCTGCAGTGTGAGCTCCAAGAGGAGTGCTTCCTGCGCCGCTTCCCAGTCTTCCAACCATCTGGGAGAGAGCGAAGGCTGGCAGTTTTGCTCCAGATGTCTGATTCTGGCTTCCGCCCTTTTGACTCTGGCGCGAGCTGCGGTCATCTGGGCTTTGGCACAGTTGTAAGCAAAGCGGGTGATGCCCTCCTTGGTCACCGCCTATCTAGCCTTGTGGTCAAGCAGGTGGGGTGAGGGGAGGTGAGAGTCTCCTGGATGGTCATAGACAGCTTCTCCTTAGTGAGGAGGTTGTTGAGAAGAGCTGGGGCAACCCTAGGCCAGAACCTACGCGACAGTCTAAGCGTGGTGGTGAGGACAACGGTGTTTGACCTGTGATCACTCAGATGGTTGTCACGAGAGATGGTAGAGGAGAAGCGGCCAATTAGCAGGGGGCCAATCAGTGCCATATCTATGCGTGACGCTGACTGGAAAGCTCCTCCATAATACTGGATCCTAGTCATGCAACCTAGGCCAGACGCGGAGGGTGGAAGCGCATCTATAAAGCCACTCAGGCGAAGGAAATCCTGGAGGCGACTTGATCCAGGGCATTCCTTTGCTGCAGGGGGTAAGAGTCACGGACGCGACTTATGGTTGTGTTGAAATCTCCTAAGAGGACTGTATTCCGTGGGAGATTGAGTTGGACGAGCTCTTCCAAGAGCCGGTTTTGCTCCTGACCTGCATTAGGCAAGTAGATGCTTGCAGCGAAGAAAGAGAAGTCAGGAGTGGTGAGTTTGGCCAGTATGAGGCGGCCACCTAGATACTGTGAAAAAGAATGGGTTTTAACCCGGGATTCAAAACAATAAGGGCGGCATGGTTTGTCCAGAAGGAGTTGCCTCCAAACTGTTCATTCCATGCAGATTGTTCGTGGGGGAGGATATGGGGCTCCTGGACAGCAGTGATGTCAATTTGTGCTGACCTGAAGTTGCGGAGGAGGTGGGCTCTCCGCTTAAAGTCCCACAACCCATTCGCGTTGATGGATTGCAGGGCCAGGGTGCTGCCGTGGTGACTCATAGCTGTTCCCCTCCATGTCCTGGGGGTTGCCAGCGCTTAAACCTGCTGCTGTGAGGCGGCTAGTTTTGAGACCTTTAGCTTGACTATTAGCTGCAATCCATGAGGAGAGTCGAGGGTTCTGAGGGGAAGGAGAGGGTGGGGGGCGGAGGACCCAGTAAGCCAGCCTAGGATGCTGCCCTCGCTCCGTTTCAGGGGAAGGACCTGAGGGTGCTCAATGGCGACCTCCGCGGTGTCCCCATTTGATGAGTCTGAGTCCATATTCACTTCCTCCAACACTGAAAATGAGCCGCGCGAAATGGACTGTGGGGTTGGGGTAGGACTCTTTGAGGTGGCACTTCTACCGCAGGCCGCAGTTTGCCAGTCCATGCTGGTGGGCATAGCTCTATTGGGAGCTGAGGGTTGATGCGATAAATCGCTGGTGGAGGTTGGTGGGGGTGCCGCGGAGCCCTGAGTGGGGGTGGCTGACGAGGGGCGCCCTGTGGGAGATGCCTTGCGCTTGGTGAGAGAGGGAGTTGACTCTGGGAGATTGGAGGGGGTGCCCACTAGAAAGAGGTCATGAGCACGAAGGTATCCCATAACAATAGTGGGGTTGGCTGTTTCAACTGCTAGGCGTAAGGCCTCAGGGGACAGGTCTTGAACGGGAACCCATTGTGTAGGTTGTGGAATTGCTGCTGCGGCCACGTAGGATCGTTTTTGGCCTGGTTTAGGCCCCTGGGTGGTGGCTAAGAGGGCTTATTTTCGAGCTGTGCAGCCACTATACAGGTGTCCAAGGGCGTTACACCATGAACACCGGGGGCGCGCCTGATCAGGGTCGACAAAAAAGATCTCAGGGCATGCCCCAACTACCGCCACATGAGGAATAACCTCAATGTTGCGGGATACAGTGGGGGAGGGGATAAACGAAGCCCTAGCAGTGCGAGCTCTTTGGATGGGAGCATAGTAATAGGGGACGCTAAAGTCCACTGAAAGAACAGACCAAACTCCATTAAACCACGATGGAGCGCCAGTTTAAGAGACTCAGGATCAACAGTCGTTGGTAGGTTGGAAAAAGTAACCCATGAAATTTTCTCCAGGCGAGAGCGTGTGCAGGAGATGCAAAGAGATCCACGTGGAATAATAACCTGGAGGGTGGCAGCAAAGTCGGCAAGGACAGCTTCAGTGAAGCCCACATTGATGCAGTGGCCCTCCACTGATTCATGGATGGTGGTGTTAATTGGGAATGTCTCCGCGATCGCTGCAAAGTATGAGAAGTAATCCCTCGTATAGAATTCAACAGGGTTATGCCCATAATTAAGGCGAATTGCGTGGGAGAGGGTTGAGCGAGGTAGAGCTTTTTGCGCTCTAGTTTCAGCCCATTTCTTCTTAACATCAGCAATAAAAGCCACTTCACGGGGATCAGCTTTAGGTAGCGTTGGTGCCAGAGGTTTTTGCCACGCCCCAGTGGCTCCTTTGGTACGTTTGTGTTTGCTTTGGGATGCAATTGTGGGTTGAATGTGAGCTGGTGGTTTGGACAAGTTTGCGGAGTTCCCCTGTTGCTGGAAAGTTATAGCAGTTGCTGGCGTCATATTGAATTAAGGGCGGATTGTTGGGCCTCGCTAAATTGGGGAGGCCCATCCAGATTGGAATTAACTTCAGCCAATTGGGAGGAGGGCGATGTTTCATCAATATCCTAATCTATTTGGGTAAATTCAGCCCGAGTATTTGCTGTAATTTCGTGGGCAAAACTCACTGGCTGATTGGTGAATTGGTCGTTTTCAGCATATGGAGATAAAGTGCAGAATTGAGAAGTGCCAATTACGGGGTTTAAATGGGACAGGTGAGATTGGAACTGGTGTGAAGTTCCAAAATACGAACCATTTGAATCCCCATTGGGAAGAGTAGATTGTCCCAATTCGGTGCTTAGTGAACCAGAATGTGCGGCTAATCCAACCTTACATCCGAGGGTTTGGGGGCCAGGTAGCTGGGTATCGCCCCTCATGGGGGGAGCCAGAAACACGGCGTCAGCAATAAGATGGTGCTGAATTAGCTGACATAATGGGGGAGGTGAATGCCTGGATGGGCTGAGTTGCATTCAACTGAGCAGACGCCATTAAAACAGCGTGGGTGATGGCCTCCTTGGTTGGAGGGGGCCCAGCGGGTTGGTGGGAGGCAGCGCACGCAGAGCTGTTGGGCGTGCAGGTTGCAGAAGTGCGATCAGGTGAACTGGCGCTAGTTGAAGTAGCTCCAGGTTGGGGGGTGGTGCCTGCTTTCATGGCCGCTGCTTGAGAGCGGGTGATTCTGGTTGACCCTGAGGTGGGTAACCAAGGGTTGCTTCATTTGGGGGTGGTGCTGGCTCGTTTGGCCGAGCCTGCAGGTTTTTTTGCGGGGTTTCCCACCATATTTGCTAATAGTTTTTGTAAATATCTTTAGTGGAGCTAAATTTCAAGGCTGAATTGATTTTTGAAAAGTGATGCTTAGCAGAAAGAGTGCTCCACAATAATATATACTGATGATTGAAAATCTAACTGTTAGAGGACTGATAACATTAATTAAGATGGTGTGCAACACCCAGTTGAGCATAATCTCCTGATAGGTATTGAAGGCTTAAAAGGGTTGTTGTGATTGACAATCATGGTACTTTTTCAAGATGTCCTTAATGTCAAGTCTCGACAACTTCAAATAATAACTCTGTTAAATCTTCTTTAGCATCTTATCTAGTTCTTTATGCCCAACGATGTGATGTGCTTGCATAATGATTGACAGTTGTTTGGAAGGAGTGGACTATGGTTGCCTTCTTTAGTCATGTTGGGACTGACAGAGTCTGAAGGCCGGTCCTTTGAAGCTTGCTGAGTTGGACGGAGAGAGTAAATAATTGGAGGGAATTCAACTAGATAGAGGACAGAGCTCAAGAGAATATAGATAATTAGTCCCACTGGCCAGTACAGGGCAGGGAGAGATGAAAAGCAGTAGGGATTTCTGTTAGCTAATTTAAGTGGGGACTTAACGTAGCCAGGTTCAGAGGTCCCAAGAGATAAATAAACTTCACACAGAGATTAAAAAGAAGAAGTGTAAAGTTATTTTATTAAGTAATTATTTGCTTCCTAAATAGTGTTAATAAAGCAAAGGATAAAATAAGGGATATAAGGAACAATCAGCATAAGCCCTGTTAAAACTTGAAACAGATTAGGAAATAATATCCTAAATCTTTTAGAAAGTAAAGGGAAGTAGATAACAGATAAAGAACTCATAAGATAAGGTAAAGTTGAAAATAAGGTTAGATAAAGCTGAAGAAAAGGATTCGTTTCTTCCATGGTAGAATAATAGTTGAGATGGAGATTATCAGCCTGAAGCATTGACTAGTAGAGCACTTCGATATTGATTTATCCCAGTTCATCAGTTGGGAATTTAACAATGCTAATTGGCTTTGACCAATGCTAAATAGTTTAAAATCAATACTATTATTGAGCCTTAGGCCCAACAAAGCATTAAGCACTAAATTGAATACAGTAAAGGTTAATTGAGATTGCCCAAAGTAAATAATAAAAGGGAAGCCCCAAGTTGCTTCACTCAAACTATTAAGAATCCTGACAAGTCACTATCAATTTTATAGAGCACCCTGTTTCACACTTCAGTGTTCTTTATTAATCAATTCAAAGTATGCTAAGAAGGGGTTGTTCGTCATCATATTAACAGGCTTTCATTTTCTCAGATAACTGGTTAGCGTACAGGATCAGCACAGGCACAATGGGTAGCCAAGAAATTCTGTCAGAATTTTGATGAGAGGACCATGATCAGTGTATAGCCCCATAGTCATAAGCCTGGAGCTTCAACGCCCACCTTGCCAGACAACCTTAAGTCCCTATAAGGTTATACAGCCACTGCAAAGAGGCGTGATCAGTAACTACTTAGAATTTAGTGCCATGAATATAAACACAGAATTGTTCACAGGCAATTATTGGCTAAAAAATTAACGCTCTACTACCATATAATTTATTTCCTGCTTGGTAAGAGTGTGACTGCAGAAAGCTACTATGTGCTCCTCTCCTTTTTCATCCTTCTGAGAAAAGACAGCCCCAATGGATGTTAAAGAAGCATCAGATTGAATAATAAAAGTCCGCTTGTAGTCTGGATAAAGTATCATAGGCACTTGGATTAGCGGCATCTTCAACTTGTTGAAAGCAAACTCCCATTTGGGTGACCAGAGAAAAGTTACTCCACTTTGGAGCAGGTGAAAGAGAGGCTCAGTCAGCTGAGCGTTTTTTTCATGAACTAGTGATAGTATCCCATCATAATTAAAAAATACTTGTATGTCCTGCTTGTTCTCAGGACTTTTCATTCAGCTAACAGCTTCAAACTTCTGAGGCTGTGGCCGCATCACTTGAGTATCAATGATGTGACCCAGGTACACCATCTGAGTCTTAAAAATGATTCAAGTTTTACCTTATGGTAAAAACTTAAGTGCATAATTTATGCCTTAGGGCTGAAGTTTGTTAAAAACTTTCTTAACATCATATCTACTGTTATTTTAAAATACTATCATTGTGTTTTGTCATTTAACTTTTAAAAGAATAATACCTGAGATGGTTATATTACTTAAGTAATGGTTGGATTGGCCTAACTAAAACTGTGTATGACAGCAGGTAATTAGCTGGTAGATAGATTCAAATTTATTTAATTTAAGTTAAATTAGGTAGCATTTTAGTTGTGGTGGTTTAGGAAATCATCTTATAAATAAAGCCTCATAATTGAATGTCTATTTTAACACCTACTCCTAGACTATTTACCAATCTTAGATAAACTTGACACAAATATTCTTTGAAATATATATACAGTAAGACCTAGGTATATCAAACTTCTTTATATCAAAAATACCCATTTATCAAATTATTTTTGTCCCATGAAATCCTAACCTACAAATAATAATAAGAAACTGGTTTCTGTATATCAAAATTTCTTTATATCAAATTTTATTCTTAAGAACCATCAAGTTCAATATATGGAGGTACTACTGTATAATTGTTCAGTTGTGTCAGATAATTAGCATCTTGAATTTGGAAGAATGTTTTGGGCATGAATCATCCAATTTATTAAATATGATATTATCCAACTCTCAGCAAAATAATTTGACTCAGAGTAATCATTTTACTTCATGCCTTCCATTGACCAGGATGGATTGAGTCTTCCTTGAGCTTAAATCTGAAGCAAATGATTGGGTACAATATATAAAAACTTCCCCCATGAGTATACACTACCTACAATGCACCAATCATATTATATTAATACTGAATGAAGATAAATGACTTTTTCAAGTTCTAATTAGCCAGATCATCAAACTGTCTAAGCATGCCATACAGCCTATATCAAATTCAATAATTATCCCCCTATTAGCCTTTGATGAACTTAAATATTAGGGGAAAATTTTGGTAAAGTATTGTTTTTCTCACCCAACTGACTTCTTGGGAGAAAATTATAATATTCTATTCTTAGCTTTATTTAGGTTAAGTCCACCATTTGGTTGCAAGATAATAAAAGAGATCATTTGTGGAATCCTGCTGAATATCAGCACCTTTGAGCATCAACAAGCAAGATTCTCATATGTTGATTTGATTAGTCCAATGTTTAAGGTATAAGGTTGGCAGTTTTTACTTATTTAGTTTTTCTTTATTTTTTATTTTAATTGAGGTGGGCTGACCTTGGGACAAATATACTGCACCAATAGAGAGGATATGGATTAGGGAGCAAAAATATAGGAGTGGAGGACAAAAACCAAGTACTGGGAGTAAAACCTTCTTGTGCATGTTTTGATAGGCTGGGATTACATGATCTAACTTCACTAATTCACTTGGATAGACTGAGGCATGATGCTTGAATCCACATGTATTGATATCCTCTTGGCACAGAAATGAAATTTCTGCCACGACAGGATTGGAACCCACAACATGAGGGGTGATAATGGGACACCCTCCCAATTATGCCACACCCCCTCTTATTTAGTTTTTATTATTTAGTTGATTTTATCAGTCAATTATATGGTAACTTTCAGATATCTATCTATATTACCTCATTTTATTTATTTGGTTGATTTAATTGGTCAATATATAGTAATTTTACTAATTGCCATCTATAATAACCTATTTTAGATCTAGTTGATTTAATTGGTCGATCTATAATAAAATTACTGATCATCATCTACAATAATTTATTTTAGTTTTTAAGTTGGTTTATTGGCCAACCTATGCAAAAATGATACACACCCATAATAATTTAAGCCCATCATGCTATGATCTCATAGTTGAACATACCCCACAGCCATAGGACATATATCATGTCAATACATAAATATTGATCTGCTGATTTAATTGGTCAATCTATAATAAAATTACTGATTACCATCTACAATAATTCATTTTAAATCTATTAGATCTAGTTGATTTAATTGGTCAATCTAAAAAAAATTACTAATTGCCATCTACAATAACTCATTTTAAATTTAGTTGAATTTATTGGTCAGCCTATGCATAAATGATCCAAACCCATAAATATCTAAGCTCATCATGCTATGATCTCATACTTGAACATAACCCACAGCCATAGGACATATAAAATATTAATATTTATAATATCAATTGGTTGATTTAGTTGGCCAATCTAAATTGAAATTACTGATCGCCATCTACAGTAGTTCATTTTAAATCTATTATATCAAGATGATTTAATTGGTCAATCTAAATAAAGTTACTGATCACCATATACAATAATTCATTTTAAATTTAGTTGAATTTATTGGTCAACCTATGTATAAATGATCCACACCCATAATCATCTAAGCTCATCACGCTATGATCTCATAATTGAACATACCCCACAGCCATAGAACATATATCATTTCAAAAATGACATTTGCTGGGTTTTATACTTAAGTTGAGCATTGATTATTTACTTAATAACTTCTTCCAAATAGGACAGATCTGGTTAAAGGTGCATTAAAAGACATTTTTACTGTCAAGGTATATTAAGAAACAGCTCATCTTCAAATTTCCATAATGGTATTTAAGGCCCTTTGTAAGGTGGCTGGCACGTTGCACAAGCCTTGGGCATGTGGGTAGGTTGATACAGCTCTTGGGAAGTGATAATAGCGCACTTTTTTCCTCAGCCTTGAGTATCAAATTACCAATAGCTGTTGATGAGATACAGGGCGGTAAAGTACTTGGCTCCTACTAGCCAATCAAAAGCGTCATCTATATGTGGTAAAGAATAAAAGTCTTTTTTTAGTAACTTTATCTAAGCATCAATAAGCGATCATGACTCAGTTGGAGTCATCTTTCTTCTTAATAAGTATTGGTCTGTCCCAGGGTTGCAGGAGGGCACAATCATTCCTTGTCTTAGTAATTTGTTGATCTCTTTCTGATGATTTCTTCACTGGATTAACTGTATCAGATGAGGAAAGAATGTATGGATTGGGCATCCACAGTGTTGATTTGATGCAGTATACCTTTGGCGCACTACAAGTCATATACTGGTAGCAAATACATGCTCATATTTTTGCAGTAAGGTTAGGGCTTAGTCCTTTTGCTCTTCAGTCATCACTTCCAATTGTTCCTTAGCTATAAAAGCACATGGTCCTGGCGCATCGTCAGGTAGGCCAAACTCTTACAGGTCTCTAATACTCTCAATGTGCAGTACCTCATCCTGGAGAAGTAAGTGCATGTAAGAAATTTTTTGTCCTTTTGTTGCAGTAATTTTTTGAGCTGTTAGGTTAGCGAGGAGCACATAGATCTTCTGATGCCCTGTGACAATAAACACAGGTGCTGCATGAGGTTTAATTTGAAATTTTTCCTATGGGGAGTAAGCTTCTCTCAATAATGCACCTGGAAGGTCAGAGGCAGATCCATATTTACAACTCATTGCTCCCTCAGAAGCAGCTTTCAAGTGGAGGAAGTGCTAAAGGAATGCCCTGACTTTCAGAGATGACGGAGGGTGGGGCCCTACTATGATGACCTGTCTGCTTATATCAAATAGGAATTATTTTGTTATCATAAGTTACATCGATAAAGTTGTTTCAATTAGTAATAGGAACTTGCTCATCCTAAGAGTAATGAAGGGGCAAAATCCTACTGAGAACCTTAAAGGATTTTACTCATAGTTGATAATTGCCCCATAAAATTTTAGAAAACTTATGCCAATCAAAAATTGTTATTCTGACTGGGTAATAATAGTGGGGGTGCTAAAATAAGCAATCCAATTCTCATATGCAAGCACTGTAGGCTTCTTTGCTAATGGTGTTGTCTGGGCATGCAGTCCCATATTGTTAACCATGGGCTATGTCAGGAGCAATTTTTAACTACTTCACAAAGTGGCTCAAGATTTTATTAATTGTCTCTTGTTTCAAAGATTGCGTGAAGTCAGATTTATTTACAAGTATGGAAATTTAAGTGCAATTAAAAGTAATTAGTATTCAAGTTTATATGAGGACAGCGGAATCATCAATTTTCATTGATCATAGTCTTGATCTTCTCCCCTACATCTGGTAAATGTGTATTTAAAGCTTCAATATGTAAGGTTACTCTGACGCTTTTTTAAGGAAAGTTTTATTATTTGATTTATCTAGTTTCTTGTTCTGGTCTGTTTGGCAAGCTTCAAAGCATAGGGATTGGAGATAATTTTCTGTCCTTCTTTATCAAGTTTAAAATGCTGACGTCAGGTCAAGGTGAGCCCTGGTAGGGTTCAGTCTTGCGTCTGAGGTGGGATAGATGGTTTTTCTACAATAGAGTATCCCATCTCTATTGTAAACCATTTTCCCTGATCATCTTAGTCCATAGGAGAAGTGATATTTTTGATATTGGGCATTTCTTAGGTTAGCTGACAGCATAGTGCACTTTAGACTCTCAAATTCAGCAAGTGATTTCAGTGAGGTACTGCTGAGGATCCATATTTCTACGCTAATTATATCTGACTCCTATAGGGCTCTTAGCGTTACCTTGAAAGAGGTTGGTGCAAGTGTCTCACGTTTCAATGTTTGGTGGTCTAAAGGTAACTTCACACCGCTTGAGGTATTCAATCATGGAAAGAGTAACCAACTCCTTAACCAACATAGGCAGCAGTGACTAGTGGAGGTCAGAGTAGTTTATGGTAGCACTTTTTAAAGCAATTTTTACATCAAAGTCGACCATAGCCTTGGCTCCCAATAAGACCTGGGGCTCATGGTAGAAAGGATCAGCAAACTCATAAATATTCTCATTCTTTTAGAAACTGAATTGGCATAAACTTAATATTATGAGTAGTCATTCATTTGGGGCTACCAAATTCATGTAGTACTGCACTCTCAACATCAGTTTAACTCCAACAGTCATCTGGAAGATAAGGCATGATCAAGCCTTAACTTTAATTGTCTAAGCAATTAATCATAATGTGGCCTTAGAATAAACTCGTCGCCTCCATGCATAATCATTCTAGACATTTTTTAAATGACTTCACATTTCTTCATTGGTCAAACTTAGGCAGGTTAATGGGGTTGAATTGCTGAAAACTGGAAGGGCATACTGGAGGCAGCAGGTCCAAACACAGCCCAAGAAGACCTGACGTGAGGTCTCAGGTTTCTGGGTTCCCCAGAAGTGCCTTAAGGTTGGCTAGAAGGGCCAGTCAAAGGGGCATGTGACGGTTGAGGTCTATCCTCAGCATCACATTGCCCTGATCTTTGGTAAGACAGGGCAGGCTGTGTCTGGATGTATGGAGGATGAGGGGGAGTTGGTCCTGGAAGGGACGCCTAAGGGGCAGGAGCTTGAAGGAGGCTAAGGAGCCAGATGGGCGTCCAAGTCGAGGAAAAATGAGAATCAAGTAAAATGGGGAGTTTCGAGATTCGATTTGGATTCAAATCAAGAATGGAATGGAACAGGTGCTTGGAAGTTTCGCGGTTTGTTTGGAATTCGAAATGGAACTGGTGCGGAACTGTTGAGGATTGGAACTGGCACAGAACCATTGAGTGAGGATTCCGCGATCCTGCTGTAAGGTTTACACCAAGCATCAGTCAGATTAGCACCATAAGCTTGTGTTATATTTTATATTAGCTTGTAGCATGTGTATATAGGGAAGGAACTGGGAGCTGGAGGCTTCTCAGTTCTGTTTTCTATCAACCTGGCCAATATTAAATAAAAGAACTTTAAAATTCATATATTTATAGTTTGAGTTTATTTAAAATATTGCCTAACTGCAGCCATGTTTGGCTTGAATCAACAAGAATTGACTTTGAGAGTGAGCTTGGGAGAGCTATTGCCTCCCTTTATACCTTGTCTTGGAGTCAAGGCATGTTGCTGGGGTTAAGTATATTTGCAACTGTCTTCCAGGGGGTGCTTGTCCAATCTTGTAGCTCGCGCACAAGGAGAGTAGTATCAGGAGCCCTGTCAGCCCTATGGTCTGTAACATGGATCCTGTTGCCCAACTCATTCGTGGCTCATTGGAAGGAGTCAGTGCGTTACAGGGCAGTGCCAATAGCGCAGCTGGCAGGGATCATTGGGGCTGAGTAATATCAGCTTGGGCTGACTCCAAATAAGAGGTAGCTCTTCAATTGGTATGTTCTGTCCTTGAGGGTGCATTCAGACTTTATATTGACATCATCCATTGCCAGATCAGTCTCCATGCGTTGATCCCAAGTCAGTCATTCTTCCTGATCCCATTCTTCAAACTCTCTAAATTGCTTCAGAGTGATAATCTCAGTTTGTAGCTCGCAAATTAAAGTCCAAAGCTCATTATTCTCAGCCTTTTAATCTCTGTTGGCATCTCATAAGACTTGTGTGATATATAAAGCATGTTATTAGCCTCTAAAGCTTCCCCTAAACTGTTAGTTAAAGAAACACAGATGGACTTGAGGGCGTCAATGTTGTGATGAATGGCCATCTGCTGGTTTTGGAGATTTCGTAGTTCCTCCTAAATGGTGGTGGTCACTTCAGCCATGCTTCTGATATAATGGACAGTGACCCGCATCTATGGTTGGGTATACTGGCTGAGCTCCTCCACTGATTTGGATTGTTGAACTTCTGTTCTTGCATTATTTATCGCGTTTCTAGCTTCTGTCTGGAAACTATTAGCTTCATTTACCCAAGAGGCATTGACGCCCCATTCATTAATAGCCTGATGACTGATCTAAATCACATTAAGTTTATCTTTACCAATAAGGTCATCCAGGCGCTGGAATTTTAATGGATGAGCTTGTGATTTAAGTCACGGCTTTCTGTACCCTGTGAAAACTGGATTAAACTGATTGTGTAAGGAGCGCATTGTGTCCACATTTTGTTGGTTGCTGCTAAAAGACTCTATAATTAAAGCTACGTGATGAACAGTAGCTATTTGGAATTTTCTCACGGTGGGCTTCAGGTATCCATAATATATATTGCTCTAAATGTTTAATGCTACTCATAAATGACAGAACTTGATTGCAATTCATGATGCATAATTGTTCATAATCCTGCCATAGTTGTCTTGGTTGTATTGCTAGTAAAATAAGGAGGGTATAAGGTTAGCCAACTCATGAGTAGTATACTTGAACCATCTTAGAAACATTTGGCCGATCTGCTTTATCTGCTTCTTAAATAAGGTACATGAGTCAAATTCTTTGAAATGGAGAGAGTAACCTCATCCTATTTAGGCGTGAGCCAGCTGGGAAGAATTAGGTGGGTTGATATCAATATGCGAGCTTGGTTATTATGATTGTTTCCATCTCTAGTGAGAGACTCTATTTTATTGGTAAAAAGTTAATTGAGCAGGCGGCCCCTGTAGAGAGCATCATGATGTAGAGTGTGAGACAAGCACTCTATGGGCAAATGTATAAATATGTCAAGGAAATCCTCCAATCCTGCACAAGTTACACTTCTGTCCCACAACATGGTAAATTCTACATAATATTATACTGAGCGCTATATGATACTCGATAACCCTTTGACTCTCAAAATAGCAAATCTCTACTTCAAGAGAGACTTCCAATAAACTAAGATAAATTTGGGCAAATGGTTATACTTAATTGAGATAGAAAGGATGGGTATTTATAAGGATTTCTTTTCCATAGAACATCATTGTTTATAGAATATATAATGATTATTGAGAAGTACTATGGGCACAAAGTTTACAGTGAGGAAAATAGATATAATTATGCTCATTTATGGGGAAAGGTTGATCTAGAGAGTAGAAATCGCCTAGTAAAAATCTGGAACTAATAAGGAACCTGGAGAGTAGGGTAATCGTTAGAGCATCTGAGAAGAAGTATGATCATGTTTGTTATTGCTCTGAAATAGACGTTCAATAGATTTTTTAATTAAAGTCAAGTTAACACCTTTGACAATAGCATCCCAGCACTATTCCTACCATATGGGCTAGCCTTCAAATGATTCTACGCCCTGCAGGGATGGACAGTCCTGAGGGTCCAAAGTAATTTGTATTTTTGGAGGGCTTCAAGCTGGGAAAAGGTGTACATGTAGTTGGGCAAGCACACTACAGCAATAAATCACCCAGGGATTCTCATACACTGGGGATCTTTTCTACCTCACTTATAACTAACTATATCACAATACACTTGAAATTTAATAAGGAAAAGAGTGAAATTCTTGAAATAAAAGCCAGCCCTTAAATAAAGTGGTTGGGACTTGGATGTTGCAAAGAGAGTGACTAAAGAATAGCCAGTATGAGGAGTATAAGAAGAATAGGGGTGTGGGGCTTTAGACTTCTTGCTACCTCATCAGTAGCAATTAGTTAAAAAAAGAATTTTTTGTAGGATGTGTGTTGGGCCACCATGGGGGAATCACTGGCAGCGCATTTTTCTGAAGGAAGTGCTTCAAAATTCACTTTCAAGGGTAACCTTATGACTTATTTACTCCTAAATTTAAACTTTACAATCAAGAAATTTATTAGTAATAGGCATAAAAATATTTTTTAGAGTAATCAAGCGCTATTTATAAAGCTCTAAAATGAAAGGAATTAAAGAGGGATTCTAAGGGAAAGAGTCATGGGACCTGTAGGAAAGTTCCCATACTAGAATAGGTGGGAAATCTTAAGGGGTTTAGATAAAAACTAGGAGTTATAAATATATTTCAACTTCGGAAGAAGTCAGGAAAAGCCCTGAATTCTGTATATCATTTGAAAACATAGAGTCAAACTCCATTCTCAAACTTATTAGGCCAGTTGGGAATATCAGGAGTTGTGCACCTCATATGAATGTGTTGACCTTCTCCCTGGACAAGGCTTTCACCTAATTCAGGGGGAATCCCAACAATGTGTCAGGATAAAGGGGTGTTATACCACTCGTCCTTTATTTTTGAGGCCAGGTGACCCTAAGTTCTTGGGTATTGGATTATATGTTTTACTTTCCTTGGCCAAAAAGTCTTCACTCAGGATACAATTACTTGAGTGGTAAATCCTAGAATATTATTTCGTCCCTAAATAATTTAGAGGTAGGCCAAATTGTGAATGGCAAAAAGAGAGTAGCCTTTATTTTGCTTAGAAACATTATTATATGGGAGAGCAGGGAGTTTTTCTTGGTAAATATCCAAGCGTTCCAAACCAAGATCTATAATTATTACCAAATTGGGGATTCTGTGGCATGCTGGTCACATCTGTCAGACACAATTCAATCGCCATATAGATCAGTTTTGAGCCCCAATATTAGGGGTTTTGGGTGAGTAATATTAGATTGCCCAGGTTGGGGTTAACTCCTGATATTGAAAGATCTTATATTTATTTAGGGATAATCCCAAATAATAAGTTTGTCTATTTCATTGGATCGGGTTCAATTTCCTTAATATGACACACACAAATATCTGATTCAGGTAGGAACCCCGTCAACAACCTCTAGATCTTGGCGCAGGGGGAAATGGCAGAAAAATTGACTGTGTATGCAATTTACCATGGTGCCCTGAGCGACCTCCACAATTGAGTGTACATTACATTGTTTTTAAATAGCTTTGTAGGGCTCCAAACATTTGGTTCCCAATTTACTAACATGACCTCAGGCCTATTATTGTAGAAAAGGACTAGGTCACCCTGCTGGAAGGTTTACAGAGGTTCATGCTTGTCATTAAACTAAATAGTTTCTCTATTAATGGTCACAGTAAGTTCCTTGGAAGCCAGATCATGAAGTTAGGTAATCTCATTGTTGATTCTTTGGATAAGTAACTTTAAGGATTTTGGAGAAGCTTGATCTAACATGGCATACACCTTAGAGGGCAGCGGGGGCTTTCTTCCATACAATTCTTGAAAGGGAGACATCTTAATAATTTGATGTTAGCTTATTCTATAGGCCAGAATTGCACTAGGAAAATATTGGGGCCAATGGAGAGGGTCAGTCGTGGCCACTTTCCAGAGAGTTGAAGTTAGAGTACCATTCACCCGCTCTATCATTTCGTTAGTTGCAAGATGGTACAGAGGGGAAAATACTTTTGTGGATCCCATAAAGTCAGCTAAAACATTCACCAGCATAAATTGGAAATTTTGACCATTATCAGAGAGGATTATGTTTTATTTATTTAAGGCAAGCAGACCAGGCGGCGGACATTACTAAAAGCGAGAAAGAAAGCATCAACATGAAATCTGAACAGGGTCAACTCTGTCAAAGAAAGTTTTCCACCTCTGGATCAGGACTCGGATTTTTCTGGTTACATCATGGGTAAGTTTTTCATGTTTTTAGACCTAATAACCACCAATAGCTTTCTTTGGCTGGCACCCCAATCAATGTGCAAAGGCGGGAATCGAACCCACAACCTTCAGGTTGGTAGCCATATGCCCTAACGACTCACCTTCCACACCCTTAGATAAAATTATGTTAGGGTACCCATACTGGATGATAATTAAATTTATAAAAACGTGGCAGTAACTTTTGCCAAAGCAGAGGGTAAAGATACAGCTTTGGCCCAATTAATAAATGATCCACGGCTAGGAAGAGTAACTTATGACCATTAGAATCTTGAGGGAGAGGTCCCACAACATTAATCAATAGTATGAAAGGTTTAAAAGGGTGGCACCACTGGACGTTGAGGTTGGGGATTATTTCCAGCTTGACTTTTACATACCAGGAAGGACTCTAATACATCTTGGTTTGAGACAATAATTCATTCCCAGAAACATTGAGTTTTGAGCCACTGGTAAGTTTTCTGAATTCATATGTGGCTGTTTTGCAGATTTCCCTCCATTATGATTTCAGTTCAAGCCAAGGGTCGTATATAGGGCAACCATTCTCAAGCTACAAGTTTGTACAATTGCCATTTTTAACTTGAAGATTCACAGATTTTTTCATGATTTTTAAAGGGTCTGGGATTTTTTTTACATAAATGCGATTGAGATAAGAGTTTGCAGAGGCAATCTTCCTCAGGGTCAGTTAGAGTTAATATGGGTAGCCTGAATAAGCAATCCGCTTTTTAGTATGGTCCCTGATTGATCAATTATGAAAAAATCATATTTTTGAAGTTTTAAGCCTATTGAGCTAACCTCCCATAAGGATCCTTCATTTGTTATAGACATTTCAAGGAATCATGATTGGTAATTATGGCAAGATGTTTCCCATATGAATAAGGTCAGAATGCTTATTAGCCAGCAGTACCGCCAAGCATTTGCATTCCATAACTCTTTTGTTGCGTTCAGCTCTGGTTAGGGTTTTGCTATAATAGGTGATGGAATGATCAATCAAGTTTTTGTCATGCTGAGATAGTATAAATCCTATGTCTATATCGCTAGCATCAGTAAAATGAGAAAAAGTTCATTATAATTAGGATGTATAAGTACTGGAGAGTGGGAGAGAGTGACACATGATAGGCCAAAGGCCTGCTGTTGCTCTTCTTTCCATTATGAGGGTATACCCTTCTTCAATAAGTATACTTAAGGCTCAGAGTTATTGGAAAAGTAGGGAAAAATTGGAGATAATATTTTATCATCCCTAAAAACCTGTATATCACGTAGGGATTTGGAGGGTACATCTTAGAAATAACCATAACCTTGTCGTCCAGAAGGGATATTCCAGATTTACCTACCTTATGGCCCAAAAACTGTTTTTTCTCTGGAAAAAGAGCATTTTGATGGCTTTAGTTTTAGCAAAGCTTGCCATAACCACTGGAAGTCTTGCCTGAGATGAGCTATGTGCTTGGTTAAGTTTCTCAAAAAACATTAGTATCGTCAAGATAATAGAGCACAAAGGAGCGTTTCAAGTCACCTAAAAGTCCATCCATGGCGCATTGGAAGGTGGCAGGGGCATTACATAACCCCTACGGCTTTTTAGTGAGCATGAATAGTCCTTTGCTTAAAATGAGGGCGCATTTTACAATCTTCAGGTGAAAAATAAATTTGCCAGTACCCACTGGTGAGATCCATAGCTGAAAATAGTGGAACCCTGACATTAAGCGTAAGAAATTGTCTATATGCAGCAATGTATAGCTATCTTTTTGTGTAATAGAATTGAGTCAGCGATAATTCATGACAACATAGTGATCACCAACCTTCTTCCAAATTAATAAGAGAGGGGAAGCCTGTCGTGACCATGGGTGTGATAACACGTATCCCTTAATAATTTTAGGCCAGGGGACCCAAAGCTCAAGGGTGTTGGATTATACCTATTGTGCTTCTCTGAGTTGAGAAGTCTTAATCCAGATACTTAGTCTGGATAGGCAATTCCCTCAATACATACTAAGCCAATGGTCTATTTCTCATTACCTAATTTATTTATTCGCCGCATAGATTGGGTTTGAACCTCAATTTTAGGGCTTGAAATTAGTTGGGGATTATCCCCAATGTAGAAAGGCTGTGATTTTCGTTGGGGATTATCCCAATGATTTCCAGCTTGGGTTTGATTCCCATCATCTGCCTTGTCCAAATCTCCAATCTGGGTAGGAATCCTGACAATGCCCCCCTCTAGATCTTGGCGTAGGGGGAGGAAACGGATGGAGAAAGTGACTATGTACGTGGTTTACTATGGTACCCTGAACGACCTCTACAATTGAGTGTTTGTTGCCTCACCTATAATAACTTTGTAGGGCCCCAACCAATTGGTGCCAAATTTGTTATCATGACCTCCTGGCCGATGGTGGTAGAAAAGGACTAGGTCACCCAGCTGGAAGGTGTGCAGAGGTTCATGTTTGTCATTAAACTGACTTGTTTCTCTACTAGTGGTAGCAGATAAGTTCTTGGAAGCTAGAGCCTGAAGTCAGATTTTTTTATTGTAATGCTTCACATAGTAACCTCAGGGCATCAGGTAAAGATTGATCCAAAATGTCCTGCACTTTAGAAGGCAGCAGGGGATTTCTTCCATACAAAGCCTGAAAGGGCGACATCTTAATTATTCAGTGATAGCTTATTCTGTAGGCCAGAATCGCACTAGGCAAATATTGAGGCCAGTAAAGAGGGTCAGTCATGGCCATTTTCCGAAGTGTGGCAGTTAGGGTACCATTCACCCACTCTACCATTCCATTGGTTTCAGGATGGTATGGGATGGAAAATACCAGGGTGGATCCCATCAGTTCAGCTAAATCATTCACCAGCAATGATTAGAAGTTTTGACCATTATCGGAGATAATTATGTTAAGGCACCCATGCTGGGTGATAATCCAATTATATAAGAATGTGGCGGCAGCTTTTGCCAAAGAAAATGATAGTGATACAGCTTCAATCCACTTAGTTAAATGATCCAAGGCTAGAAGGAGGAACCGATGACCAGTAGAGGCTTGAGGGAGAGGTCCCACAACATCAATGCTAATAGTATGGAAGGAGTTGCAGGGTGGAACCACTCAATGTTGAGATTGGGGATTAGGCCCAGCTTGAATTTTACATTTCAGGCAGTCTCTCTAATACATCCTGGATTGAAACAAACATTCCTTACCAGTAGCATTGAGTCTTGAGCCACTGGTAGGTTTTCTGAATATCCCTATGGCAAACTTGCCGATGTCCCTCCAATATGGCATCAGTTTAAGCCAAATGTCATACATAGGGCAACCATTTTTGGAAACAAGTTTGTTCAGTTGGCTGCTTTTGACTTAAATATTTGCCGATCTTTTTTTCTAATTCCTTTTAAATGGTTGGGGATTAATCTTTCCAAAGTTGCATCTAAGTTTGGAGGTTGTAGAGTTGATCCTCTTCAGGGTCAGTTAAAGTCAATATGGGAAGCTGGGATAGGCAATTTGCAAGATGGTGTATTGGCCCAGGTCATTGAATAAAAGAGAAGTTGTAGTTTTGAAGTTTTAATGCGCATTGGGCTAACCTCCCATCAGGGTCCTTCATTTACTGTAACCATTGTAAGGAAGAATAATTGGTGATTATGGTGAAATGTTTCCCATATAATTAAGGTCAGAAATGGGTAATAGCCGGTAGTACTTCCAAGAATTCACATTCTGTAATGCTATAGTTGCATTCAGCTCTGGTTAGAGTTTTGCTATAGTAGGCGATAGGATGCTCTACTAAGTTTTTGTCGTTATGCAATAGTAAGGCTTCAATGGCTATATCATTAGCATTGGTAAAGAGGAGAAGAGGTTTGTTAAAATTAGGAAGTATAAGTACTAGGGAGTTGGAGAGAGATGTGTAGCAGGCAAAGGCCTGCTATTCTTCTTTCCACTGGAAGGGTATCCCTTTCTTCAGTAATATACTAGAGGCTCAGAGGTGTCAGCAAAGTGGGGAATAAACTGGTGTTAATATCCAACCATCCCCCAAAAAACTTGTACGTCTCATAGGGGTTTAGGGGGGACAATTTGGAAATAGTCAGGACATTATTGTCCATTGGGGATATTCCAGCTTTCCCTACCTTATGACCTAGAAAATCCATTTCATTCTGAAAGAAGGAGCATTTTGACGGCTTTAGTTTTGTGTACTTGCCGTAACCTCTGTTAAACTTTCCAGAGATGATCTATGTATTTAGTAAAGGTTCTTGAAAACACAGTAATATTGTTGAGATAAACTAACACACAAGACCGTTTTAAATCACCTAAAAGTTCGTCCATGGCGCGTTGGAAGGTAGCAGGGGAGTTACATAACCCCTGCGTCATTTGAGTAGCTCAAACAATCCTTAACTTGAGATGAAGGTGCATTTTTCCAACCCTCCGGAAATACATTAACTTGCTATTACCCGCTGGAAAGATTCATAGCCAAAAATAGTGAATATTGACATCAAGCATAAAGAGACGTATATACGTGGCAATAATAGCTATCTTTTCTTGTGATTTAATTGAGGCGGCAATAATCCATGACAACACGGTGGCCACCATTTTTTTCTATTTTAATAAGAGTTGGGAAGCCTATGGGCTTTTAGAAGGCATGAGTAACCTGGCTTCCAACAGTTGCTGTAGCTCCATAGCAACTTGAGCTTCCTCAACTTTGGATTTGCGGTATGGACGGCATTTGAATGGAGGGTGAGCCTCAGTCTCAATTTGATGAATTACCCCAGACATTTTACCGTAGTCACTTGGTCCAGAGGAAAAATATCGCCATACTCCTCAAGAAGGTCTTTGACGTTCTGGCGTTCATTAGGGGTAAGATTGTACCCAATTTGACTGTCAACCAGAGTTATGATGGATAAGGTTTTAATCTAAAATCTTGTAAAGAGCAAAAACAACTCACATCGGCGATATTTTCAATTGGACACAGTTTAAAATAAGCAATAGGTGCATGATGAGGGACTAGTAGATTTTGGTTCATTAGATTCCCTAATAAGATAGAGATAGATTTTCCATAGGCAGGATCCAAGATCCCTAGACAGGTCAATACTTCTTTGATTGAAGGGTTTGGGTGTCCGCTTAGCTCCAAAATTTGATTAGGAGGGGTGAAAATCTTGATCCACATATCAACAATCACTTGTGAGCCAGAGAATATTGTAATAGGATGGGGGCATATAGAGGGATCCCATTTTTGGCGTCCACAGCCTCAGGAGGTAACTTAGTTTTTCTCCCTAAGACCTGGTATTCAACTTTGCAAATGGAGGACAGGTATTTGAGGAGGCATGTCCATTTTTTGGGGCTCCTTTACTTTTGACAGGGAGTTCAAATATTAACTGATTCCAATACTCTAGTAGACATAGGTACTTTTCCTTATGGTTGATGATACAATTGAATTTCCGCATCAATTGGACCCCAATAAGCAACTCATAAGCATTGTTTTCCAGTGCAATGGCGGGGACAGTAATTAAAAGTTTCCCAAAAAGAAAAAGTGATGAAGAATATGCTCCTATTGCCTTAGTTGACTGATTACCAGCTGTCCCATATTCAGCTTCATGAATCAAGTCAGGAGCCATTTTTATCTTTTGGATAAGTTGGGAGGAAATAACGGTAATCAGGGATCCAGTGTCAATTATCGCCAGGACTTTAACGTTATGTATAGCTACCTCAACTCAAACAGCCAAAGATCAGAAATTGTGAGTTAACAGCAAGTAAACTGTCATTAGGGATTTGTAGCAAAGCAAGTGGAGGATTCTGCAGCATCCAAGATTAGGGCTGTCAATGCTTTTGAAAGTTTTATCTGCCAATGCTTGGCTTTCCATAGAAGAGCTAACTGCCAAAATCTATTTGGGTAACTGCTCAACATAAAAGTAAGAAAGCTGGAGATTTTTATTTCCTTGAATAGAAAGAGGTATGTCAACTTCTGCTGGCGCAGCCAACACAAAACATCCTGAATTGCTGGGAAAAGAGCTAGAGCTAGAACAAGGGTCTTGAAGCACTTGATTACAGTCAGCATAGGGAGCCTCTTGCCCTATACTGACTGATCTTTTGCTGACTTATATTGAAGGATGCAGCAAAAGTCTACAGTGTAGTTGGTTCTATTGCAATGGGTGCAGTATATTTCAGGTGTAGGCGACTTGAGGGGTGTAACTGCTAAGACTTGAGGCTGAGGCCTATTATTATTATTAAAAAGAGTGGGCCCTTTAGGTTTGAGTAGGTTGGCTAGAATCTCCAATATAGCTTCTTTGATATGGCGGAGAGACGTCAAGTTAGACTTTACTGCTTTAAGATTAAGTAGAATGTTAGGCATACTTTTAAACGCCAAAAAAACAATGCAGTGATAGCATCAATTAAATTAAAACGATTTCCGTGACCAAAGTTTGAGCTTCAAGGTAAAAACGGTAAGCAAACTTAGTTGCAGTTTCTCCCCAATTAAGGGGTTATATCCACAAAAGATTTCTTTTGGATGGACAAAGTTAAGTCGCTCTCAAATTCCCATAGCAAGGCAGTCTTGGCGTCATCCCAAGTCCGGCAATGCATTAGGTGAGGTACCATAATGTCTTGAGCTACATGATTAAGACTCTAGTTATGTGTTTGAGACGTTGGGTGTCAGTGGCTTCTTCCATAGAATTTTTATTACAAAATAAGAAAGATAAGATGCTCCCCTCCTGGGACGTACATCTCTTTGAATGACGGTTTGAATGTGCCACTGGGGGGTTAATAGATGAACAATGTGAACTGACATCAGGGGGACATTTTCACTTAAAGAGGAACTGACACTTCTGGACGTATTGTAAGGGTGGAGGGCGTCCACTTTAGTTTTTAAGGTGTTAATATCCTCATTTTTTGAATCTACCTAATCATGGATGGCTCAAAGGGATGACCTGGTGGCAACTAGAGGGGTTAACTGCCAAATTTCGCATTTGAGCTCAGTAGTTACATCTCAAAGTTTGAGTTGGTGTTGCTCAAGGGCAAGAATTCGTTGCTCCATCCTGAACATCATAGCAGGTAAATTTGTTAAGAGTATAAGGCGTTCTTGATCTAAAAAGAGATCTGACACAGAATTGTGGTTGTTCATTTTTTATTATATAGTTTCACCGGGAACTTGGGGTGTACTTGGCAGGGAGCACCAGTTTTGTCAGAACCATGGGTGTGATACCACATATCCCTTAATAATTTTAGGCCAGGGGACCCAAAACTCAAGGGTGTTGGACTATACCTATTGTGCTTCTCTTAGTTGAGAAGTCCTAATCCAGATACTTAGTCTGGAGAAGCAATTACAAAGAAAATGTACCGGTTTTTACTTAAAATAGAAAAAAGAGGTTCCAATATATAATTAGAAAAGAAAATATAAGGGAATCAAGGAGGTTACCCATCCTATCTTAATGCATACTAAACCATGATCTATTTCTCATTACCTAATTGGGATTCATTTGCTGCATAGATCAGGTTTGAACCTCAATTTTAGGGCTTGAAATTAGCCATGAAGATCCTCAATGTAGAAAGGCTGCAATTTTCATCATGGATTAGCCCCAATATTTTTAACGCTCAGGTTCAATTCCTGTCATCTGCCTAGTTTAAATCTCCAATTTGGGTAGGCTTTCTAACAAAGCTTACGGGCTTTTAAGGGCACAAGTAACCATGCTTCCAACAGTTTCTGTAACTCTAGGGCCACTTGGGCTTCCTTGACTTTAGATTTTCTATATGGCTGAGATTTAAATGGAGGGTGATCTTTAGTCTCAATTTGGTGAATTACCCCCATCATTTTTTAATAGTCATCTGCTCCTGAGGAAAAGATATCACAATACTCCTCAAGGAGAGCTTCAACATTCTGGCGTTCATTAGGGGTGAGATTGTATCAAATTTTACTTTTGACCAGAGCTATGGTGGGTAAGGGATCAAACCCTAAATCTTGTTTAGAGTCAAAACAACTCACATTAGAGATTATTTCAACGAGACAAAATTTTATGTAAGTGATAGGGGTATACCAAGGGACTTGAAGATTTTGATTTGTTAGGTTACCTAATAAGATAAAGATAGCTTTCCCATAGGCAGGGTCCAAAAATTTCAGGGCAGGTCAACGCTTCTTTGATTGAAGGAGTTGGGTGTCCACTTAGCTCTTGTTAAAATCTGGCTTTGTTGACAATCGTTTCCAGAAGTTAGTCACACAGGTTTAATTATGTGCACAATTCACGTTGCTTGATAGTAATAGATAGATGGGTGATAATAGTATGAAGTCTATTATCCATACTTGATATTTAAACCCACTTAAATGGTGTCCAACGCTAAACTTGAAATAATCAACGAAATACTAGTTATATTGACAATTAGGGCCTCTTCCCTAGCCCAGCTGAACTTAATCACTCTCAACTCAGAGGTTCTCAGCCTTAGTTCCCATAACGCTGAGTTAGCAGAGACCTTGCTGTATAGGTATGCGTCTCTTCTAAGGATATCTAATCCTTACCTTTTATTGCACAAAAGAGTCAATAATCATTGTCCTACAACAATAATAGACTGAGGATGAATATAGTTTACTACACTATGCAATCCTTAATCTCCTTTATTATTATAAAGTGCTATGGAATTTATAGGGGAACTGGTGCCTAACTCCTTGGTTGGCGCCTCAGCCATGAAATGGCAGCCATTGCCGTTGAATCTCCCTGCAAATTCTCTTCCAGCGATGGTCTTCTTCATTGAGCTAAGGATTCTTCCGTTGGACATCCCAGAGACTTGAAAAATGGAAAAATCCAGAAAATATGTCCCTAATGTTTCTCTCAATCAGCATGAACCAACCACATTTGGCTATAGACCTGCTTAGATAATGGGACTCTTTACCCATTATAGTAGGTTTTGAACCAACTGATCAATTTTCTAGTTGCAGGCGGCATCACTCGCCTCACAACTGCTAATTAAAATTCCCAATCAGTCAGTGATAAAGCCCAACCAATCCCAATTGGCGCACCCAATAGTTAATTTAATGATCAACTATCACATGTCTCGATTTCATCAGCAACTCAACCCAACAAGACCTTAAGCATTCACACAAATTGATCCTGACAGATCTGAACATGGCGAATTACCCAAAAACCTGTGGACATTATTAAGCCAAAATTGAATTCAACTAATATCCAATTCATTTGCTAGCAGAACTTATCCGCTGGCTTACCAGAAGATAACCTAGTAATCTGTAAAGGTGGGAAAAGATCCCAACAGCCCCAAAACTTGATTAGGAGGGATATGATCATGATCCCCATATCCACAATAACTTGTGAGCCAGAAGGTATCTTATAGGTGGGGCATATAAATGGATCCCATCTTTGGCATCCACCACCTCAGGAAGTAACTTGGTTTTTTTCTCCTAAGACTTTAACAACTTTACAAATGGGGGATAAATATTTGAGGTGACATGTTTGTTTTTTGGGGCTCCTTTACTTTTGACAGGAGCTCAAATATTAACGGATTTCAATACCCTAATAGCAAAAGGTATTTTTCTTTATGGTTGATAATGCATTTGACCTTCCGCGTCAGTTGGACTCCAATAAGCAACTCATAATTGTTGTTTTCTAACGTGATGGCGTGGAAGTAATAAAAAGTTTTTAAAGCAGAGGGGTAAGGCAGATTTCAACCTGATTGCCTTAGTTGATTGGTTACCTGATGTCCCATATTTGGCTTTGTGAATCAAATCTGGAGCCATTTTTATTTTTTGGATAAGTTGGGAGGATATAACAGTACCAGTGACCTGGTATCATTTATTGCCAGTATTTTAACCTTGTGAACAACCTTTCTACTCAAACCACTAAAGATTTGAACTGGGAACACATGGCTAGTAAACTTTTTTTAGGGATTTGTAATGAAGCAATTGGAGGATTTTGCTGCGTCCAAGCTTGGGGCTGTTCAATGCATTTGAAGGTTTTATCTGTCAACGCTTGGCTTTCCATAGAGGAGCTACCTCCAAAACTTGTTTAGATAATTGGCCAATGTAAAAAAAGAAAGCTGATTTTCTTTATTTTCTTGGATATAAAGAGGTAAGTTGACTTCTACAGGCGCAGCTAACAAAAAATCCTGAGGTTCTGGGAATAGACCTAGAGCTAGAACAAGGGTTTGATGCACTTGATTGTTTTCAGCATAGGGAGCCTCCTACCCTATACTGACTGATCTTTTACCATCTTATATTGAAAGATGAAAAAAAAGTTTATAGCGTGGTTGGGTTTCTTACATAAAGTGCAGAATAATTTAGGTGTATGTGAATTGGGGGTGTAACTGCTAGCAATTGAGGCTTAAGCTTATTTTTTATTAAAACTAGTGGGCCCAGTAGGTTTGAGTAGGTTAGCTAGATTCTCCAAAATAGATTTTTTGATATGAAGGAGAGAAGTCTAGATAGACTTCACCGCTTTAAGATAAAATTAGAATATTAGGCATATTTTAAATGCCGAAAACAAGGCGGTGATAGCATCATCTAACATAAGACTAATCCCTGCATCCAACGTTTGAGATCAAGGTAAAAACGATGTGCTAACTCATTGATGGTCTCCCCCTGATTAAGGTTTAATCCCATAGAAGTTTTTTCTAGTTAGATAAGGTTAGTGCATCCTAATTCCTGGAGCAAGGTATCTTGAAAAACCCAAATATGACAATTAATTAGATGAGGGGCCATAATGTCTTGAGCCATGCAACTAAGATAGTTTGTCAGGTGTTTGAGCTGTTGATTGTTGGCGGGTTCTTCCATAGCACTTTCATAACAACATAGGAAAGATAAGTTGGTCCCTTTCCCCTGGGACGTACTTTTCCTTAAATGAGGATATAAACATATCACTTGGTTAGAAGAAAACAACATGTACTGATACTGGGGGTACTACTTCACCTAAAGATGAAACAGTATCTCAGGAGTATCCTTGAATCTGAAAGCGCATCCACTTGACTTTATATGTCATCAATATCTTTGATTACTAGATCTACTCAATTATGTGTGGCACAAAGAGCTAATTTCATGGTAAAGAGCTGATTTAACTGCCACATTTCGTTTTTTAAATTGGTAGTGGCATCTCAAAGTTTAAGTTGGTGTTGCTTGGTGGCGAGCACTTTTTTCTCTGAGTTACTACAGCGGGTAGGATTTTAAGTTCTCAAGGCGTTCATGATGAGCGTTTAGGGAAAGTTCAGGAAAGGGAGGAACTCCATCCTGAGTGATTTGTGCTCCTTGGGAATGCGTTCTAATTGGACATCAAGATTTAGAACTTGCCAAATTATTGCCTGGAGGCATTTGTTGGGATTTCTGGGTCAGCACTAGGTCCAGGAGATCCAAGTGGCCTAGGGGGATCACCATCCCCCATCTTGTTTGTTATGACCAGGAGCTCCAAAATCACCAGGCACTCCTTGTGGCCTTGAAGACTGTAGATTATTCAGGACATTGCGTACTACATAGATCATTTCTTCTAACAGCTGGAGGCGTTCATTCATGGATGTCATAAAGATATTAACTTAGGTTTGTTCTAAAGGGTGCAATATCTGACCTGATTATAAACAATGACCTCTAGTTGACTAGGGATTAGCGAGTTCCATTCAAGCAAATCTCAGATCCCTTCATCCAGATGGGTGAACACTATTTGCATCTTGTTGATAAGCTGCCGCTTTTCCAATATAGCGTTTTGGTTTTCACTACTGAAGTGAGAGGCAGATTGATAGTATTGGAGGAGCTGCAAATTTAACATCTCCAATTTGCAAATGGCGGAGTAGTTCCCAATGATGGAACCTGGCTACTTGTAGTAGATGGTACAAGGAGGGATATACAAATTGATGCAAATAGAGTTCCAAACGTCCAGCTCCAACCTGTCCTTCTTCAAGCGAGGAACTTTTGGCAAAATCATCATAGAGGCCAGTACCACAAGAGCTTATTTTCTATTAGCTCGGCCTCCAGGGACAAAGGCCCTTGACAAGAGAAGCTGGAGGGCTTCAGCGAAGGCTGATAGTTGCAATTGATATTTCTCTAAAGAAGGAGAGGGGAGGGTCACCTCCAACAATGAGGCAATAAAAAGGTTGCAGGTCGCTGTCATTTCTCCTACGTGCATATTGATTGCCCTGTCACTGAGAAGGGCGGCGTCACAATCTGAGGAGTTATTGTTAAAATTTATAGGGTTTATTGATTATTCTCGGCTGATAACCACTAAATTAATTAACTGCATAGGTTCAATGTTGTGCAATTCTCTGCGTTGTCTGATAGTAATATATAGTCAATTGATAATAGTATGAAGACTATTATTTGTAGTTGAATAAAGTACTAGTATTGGGTTCAACGCTTGACCAGGTTTCTCATCAAAATACTTAAGATGTCCTCACTAGGGATTTGTTCCCTTATACCGCCTAACTTGATCCATGCTCAGATCCTCATATACAGCCTCTCTCTGGTGACACAAAGTCGGCAGCAATCCCCAAATTCATGTTCTCTTCTCTGGATCCACGCTCAGATCCTTGCTCTTTATCCCAAAGAGTCTCCCAATTAAAGCACACAGCAATAATTTCCTTTGAAAGTATATAATACGAAATGGATTCTGTAGAATGTTGTTTTGTATTATACTAATTACTGGCATAAGTCTTTTTTATTAAGTAAATCCTTAGAGGAATTTATAGTGGGAATTCGGCGCCCAACCCTTGGTTGGAACCTCATTGATGAAACGGCTGCTGTTGTAATTGAATTATCCATCGTCATCTCATCAGTGATGGTCTTCCACATCCTGGGTAAAATTATGTCATTGGACATCCTTGAGACTTAAAATGGAAAGAGTCAGAAAACGTGTCCCTAAAGTTTTCCTCTCAATCCCAGTGAACCAACCATATTTGGCAAGTGATCTGCTTAGTTAATGGGACTTGTTACCCTTTAAGGCAGGTCGCAAACCAACTGATTGATTTGCTAGTTGTAGGTGGCATCACTCGCCTCATAACTTGATCCTTAAATTCCCAATCAGTCAGTGATGAAACCCAACTGATCAAAATTGGTACACCTTATAGTTAATCATTGATCATCTATCATATGACACCATTTCATTGGCAAATCTGCCCAACAAGATCTTGAGCATTCACCTGGATCAATCCCTGATTGATCTGATCCAGGAAAATTACCTAAAATCCACCAAACATTGTACCCCAAAATCATGGTCAACCAATAAATAATCCACTTTGCTATAGGAAAGTATCCCCTAGCAACCCCTGGTAATCTAGTCAGCTGGGGATATGGTCAAAAATCCCAACATATCCCCCTTCTTGCCTAGTTTTCCAGCGAGAAAAGGATTGGGACAGGAGAATACCACTTTGGACACTTGGTCAAATGCTTCTTTTGTTCAAGTGGAGTATGGTTAATTGGTAATCAACGCTGCTCAGGATGGCCTTTGGAATGTGGCTCTCTTCCTCTACCTCCTCGCTACTGCCTACTCAGATCATGGTTCCCATGACCTTCTGTCATGCCAGGTTGATCGATTTACTTGTGAGATATTAATCCCAGGATCCAGTTTTCCCCCTGTCAGGGCATATGACCCGCTGTCATATTCAGGAATCTTGGTCCAGTATCCTTGATTTCCTAATTTTTTCCTCGACCTTGACAGGAGATTCTTGCCAACAAAGTTTATTTTATGATGCAATTAAGAATGCTCATTTATATTGCCCTGGTTATTTTCTCATAATAACCTCTTGGCATATCAGTCTTAATTTTTCTCTAGAGAGCTTATCTAATTATATTTGTGATTAATTTCTCCGAAATTAGAGCTTACTTGATTTTATAGTGCATAATGTTGACTATAATTTAAGTCTGACATCCCCCCTCTCATCTAGCTCACATGTCAAATCAGAGTCTCGGTACCAACAACTGCTTAAAAGCATGTCTGATGAAGACCTTAAGCTCTTCCAGCTGATGAATCAATCTGCGCTTTGGAACTTCTTCTATGGTCTTTCCAGGACTCATATCCCAGTCAAGTACCCATGGCTAGTCCTTCCATGGAATTACCAGAAATGATAACCAACCATGACAAAACCAGGTTAGTGATTGTCTCAAAAAACTCGTGACTAATCCTTCCTCAGTTGTCAATTCATGAGTTAGATTTCAAAATTCACCCTGGATTTGGCTCCATTTGAAGATTCTACTACCATCATTAAACCTCCTGAAGCAATGCCCTCCGCTCTCAATCGTTCATTCCTTGCCAGACCAGACTTGCTTCTGGAGTTCCTTTTTTGACTCAGTCAGTATTACAAGCCAGCTATATTGGCAACCAAACTAGCCATCAGAAACAATGAAAATTTCAAACTCCCCTATGCAGAATTGCGAGCTCAAGTAACTGAGGCTTTGTCTATAGCTCTGAACCCCTCTGATCTCATAAACATCCTAGTTTGAGACATTGCAGCCTATGCTCTTTGCTTTGCAGGCCAAGTTCTTCAAAATTGGTCCATGAAGCTTCCAGCCTCTCCTGGCTTTCTTCGCTCATTCTGCTTCCACTTCCAAGAAGCTCATAGTTGTCGTCTGCATGATGCCATTTTCTCCATGCACAGCTATCTCGTTTCTGGAACGCCCCATCGGTATCTTCCACTGATGGCTTTAATAGAGGGCATGATTTGGCAACCCCCACCTAGTATACATTGCTTGATTCTGGCCCATATGTCCAGTGTTCTTGACAAAACCCATTAGCAAGCGCTCAATACCAATCTACCAGCTCCAGTGCCATATCAGGATTAATCAGGGTTATTTGCTGACTGGCTCTTCTTGTTCTGCTGCTTCCCTCCCTGATCTAGATATCATGTTTGGCATTTTCTGACATTTCCATCTCTTTTCCCCTAGTCACTTTTTCACTGGGATCAGCATATGCTCAATGAACTTAATTTTGATTAGGTCTACCCCTTTCTAGCATCTTATCTCACATAGATTTTGATGGGTTGTTTACTCCTACTACAATCTATCCTCCCTCCCCCAAGAGGCGACATAGGCGGAATTATCCCCAAGTTGAGGATACCTGTAACTTTCAAGTTTGCCTCGATTGTTACATTCTGACTCAGATTCAATTTTCCAAATCTGAGTCAGATCACTTTTTAAAATGTGTTTGATTCGTTTTTAGAAAAATTACTTTTGGTTTGGTCGTTTTGGGCGCTGGATTGTGCCTCGCCCAAGTTGTAGATTAGGCTTGTGTGAGCCTAATAAATAATTTGGGCAAGGCCCCCAAAGGGCAGCCTTTATAAGGCACGCCTGCCCATTATGAAGTTCACTTCTGAATTCTACCACTAGCATTCCCTTCCCTGGGGTGCATTGTCAGTTGCTCCCCAGATGAGCTCTGTTTGGAAGGTCATTTTTAGTATCCTGAACATGATAAAGGTTGTTTTGGGGTTTGCATACCTCGCTTAACTGTTGGGCTTTTCCCCGGTTGAGAATTTTTTGAGTCAGTTGGTTTTGGACCAACTCCCCTAGAGGAGACTTGGCATAACCAACCAATAGTAGGTGAGTATTTTGCGCTGTTGGTGCCCCAAACCTCTCCCTACTCAGTTAGGCTGCTTCAGTTGGTTGTTGTGCGCTGGAGTATTGTTCAAATATATGGTGGTCAGAACTTGGGTTTTTCAATTTGTTACATTATTCCGAAGTCATTGTGTGCTGCATGCTGCTGATCACCGGTTTGGTCTGACCTCAGTGGTCACTTGGTCCCAGTTGTCAAGGAACCAGCACTGGTGTGAGCCAGTGACTGATGGCCAACCCTGGATCCAAAGTGACCGTCAGTTCAATTTCCTGGTGCGGTCTCCCTTTCACCAGGGATTCGGTGGCACCAAGGGGACCTGTCCCAGAAGGGCTCCCTCACCCGCAGATGGTCTGTCTGGAAAGGGGTCAGACGTCCAGCTGCACTGCACCGTGCACCCCTGTCACATTTTCTTGGCAAAAGCGCCTTCCTGGTTGGGATGGGAAGACCATCGCCAACAGGAGCTTGGGAGGGGGGGCGCAATGAAGCCAAGTACTGGGCGTGTGGCCTTGGGTCAGGGCCGTTCAGCTGCGCTGAACTGCACGTCCCTCTCGCGTTTTTTTGGTGAAAGCGCCTTCCTAATCAGGATGGGAAGACCATTGCAAAGGGAGCCTGGGAAGGGCGCGACACAGCCACGTGCTGGGCGTGAATCCTTGTGCCAGGTGGGATGATTCTGGAAGCCCAGTACTGATTTGCTCTCACCATTTGTTGTTTCCTCGAGGGGCCCAGAGTTTATCTGGGCTAATTTTCTTGGGGCTTGAGGCAACTCGCCCCAGGAATCCCTCATTGTGGTAGCCTTCCGCTGTGGGGCCCCTATTCAGGAAGGGGCCTTCCTCTGTGTGGGGTGATGTAATAGTTGTGTTTGTCTTGATTGTTGCATCCTGAATTGGATTCAATTTTCCAAATCTGAGTTAGATCGCTTTTAAAATGTGTTCAATCCAGTTTAAAAAGCTACTTTTGGTTTGGTCGTTTTGGGCGCTGGGTTGTGCCTCACCCAAGTTGTAGATTAGGCTTGTGCAAGCCTAATAAATAATTTGAACAAGGCCCCCAAAGGGCAGCCTTTTTAAGGCACGCCTGCCCATTCTGAAGTTCACTTTGATATTTTACCCCTAGCATTCCCTTCCCTGGTGTGCATTGTCAGTTGCTCCCCAGACAAGCTTTGGTCAGCAGGTAGTTTTATTATCCTGAATAAAATAAAGGTTGTTTCATGGTCTGCATACCTCGCTTACATTTTGGTCTTTTCCCCTGTCAAGGAGTTTTTCAAGTCAGTTAATTTTGGACCAACTCCACTAGAGGACTTGGAATAACCAATCAATAGTAGGTGAATGTTTGATTCTGTGGGTTCCCCAAACCTCTCCCTACTTGTTTAGCTGCTTCAGTTGGTTGTTGTGCGCCAGAGTATTGTTTGAATATATGGCGGTCAGAACTGGGGTTTTTCTGATCTTTAAAATACCCAATAAAAAAGTTAAAAATTTTATTATTATATTTTTTTCTATAAGTTTTTAATAATTTTTTTCCATATTTTTATCATTTTTTATTTTTTCTTCTTTTTTCTATGGGACTTGGCCTTTTCTCAGTTCAGCGGTCCATCTTTTTACCTTATTCCCCCAAACTGGTTTCTAGGTATACTTGAACCTACAAGTTTTATATGTTTCAGTGATCTTACTTTTTTAAGACTTAACCATCTAGTTTGGTTCAGTGGTCCTTTTTTAGACTTAACCAAATCATTAGGACATAACCAACTTAATGGTTTAGCAGTCCTTTGGGAACTCTTTTTGTTATTTTTTCATCAATACATTGCTTTAGATACTTAGCATGAACTCGATTTACTATCCTTCCATCCAAGGGGTCTTTGATAGAGTAGGCGTCCATTGCCATCTTGGCAATAATCTCAAACGGACCCAACCACAATGCATCCAACTTGTCTCTGCTCCTGAAACCATGTGTATTGCAATAGGCAACTCTTTCGCCTATTCAATATTCTGATAAGGCTGGTCAGTTCTTATCATTCGTCATTTTTGCTCAAATCCTTTTCTTTAAAGCTGTATTAAATGCTTTCAATTACATTTTGATCAGGATTTTCATCAATAAGTTCAGTTACTGCTTGGAACTCATCCCCAATGTTGGTCTCACCTTGAATATGAAATTGGTAGCAATGCGGCCTTCCTTCCATGTAGAAACTCAAATGGCATTTTTCCCATCGCCATATGATAACTTATATTGTAGGCAAACGTCACCAAACTAAGGTACGTTCCCCATGTGAAAGTTCTTCCTGTAACCAGCTTCCTCAGCGTCGCAGCCAGTGACCCATTGACTTGTTCTACCAGTCCGTTTTTCTCCAGCTGGTAGGGTACAGAGATGACTCCTCAGATCCCCATTATTTCATTTAATTGCAGGATCACATGAGATGTGAAATTCGTTCCATTTTCACTCAGCAGGACCTGTGGGCATCCATATCAGTACACTACTTGATCTAGGATAAACTTTGCAGTGCTGGTAGCATCTATTTTTGTCATGGCCTTCATCTCAACCCATCTTGACAGATGGTCAATCGCAACTATGATGTACTTGACTCCCCCTGTGCTCATCGTCAGTGGTCTCATCACCTCAATGGACACCATATGCCAAGCAAATCTAGGGTTGACCAGTTGGTATCCAGTTGCATTCTTATGCGACTTGTGTAATTAGCACTCCACACAGCAAGCCAGATAGTCCGCAACATTATAGTTGATGGACTCCCAAGAGTAATACTGGTAAATATAATGGTTGTTTTTCTCAGGCCTCCATGCCCAACAACCTTATGAGCAGCTTGAACGATAGCCACTTGTTCCAAAAGCTTTGGGAATAGTAATCGCTTCCCATTGATCATCTTGAAAACTTGTCCATCCATGGTCTCGGTGTTTTCCATCAATTTTTGAAGTGCACCTTGGAATTCTCAGGGCTCATTCCTGATTTCTCCGGATTTTGTTATTGCATTCACGTCTATATTGACTACTTGATAAGCTGATCCTGTGCATCTTTATCCACGAACAGATCACTGATGTCAATTTTGTTGTGAATAATATCGGGAGGAACAGGTTTTCTGCAGCTCTAGACTGTTCCCCGTTTAGGCCGTGGGCCCTGTTCCTGACTCCTGTGTGAGTTTAGACTCTTTCACTTGGACCACATTGATCTGTTTCTTTGGTTTCTTGCAATGAACAGCGAAGTGTCCTTTTCCTCCACACTGAAAACAGCATTTTCCTTTTTTATTGTTCCACTTGAACTCCTAAGACTTATTGACTGACATGGTTCAGTTATTCAACTCCTTAGCGCCCTTGGTCCCCTTTGTGGGATTCAAATTTCATACTATACTTGATTTGAAAAATCTATTCGGAGCATCAAAGGTAGCTCCCAATATTTTCAAATGATCCACCATCTAAGAGGTGGTAATTTCCATCGTGAACACAGAAGACATTTTATGCAAATTGTGATAGAGCCAAAGGGCCGCTTGTAGTGCAACCCAGGAATTGAATTCATCCAGCTTTTTTGCTCTAACAAAATATGTGATTATTGGTAGAAAATTATTGGCAAAAATTGGTAAGGATTTTTCCTTATAAAATCGAATGCCCATAAATTCTTGTTTGTGCTTTGACATGTGTGTGATACATCCAATTTTTTATAATGGCTGCCTTAGCCTATGAGTACGACCAACTTTCCCCCTCTAGATGGTGCAACTGTTATGTTTACATATATTAATAGATGACACTAACCCCAAGGACAAGGCTGGGCATCAAGAGGCCCAGAAGGTTAAACTTCAGGCCCTTCCTGGCCTCAAGCACATCTTGGACCAACGCTGGGTACAAGCAAAATATGTCCAGGTTGGTACAAATGAGGTGCAAAACGCCCCGCCCTGTGTTTCAGCTCAGGCGTTAAAATGGATGAGCTATTTAATTAACTACAATAGGACAATCTGGTTAATTGGGAATGGGGGTTCAAAAATCATTCCATTTATGAAATTATGAGCCCAGATCAGGTACAACTTCAATTGATCAGTCAAGTGAGGTCAGTTTTGAAGTTCACTACCTTTTAGGATAGAAGCATGCGCCTATTGGTGCACCAAGGCTTGGGACCACTTCCGCCAACCCAGAATTACCCTGGGATTATTTAATTATGTTCGCTCATGACCAACATTCCATACTGGTCATCTTTTCCCAATAAACCCCTTTATTGTTTTCCATTTTATATATGTTGACTTAAGCACACCTGTTCATGGACCTCTTTGAGGAGGTCTTTTAACGTTTTAGCCATTTTATTTTATTTAAAATCATCACAGCTTCAGGTACACCGCTGGTCCTACCAGGTTCCCTCCAAACCTGGACACCAGTGCACTCTACCCCTGTACCAAACTCAGTTGGTAAAACCCTTTGGGTCACTGCCAAGTACTGAAGCTTTCTCAAATCCTTATGTTTACAGCGCTTGACACTATTGCCCTATGTTTTCTTAGTTCCAGCTCCCTCTGCTGGGCTGTTTTTATTATTATAACAATGACTAATAGTTCCCTTGCGTGAGTCCTGTGCACTGAGCACCACCACGCTGGGTTTTGGAGAGTTATAGACACTCTCTTGAAATTAGATGACCAACTTTTTATTTTTACATGCACAAATTTTTTTCTGTGTGGGACTTTGAAAAGTGAAAACAGTGTGCGCCAGCTGGTGGCCATGGCTGCTGCGGGGCTCACCACTGTTTTTGCATTTTGCCAAAGGTTGGAGCAGTCCAGCGTTATTCTCGCTACCTATGACCTGAAGGTATTCACCCTTCATGCACATACCTGGTGGATACAGTTGCTTTGCAATCTGAAAGTTGTGATACCCCAACTTTCCACCTAATTTTATAGATTAAACACAAAAATATCGTTTTTCCTTTGGCACCAAGTTCAGATGGTGCAGGCGGGATCATCAATGAAGGGCCTGATGGTGTTGGCCTTGGATAACATCATTCAACCCATCGCAGAAAGGGGTATTGGGTTGTTAAAGCCTGAAAACGCGTTTTGTAACGTTGATTCCACATATACTACCAAGTAAATCTCTTATCTTATAGCTTTGACGAAGACCCCATTCCTGTATGTGGAATTAGCCCAGAGTACCCCCTCTTGTCCCCTACCATGATCCTCAGAACTCAGGAGGAGGAAAAGAAACTACTTTTAAGGTATAAAAACGTTTATGCAGTTGCTGAAGATATGGTGGGATATGTTGCCTCAGCAGTAAGAGTGGCCAAATATCCCTCTCCCTTTTTTGATGCAAAAACGTACCATGGGGGTGTGTAAATCCCTGAAGCAAAGTTTGGTGGTGAAGTTTTGGCGTTCTCTGCTATAAATAAAGACTATTCGTGTTATTTTCTACTGAATGCTACACTCTCATCTCCTTTAGGGAAAACCAGCACCACTATTTTGGTGGATACTGGAGTCTCTGAGAATTTTATGAACTAAACCCTAGCCAGCTACCTTGAGCTGAGCTATGTAACAGGTGGTATGGCTAGAGGAGGGGCTTCCCAAGGTACTCCCATCCTGGAATCTTGGGGTTTGTGGACTATCAAGTTGGCACATATCATTTGTCCAACCACTTCCAAGCTATCAAACACCTCTTGTACCCCATCATTTTGGGTGTAAAGTGGTGGAGAAAGTTTGATGTCAGGAATAACTTGAAAAAAATACTCTATCCCTAACTTTGAAGAATGGTCACAAGTTGGTTGTTCCTTTAGATGAAGCCAACTTTCAGGGCGATTTGCCCCATTGGCCCAATATTCACACTCTCAGCCTTGCCCCATTGCTGAAACCCTCTGTGGAGGTTCCCCTACCTTCCTGTTTGGAGGGGTTGGAATCTTCATTTGATGCGGCTTCAGCTAATGCACTACCTGATCATTCATAGTATGATTGCGAGTTCACGCTCACTTTTGATCTGGTGCTTATATCTTCCACGATTTACCCTTTGACCGTACAGTAGAAGAGGCCTTAGATGTGTGGGTTGAGGAGCATTTAGCCAAAGGTGCTATTTTTCAGAGAACCTCCCCTGTGTGTTCCCCACTTCTCTTAGTTGAGAAGGCCGATGGTACCTTATGCCAATGCGTAGATTATGGGAATCTCAACAACGTCACTGTACCAGACTTACATCACATCACCCTGGGCTCACAGATTGCACGCTTTGTGGAGAAGGCGCGAGTCTTCTCCAAGCTGGATTGTTTAAATGCGTACAATCAGATCCGTATCAAGGAGGGACAGAAGTGGTTGACCGCATTCTGTACCAGAAAAGGAATCTTCCAATTTTGTGTTATGTCCTTTGGGCTTAAAAATCCCCCTGCTATCTTTCAACGTCGTATTGATGTAGCTCTGGGGGACCTGCTGGGGCTATGTTTGGTAGCTTATATGGATGACATTTTGGTATTTTCCCCTGACAATGAGTCCCATGTAGTACACCTTTGGAAGATGGTGGAGCGTTTAAGGGCTGCTAACCTTATGCTGAAGATCAGTAAGTGTGAATTTTTCAAGTCCCAAGTCAACTTTCTGGGCAACTTCATGTTTGACCAAGGGCACATGATAACTCTAGACAAGGAGGAGGCGATTCATGAGTGGCCCGCTCCAACTTCGGTCAAGGGTTTGAGAAGCTTGTTGGGAATGTGTACGTTCCTTAAAAAGTTCACTCCAAATCTTTCTGAAGTTGCCGCGCCTTTGTATAAGTCAATTGAGGAAAAAGTACTTCAGTGGTTCTCCGTTTTGGAGGATGTCTTCCAAGCAGCAAAGTGTACGTTGCTGTCCACTTTTGTTCTTTGCCATGTAGACCCCAATAAAGAGTTCATTGTTGCTTCTGATGCCTCCAACTTCTCCATAGCGGCAGCCCTATTACAAGTAGGTGAAGATGGAATAGAGCATCAGGTGGGATATTTTTTATGAATATGTCTTTATGAAAGTTAAACAAAGCTGTGTACAATAAAGAGTTATTCGCAGTGGTTGAGGCGCTGACTTATAGGCGTCATCACTTGAATGGCTCATCCCAACCCTTCCACGTACTTAAAGATCACCGTGCCTTACTGTAATACCGCGCACCTCATGTCTTAACCCCACGGCAGACCAGCTGGCATGAGACCAATCTCCAATTTGCATTTTCTTATGAGTTTACAAAGGGCAAGGAGAATGGTTTGGCGGATGCTTTGAGCTGTAACCTTGCACTAGCTCCTAATCCTAAGGAGGTGGAGGTGCATAATACCCATTTAATGATTCCACCGGGTAAGATTGTGTCTCAACTTTTCTCTCCCTTGGCCAATGGGCCAGCGCTCGCTCCTCTAGAAAATGCGGAGGAATATAGTATGTTCATAAAGGTAGTCCTTTCTCAGCCTTTGTTGGCTGAATATACTATGGTCCTTGCAAAGAGCGCATTAAATCAGTAGGATATTACCAGAGGAGATCACGTTAAGGATAAGATGGTGTGGTTTCAGGGGCGCCTATGGGTTCCCACTGGACCACTTCTCTTGGAAATTATCTGGGACCATCATGACAGAATCAATGTTGATCAATCTGGGAAGGCGAAGACCTTTGAGCTTACCCGCCGCACTTACAATTGGAAGAGATTAGCCGCTCAGGTAGGCAGATATTGTAAAGAGTGTCTAGTCTGCAACCAAATGAAACCAAATCGCCAGCCTTTAACAGGCTTGTTGGTACAAGTTCAAAAGGCTGAGAGGCCTTGAACTTCCCTATTGGTTGATTTTATTGTTGGATTGCCTATATCTGATGGCTATGATGCTATCATGGTGGTGGTGGACCTTTTTATGAAGTTTGCCCACTTTATCCCTTTCAGAACCACAGTCACTGCGGCTGAGATGGCTAGACTTTTTGTTACTAATGTGTTCGCTCTTCATGGGGTCCCTCAAGAAATTATTAGTGATTGGGGCCTACTTTACCTCTGTCCTTTGGGAATAGTTGTGTAAGACTTTGAAAATCCGTCCTTGCCGTTAAACTGCCTATCACACCCAATCAGATGGTCAGACAGAACGAGTGAACCAGTTCCTCAAACAGTTCTTGCAGTGTTAAACTACCGCAGATCACTCAGTTTGGGTTTTCCATCTCCCCATGGCCCAATTCAGGTATAACAACGCACAACATGCATCAATCGGTTGTTCCCCCTTCATAGCCAACTATGTCTTTAATCCCGCCTTCAAAATGGAGCCCAGTTGTGGATCCAAGGTGGAAGCGGTGGTGGACTTTGCAAGAATGATAAAGAAAGTACACCAAGGGTGAGCACGAAACTGTATGCCATGCAGGCTTACAAGAAAAGTGCTGAGGGTAAGAGATGAGTTGGACCAGTGTACAAAGAGGAGATCTCGTGATGCTGGATGCCAAAAACATCCCAATCAAGCAACTGTGCAAGAAACTGGTAATAAAGAGGATTGGGCCATACCGCGTTGTCAAAAAGGTGAACCACGCCTCATACCAGTTGGATCTCCCCAGTTTGTTTCAAATCTTTTCAGTGTTTCATGAAAGCAAGCTCATGTTGTTTGAGGGACCCCCTCCAGAGACTCCTGAGGCTTATCTCGTGTATGGGGTGCCAGGGTGGGATTTGGAGGAGATTTTTGCCTCTCGTCAGGTAAGAAGGAGACTCAAGTATCTTGTATCAGGAAGGGATTTGATGCAGTGGAAAACAGTAGGGTCCCAGAGAGTGACTGCACTCATGCCCAAGAGCTAATTGCAGAATTACATGAGCGTTTCCCAGAGGCTGAAGATTAGAGTCCAATCCAGCCGTCGCTGCCATGAAGTTGGCCCCTGCCCATAAAAACTTTTCCTTGGAAAATGCACCTGAAGGGGGTGGAGCCCAAAAAAGAGGAGAGGGTAATGTCATGTTTACATGACTTAATAGAAGGCACTAACCCCAAGGACAAGGCTGGGCTTCAGGAGGTCCAGAAGGTTAAACTTCATGCCCTTCCTGACCCCAAGCACACCTTGGACCAATGCTGGTACAATCCAAATATTCCCAGGTTGGTACAAATTAGGTCCAAAACGCCCATCCCCTTGTTTTGGCTCAGGAGCTAAAACGGATGAGCTATTTAGTTAAGAATGATGGGACATCTGGTTAATTTGGAAATGGGGTTCAAAACCCATTCCATTTATGAAGTTATGAGCTCAGGTCAGGTACAACTTCAATTAATCAGTCAATTGAGGTCAGCTTTGAAGTTCACTACCTTTTAGGATGGAAGCATGCGCCTATTGATTCACCAAGGCTTGGGACCACTTCCGCCAACCCAGAGTTACCCTGGGATTATTTAAATAAGTTCGCTCAAGACCAACATCCTCATTGGTCATCTTTTCCCAATAAACCCCTTTATTTTTTCCATTTTATATATGTTGACTTAAGCACACCTGTTCATGGACCTCTTTGAGGAGGTCTTTCAACGTTTAGCCATATTTATTTTATTTAAAATCATCACAGCTTCAGATACACCGCTAGGTCCTACCAGGTTCCCTCCAAACCTGGACACCAGTGCACTCTACCCCTGTACCAAAATCGGTTAGTAAAACCCTTTGGGTCACTGCCAAGTACTGAAGCTTTCTCAAATCCTTATGTTCACAGCGCTTGACACTCTCGCCCTATGTTTTTTAGTTCCAGCTCCATCTGCTGGGCTATTTATATTATTATAACGATGACTATTGTTCCCTTGCGTGAGTCCTGTGCACTGAGAACTACCACGCTGGGTTTTGAAGAGTTATAGACACTCTCTTGATAGCAACACTAGGTCCTAGCAATTGGTATCCAGGAAATTCATCACCATTAAAGCCTTTTGATGATCATCATATCTGTGATGGATTGGGGCAAGCCTGATCCACACATTGACCTCAAAAAATCGGTTCAAATTTGCATGAGTATTCAGAAGTCAGATTTAAAGAGTTGAGCCAATCAGAAAAACCATTGGAGGCGGAAATTGTAGGTAAGGATTTGGGGATTAGAGAACAAGGGCTAATCCAGCGTATCAAATGACCAGTGTCTCATAGCCTCTGAATTTTCGTAATTTGGGATATAAAACTTTCACAAGCAATGAATTGGATGTCACTTGAAAACATAATCTAGGATTAATTAATTTAAACTATCACAGATGCTTTAAAATGAGGAAACAGCAACTGTAGATACAGTTTCGTTTTCTCAAAGGAAAATTATAATAAAGATCTCAGCATTGTTGTTTGATTATAGTTTAGTTTAAGTTTAATTAAAATAATATCACTTAGAATAAACCAGAACGATGAGCTCCACTAGTGAGCTGGGCCAGGAAATAGCTTTTTTCACAATATTATCCTGGGGCCAGGCTTTGCTGCTTGCCTGCAGCTTCACTGGAACCTTGTTATGAAAATATGTCGTGAACTCTTGTAATGGTTCATGGGTTCAGTGGTGGTTCTCTGCGGGATTGTCAGTCATGTGGTCAGTAACATTCCTTGTGCTTCCCAACTCTTTCATCGCTTATTGGCATGAGCCCATGTATTACATTAAATGAAACTCAAATACCTTTCTTTCCATCTTGTGGGGGCCCCTGGAGGAAGTGGTGGTTACCAACAGAGAGGAATAGAACCAGCATCTTTTGATCGTGGTTCTACTATGATTCTTGTTGCCATTTTTGTTTGCAAAGTCGGACAATTATGGGGGGCGACAACTTTAATAACCATAGTGGTCCAGACGAAACCAAAATCACCCACCAGATGGGTGGCGTTGTCCGTGGAGGCGTTGGACAAACTTCACCAAGTCATTGCATGGATCTTCTTTCAGGCATGGTTGGCGTAGGCAACAGGGGTGTATCCCCTCTCACGCTCCAACTAGCCCAGATGGTGAATGCATTACCCCCAGAATTGGTGGGATGGTTACAGGAACTCATCGAGGAACAGGAGTGTTTGCCAAATTCCATGGAGGAGTGTGTGGAGTTGATCAACCTGGCGGCATGTCTGGATGAGGCAAAAGATGAGGCATGGTTGGCACTATTAATAGTCAGCCAGGGTCATAGCTCTGTAGAGGAATATGTGCGGTTTTTCTGTCCACTGGCAAAGGCAGCCCAGGTTACAGATTCCCAATCCTCATGAATGTTCCGCCAGGGGTTGAAGGCAGATTTTCTGGCAGCCTTGGCAGCAGCAAAGGTCCAAGCTAGGCTGAGGGAGGAAGTGGCCTTAGCGTTTCAAGTTAAAAAACAATTAGCACTAGCATGGGACTGGCGTGAGGGATCAACATCACTGGAAAAGGGACAGTCCCCGGTTAGTGGACATTTCAATCAAGGGGGGTGGCACTCAGCCCCAAGAAACTTGGGAAATGTTCAAAGGGGAGGGCGCCAATGAAATATGCCAAAATTTTCATCACCCAATTTGCAAATAAAAGACTCATTCAAAATAATTTGCCTTATTCACTTTATCCTCAATTGTTTATCCCCATAGAGTTGCATGCAGATGGCGGAACGGAAAGGACAATGGCCCTGATAGATACTAGGTCAGAGGAGAATTACGTTGAACTTTCATTGGCAGAGCGCTTGAAGTTGAAGATGCATAGAGGACTGGAGGTGGTATTTGCCAATGCCTCCCAGAGGGCACCATCATGGCGCATAAGCCCTTCAGTGAAGGTACAGAAGGCCCCATTTGGGTTCTGGACATGGTTTTGTGCGATTGAAAACCTGACCCATTCAGTAGTGCTTGGGATGCAATGGTGGCATCAGTTTAGACCCCAGATCAGTGCCTTCCAGTACCATAACTTTGAACCCAAGGATGGGTCCACTGATGAAGCGGAGGCTTTTAGTGGGGAACCAGAAGTTAGTTAAGCATCAAAACTTAGGGGCCATGCAGGAAGAGGTCTTACCAGCAAATACCAAGATTTTGTGGGGGTCTTTGGTCCAAAAAGGAATTCGCCATTTTCTCCCACAGGGCCATTTGCATTCTCTTTTCAGTTTAAAATAGTGTCAGAACTTCCTCATGGATGCCCAATTTATCCATTGAATTAATGAGCCAAAGCTGCATTGGAGGACCATGTAAATTTAATGTTGAGTGAAGTATTGATCGATCCATTGAAATCAGCTGTGGTATCTCTAGCATTGCTGGTGCCCAAGGCAAGCGTAGAGTTATGGCCATGCGTGGACTGCCAGAGATTGAATGTGGTCATGGAGCTGGATCCTTACCCCAATGCTGTTTGTGTAAGTTATCTTGCTGATGGTCTTGGGATGCAACATTTTCACCAAGCTTGATCTGGCAGATGCACTCAATCAGGTACCCGTGAGGCCAGAGCGCCAAAGGTATATGGGATTCAAGTGCCACTTTGGAATGTTCCAATACCAAGTTATGCCATTTGTGCTGCGCAATGCCCCAGCGTTAATTTAAACGAATGATCAACCAAGTACTCCGTCAGTTGATTGGCTGGTGTTGTATTGCTTATATGGATGGTATCATGATGTTTTCACGTTCTAAGGAGACACATGTACATGATGTGCGGGAGGTCCTGAAGGCATTGGCTGGGGCAGGATTACGGCTGAAGCCTTCAAAATGTGAGTTTAACCAGGATTCAGTCAAGTTCCTGGGGAATGTGGTATTTGGAAAAGGCCTGTGGGTATGCCCAGATAAGATACAGGCAGTGCACACATGGAAGGCACCAACAAATCAGACAGGCGTAAGAAGTTTTCTATAAATGGTGAATTTCCTCAAGCGGTTCATCAAGAATCTATCAAAGTTAGCCTTGCCACTTAAGCAAATAACAAAAGATGTGCCATTCATATGGGGGGAAGAAGAGGAGTGGGCATTCAACCTGCTGAAAGAGAAGCTCATTTTGGCGCCAGTCCTTGCACTTCCAGATCCTGAAACCCTTTCATGGTTGATACAGACGCCTCAAATTTCGCTGTGGGAGCAGTACTCTTAAAGAAGGGGGAAGACGGGTTGGAGCACCCAGTGTGTTATTTCAGCCAAAAAATGATTCCTGCAGAAACAAATTACTTGATATATGATAAGGAGCTACTGGCGGTATTCACAGCTCTGCAGGAGCGGCAGCACCACTTGTTGTACGCCCATCATTCTTTTGTAGTATGAAGTGACCATCAGGCACTGGAATATTACTGAGAGCCCAAGAAAATGAATCAGCTCCATGCCTGGTGGCACGTGGAGCTGGCTCAGTATGATTTCCAAGTGGAATACCATCCAGGAGCTGTTAACACCATCGCAGATTGGTTGAGCTGAGATGTGGGGCTAGCGTATGAGAAGGCTGAGTTGGAGAATTATAACACAGCAACCATGTTCTGGGCAGACCAATTTGTCATGATGATGAGTGAGGAGTATAAACTGCAAGGGGAGATCCAAAGAAAGCAAAGGAGGACATTATTTGGGCAGCGGTTATGGGCAGAAATGGCAGAGGGCCAACGGCACAGCCATCATCATACATATGAGAAGAAAAATGGAATTATGTATCATGACTCATGGATATGGGTTCTGAACCCATCACTGCAGTGGGAAGTGCTGCAGGCATCACATGACCATCCATTGGCGGGACATCCTGTGATTTCAAAGATAATCAAATTGGTGCGACGTAAGTATTATTGGGCCAGAATGTGAAATGATATCACAAAATATGTGGAAGAGTGCTTAATTTGTGCACGTTTGAAGCCCTTGCAAAGGCAGCTGCGGGTAAGTTAGTCCCACTCCAGATTCCAAGTCAGCTGTGGGGGTCATTAGTGTGGATTTCATTACAGGGTTACCTAAGATTCAGGGGAAGGATGCAATAATGGTCGTTGTCAATTGGTTAACTAAATATGCTGATTCTTTCCCATGTACCTCAAAATTCTTGGCCAAGGACACTTCAAGGGTTTTTACTGATGAGATATTCTCCCATTATGGCTTACCAGCGGAGATCACTTCATATTGTGATCCCCAATTTGTATCAAAATTCTGGTCAGTTTGCTCAGTAACTTGAAGATTCGCTCATGTAGGGCTTCAGCATATCATCCCCAGTCCGATGGGCAGACAGAGAGGGTAAACCAGATATTGCAGCAATACCTCCAATGCTATGTCTCAAATTTTAAGGATGATTTGGCTACCTGGATCAGACTGGCTCAGTTTGCCAATAATAACCACTTTCAGTCATTGACAGGGATGACGCCATTCTTTGCAAATCATGGATCCAATCCAGCGTTGGATGGGGGCCAGATGGTGGAGTATGCAAGGGGCGGAAAAATTATCCTTAAGAATGACAGAAATTGGAAGGAAATTATGAAACAACCTGGAGCACGCCACAACACGGCAAAAATGGTATGAGGATTGACAAAGAGTGCCAGACCCATTGTTTGCTCCAAGAGATTGGGTGTTGGTGGCAGCAAAGAATTATGTGGTACCTGTGAAGAGCCAGAAACTTGGAACAAAGTTCTTAGGACTGTATAAGGTGATTTGGATTATCAACAAGGTTGCGTTTGAATTGGACCTCCTGGAAGGGTTGAGGGCACATCCAGTTATTTATGGTTCACAGCTCTGAGGATTCTAGGGCGTAGATCAGAGTGGCCTGAGCTGTTGAACCCATGGGAGAAGGACAACCATGAATATGAGGTCGAGCAAATCCTGAAGGGGCGTTGGGTGAGGGGTCAGAGGCAATTCCTGGTAAAATGGAGAGGGTATCTGGTGGAGGAAGCGACCAGGAAGACACCAGAGGAGTATGCATGCTGTCCCAAAAAGATCCGAGAGTTTCTGGATTTATAAGGGGGTGGTGTGACAGATTGGGGCCAGCCTGATCCACACATAAACCTCATGTATATCGTTTTAAATTCATGTGCAAATTTGGAGGTCAGATTTAAAGATGGGCCCATCAGAAAAACCATTGGAGTTGGAAATCGTAAGTAAGGTTTTAGGGATTTGAGAACAAGGGCTAATCCAGCGTATCAAATGACCAGTGTCTTGAATCCTCCAAATTTTCATAATTTAGAATACAAAACTTTCATGAGCAACAATTTGAATGTTGCTTGAAAACCTAATCTAGGATTTTAATTACTTAAACTATCACAGATGCTTTAAAATGAGGAAATGGCAACTGTAGATACAGTTTTGTTTTATTAAAGGAAAATTATAATAAAGATCTCAGCATTGTTGCTTGTTTAAAATTTAGTTTAGGTTTTATTTTAAAAGAAATATCATTTGGAATAAACCAGAACGATGAGCTCCACTAGTGAGCTGGGCCAGGTTTTGGCTTTGTTTGCGGTATTATCTTGGGGCCAGGCTTTGCTGCTTGCCTAAAGAATCGCTGGAACCTTGGTCTGTGAATATGTTATAAACTCTGGTAATGGCGCGCAGGTTCAGGGGTGGTTCTCTGAAGGATTGTCAGTCATGTGGTTGTTAACATGGCTTGTGCTTCCCAACTCCTTCTTCGCATATTGGCATGAACCCATGCATTACAGTAGCCATTTAAAGTCATATTATATAATCAGAAAAACGCAGGGGTGTTATCCCAATGGAAAGTAGGTAATTTTGGTGTCGCTTTAAATTCCTCTGAGATTTCTCTAGCCACCTCTCTTGGTTTGGCTACTTGGCTCATTTGAGGAGTAATTTCAGGTGTCATCTCTGAAATAGCTCTGAAAGTGGACGGCATATTTCTTAGGGTAGCCATCTTACCCACTGAAGTCTGGGGAGTTCTTTCTTCAGCGTTGGTCGCCGCATATGTCTCACATTTGCATTTGTGAGTCTTCAACTCTTTGACTTACTTAATCAGTCACTCTATATCTGTGCTGAATGCTCTTAAACAAACGTGATCTTATTCATGCTCTGTTTTCAAGAATAAGACTTCTCAAACTAAATCTCCTTCTTTTTTTCTTCAATAATATTACTTTTCAAGTAACTCATTTCTGAAACTAGTGACATTCTAAACCCCTTCCTCAATCTTGGTAACTCTCTCCTCCAAGGCAGCAAATTCTTGATGATTCTCTAAATTCAAGGCGTTCTGGTTGATGGTTGCCAACTCCATCCAAAGTTTTCTTATTTCATCCTTATATGACATCACATCCTATTATCTTACTCAAATACACCCCTGTAGTGAGCACAATTGGTAAAACTTATAGAGTTTCTTGATTGTCCTAAGCTGACTAACCCTAAACTAATTAACTGCACAGGTTTGATGTTGTGCAATTCTCTGTGTTGTCTGATAGTAATATATAGTCTATCAATATAATATGAAGACTAATATCTGTAGTTGAATAAAGTACTAGCATTGGGTCCAACGCTTGACTAGTAATTCCCCTCAAAATAATTAAGATGTCCTCACTAGGGATTTATTCCCTTATACCGCCTAACTTAATCCATGCTCAAATCCTCATTTATGGCTTCTCTCTGGTGACACACAGTTGGTAGCAATCCCCAATTCAGTTCAGCTTCTCTTTTATGGATCCACGCTCATATCCATACTCTTTATCCCAAAGAGTCTCACAATTAAAGCACACAGCAATAATTTCCTTAATAAAGAATAGAACTCAAAATGGATTCTGTAAAGTGTTGTTTTGTAATATACTAATTACTTGTACAAGTTTTTTATTAAGTGAATCCTTAGAGGAATTTATAGTGAGAATTCGGCGCCCAACCCTTGGTTGGAACCTCATTGATGAAACGGCTGCTGTTGTAATTGAATTATCCATCGTCATCTCATCAGTGATGGTCTTCCACATCCTGGGTAAAATGATGTCATTGGACATCCTTGAGACTTAAAATGGAAAGAGTCAGAAAACGTGTCCCTAAAGTTTTCCTCTCAATCCCAGTGAACCAACCATATTTGGCAAGCGACTTGCTTAGGTAATGGGACTTATTACCCATTAAGGCAGGTCGCAAATTAACTGATTGATTCGCTAATTGCAGGTGGCATCACAAGCCTCATAACTTGATCTTTAGATTCCCAATTGGTCAGTGATGAAACCCAACCAAATACCAATTGGTACACCTTATAGTTAATCATTGATCAACTATTAGATGCCCCTATTTTGTTGGCAACTCTGCCCGACAAGATCTTAAGCATTCACCTGGATCAATCCCTGATGGATCTGACACAAGAAAATTACCTAAAATCCCCAGAACATTGTTACCCCAAAATCAGAGTCAACCAATACCCAATTCACTTCGCTATAGGGAATTATCCTCTAGCAACCCCTGGTAATCTAGTTGGATGGGAATATGGGCAAAAATCCCAACAGTTATCCAAAACCAAATTGATATCATTAATTGTATAAAATTTTCACTGTGAACTCAGGGTAAACCTGACAGGGAGCTTCAGTTTTGGCGGGACAAAGGGGCGTTTACTACTCATCCTTTCTTTTTAAGGTCAGGAGACCCAAATTTTCAGGGTGTTGAACTATAAGGTTTACTTTTCTTGGCCAAAAAGTCTTTACTCAGGATACAAATCCTTGAGTAATAAATCCTAAAATATTTTTTCTTCCCTAAATTTTTTTAGAGGTAGGCCAAATTGTAAATACAAAAAGAGAGTAAAGTTCATTTTCTTAGAAACATATTTATATGGGAGATCAGGGAGATTTTCTTGGCAATTCTTTAAGCGTTCCAAGCCAAGATCTATACTCATTATCAAATTGGGGATTCGAGGCATGTTGGTCACATCTTTTAGACATGATTCAAATGCCACATAGATCAGGTTTGAGCCCTGATATTGGAGGTTTTGAGTGAGTAATATTTGATTGCCCAACTCAGGGTTAAACCTGATATTATAAGGTCTTAAATTTAGTCAAAATAATCCCTGATAATAGTTTTGTCGATCTATTGGATCAAGTTCAATTCCCTTCATCTGACACACATGAATCCTTGATTTATGTAGAAATCTCAACAAAAGTTATGACTTCTGAATAGTTCATTGGGTGAGTGCTATACACTAAAATGATGAAGAACTACCTTGCTTCCCAATACTACCCTTATACGCATCTGAATAGTATTGCATATATGAACTTACAGGTTGACCAATAGCATGGGATTGAGAGGTCCCAGAAGTCCAAGAGCTCCTAAAACAAATGATGTCACAAACCCAAGTCTATAATGGACTACTTCATAAGAAGGTAGGCCCTGATTGGTTCCCCTATGTCCATCCGTTGGCCAGAACTACAACCATTATGGAAATACATATACTGTAGGTCATGTTGCCATGAAAAACTACCAGTGGCTTAAGGACTGATGCTACTGGGATGGCATGATTGATTCAATCCATGATGTCCTTGACTCCTGTCTTGTATTTGTTAAACAAAGGACTACTATTCCTAATTTTCAACACCAAGTTGTCAGGCCAACTTCCCCCTTTACCAATAAGAGTATAGATGTAATCAGACTACTACCTACAAGTCTTATATGGTTACCACTACATTAACATCTCCGCTGACCACTTAAAAAAGTGGGTTGAGGCCATCTATGTGGTCTCCACCACAGCTAAAGCTACTACCTCATTTCTGATCAAGCACATCTTCACCAGGCATTGTAGCCTGAAAGTCCTGTTGTCTGACAAATGGGATAAACTTCATATTGCAAGCTATGGCCAAGATTAATGCGTTGATAGTATATATCAGGCCTTCGCTGTAACCTAAAATACAGCAGTCAATGATGCCGTGGAATGAGTTAACAGCATCCTCATTTTCATAATGCAAAAGGCGGCACAAACTGACCTGGGTATATGGAATGAGTACCATCCAGGAGCTCTGAAGGCTTACCAAGTTAGTTATTATTAGATCATCCAGATGTCTTAATTTAAAGCTCTGTATGGTTGGGATCCTGTTTTACCCTCCTTTATTCATCCTATTCTGGAGAACTCCTTTATGGAAACTTCTGACTTAGCGTGAGTAGACTATTGGTAAAAATATCTAGGTTACAAGACTTTACATTTAGATCCCTTGAAACTGTTACCCAAAGGAAAGTGAAGCACGCCTTGCCACAAAGCCTATTATTCTGGAATATCAATTGAGAGCTCTAGTAGTGTTTTTATCATCATTATCTTAGAAGAAGAGCTCAAAATTATACATGTTATGGTCCAGATCCTATAGGATGATATACTGTTGTGGGCTGGAGTACTCCATTGTCTCTATAAAAATGGATACAGTTGTCAATCAGGTTCACGGAAGATTTCTCCAAAGGTATGTTCCCCCTCAAAAAAATATTGAGGGGTTAGTGTCAGAAAAGACTGAGATCAAGTCAGCTCAGATGAGTATTGAACTTTACCTGAAACTACGTCTGACCTACAGAAGATGCTGATTTCTGAAACCTTAGACTGGACCATTGTCCTTAGAAAGTAAAGGGCAAAAGTTATGCATAAACATGTCAACAGAATTACAAAGGTGATTTCCTCTTTGATCAAAGACTTTAGCTCCTTTGAGACTTTAAGAAAATCTTGCTGATCTCAAGGATCAATACCACACTGAGATTGCACCCCCTTAAGAACTATAATTATTGAATTGGTAAATTAAATAAAGTACATTATTTATTACCCTGTCACGCCTTTGATTACTGCCAAAGTGCATAGTTCCCAAAGAAATATCCCGTTAGAGCAAACGCTGTGGCTAATTTGATTCATATATTTTAGCTTTGATGAAACCAACAGTTAAATCATATTTTCTATAAACCTCAAAAACTTTCTGATCGCTAGTCAGATTTCAGGCCACCCTGAAAAATTGTGACCTGTATTTTAGACAGGTGTTCAAGCACAGATATTCAGTATTACCCCTCCCTTGTTGCTAGGACAAACTTTTAATGTTTCTCACCTTGTAAGAAGTAGTACAACAGACAATATGTCCAATTATTGCCTCCACCTTTCTGCCCATATTTACCCCAAATATTAGGGGCAGTTACCCACAAAAATAGAATAGCTAGAGTCATTAATATAATTCCGCATCTCATCCAGATCTCCACTGGAACCTTAAATGGTACCTCTCTAGGTTCTGGTGTTATCTACTCCCACGTTTCATGGGGCTTTCCCAGTTACACCATAAGTATTTCACAGATCAGCTTATAGTTAATGGTTCTATCTGTGGGTATAATGCTGTACTGAGAAATACATCCCTTTTAGGACTAAAAGGGGCCCTAATCAATGGGCCTTGTCTCTAGAAAAGATTGTGGACCTAAGATATACTCTACATGTGTACTGGTTGTACACCACTCCCATTGAGTGTACACCAAATCCCCCAGAAATTGATTATCTTCAGCCTCAATCATCTCCAACTCCACAGAGTTTTATGTGCACAAAATTAAGCAAGTATAGAAGTAGAAGATGTTTGCAAGGGAAAGTGCAAATGAGAAATCCCCTTAAGCAAATCTCACTGGTAGGGATCATGATTCCCTCAAACCCCTTAGCAATGGGGTCAGTTTCAGAAAAAATTCTAAGTGAAGGTTCTGTGATAAAAATTGTAATCAAAAAGAATAAAATGAGAACTGATTCAGTCAAAGGCATACAAAATAGTCAGTTTGGCTTCCAATTTTGAAGCGCTTGATGTGCCATGGGCACATAACATAATTGATGGTAAAGACTGTAGAAACAAGGCTATGCATGAGGAGGCCAAAAGGTTTAAGTTGGCAAGCCTCCCTGCCCTTAAGCATATACTGGACCAACGATGGGTACAGGCAAGTTATGCCCAAGTTTGTCCTGGGGTTTGCATGATAAAGGCCCAGCGTTACTTTGAAGGTGTTAAAATGCACCAGCTTTGTTACTAATATGGACGGTTTGTGACAGTTGCTTGGAGAACATGGTTTCAAAATCCGTTCTATTTACAATATTTTAGAATCTGGGATAATTCAGCTGCAATAATAACTTGAGTTTGGACTTACTTTAGCTACAGTACTATGGTTGATGGTAGTGTGCACCTATTAGTTTATTTAGGCTTAGTAATACTTCTGCAGATTGATGATTCACCCCCAATGTTTATTATTGTTTCCTTGAAACCAACCTTCCTTGTTGGTTGACTTGCTTAATAAAAACCACTTTAGTTTTGCATTTTTTGCATGGTACCTTGGGCAAACCTGTGCACAGACCTCATTGAGGAGGTTTCCAACAACATAGGACATTTCATATTATCAAAATTAACAACAGAATCTGATGCACACCTAGGCTATCCTGATCCCCTCCAGATTGAGGCTTTTAAGCAACCTGACACTGATCTCCACTTGGTTATGGATTTCTCTTTGGAGTCCAACCAGTCCTGTTGTTTATTTGTTATCTGTTTATATATTCTGTGATGTCTACCCTCACCCTGGCCTCTCTGCTCTGGCACCTTCTGAGATACCCTATTCCCAATCTTAATAGCAACTAGGTTTTCTCATAGTGTAGCTGTTCATCCCACACCACCTCACTGGGAATTAGAGAGTTACAGACACTCTTTTGATATGATGAGGCCTCTGGTTTAGTGCTATCTACTCTTATGTGCATAAAACTATTCATGAGCTTATCTGCAACCATCAATATAAGTTCTAGAACCCTACTAATAGTAAGGTGTTGGGATAATAAAGGTTTTATCCCCATAATAAAGATTTCATCCCCTTAAATTAGATCTCCAATCTAATTTTATAAAGTTCAACCCCCACAAATCCCCATTTTGGCCTAATGAAGTGCCTCATTTATTGTTATAAGTGGTGACAATATCCTTTATATCTAATGTATCTGATGCCATATGAAGGTGGCCCACAAGATATGCAGAAAGTATCCAATTATAGCAACAAAATATGAATTTTAAAATACTATCAGCTAATTTTTATACTCATACTCAGAAGGTTCCTTAATGAAGTGACACTCTTATGATTATTATGATAAAAATCTATACTCAATTGTTTATTTGGAATAAGGCCAGCTGATAGAACCTTTAATAAACTTTAGCTGCTGCTCCCAAGGCCCAGAAATATTAGAAATTTAAAATTCATCATACTGATAAGGATAAACCCACCCCTTTCCAGAGATGTCAACAATTAATGCAACTACAAATATTTTGTTATAGGACACTTGGATTGGATGTTACCAGATTTAAGTTTGGTATCTGAGGTTGAGACATGATCCTTGACTATTACTTTCTTGGGCTCTCCCCCAGAAGATCCAATTAGTCTATAATCATATTGGTGGTACCATGTGGGCTTTGGATACTATTGTGGGCACTTCAGTATCCATAATAGAAGCCCAGTTTTTCCTTAGCACATCATCTGTCTGATATTATACAGGTTCACCACTCAATAGCCTTTGCTTATCCATATTATAATCTAATTTTAATTTTAAAGTTTATTCGAGGTGGGCCAACCTGGGGACGATACCGCACCAATGAGGGGAAGTGAAGAAAATGGGAAAGGAGGATAAAACCCGGAAAACCTCCATGCACGGCATATGATAGGCCAGGAACTCCATGGACCGCCTTTGCTATTCGCTATTTCGGTTCGGGGCATTGGTGCGCAACGCCAACACAGTCATAATCGTCCCCTACCCAAAGTTCACTACCGGGATCGAACTCGGGGAGGCAGCGGTAGAGGTCCCTATTCTACCACTGGGGTATCCTCCCCTCATCCATATTATAATCTAGATGACAATTTATTAGGAGTTTATAAAGGATTTATCCCTTTTGCAACATGAAGAATATCTAAATCAAGTTGAGCTTGGAAACTGAGAGCTTTATGTAAATGGTATATCAATAGCGTGTACTAGCATGATAAAAGGTAAATTATGTTCAAGATATGATAACATACTTTTTAGATCGATTCAGAAATAATTTGGTAAGATTATTATGTAGCCATACATGTAATGTTTTATCAGAAGCTAGAGTTGAATTACTAAGCATTCAATATCTATAATACAAAGTTATAATAGTGATGAAGACAATATATTGCCTACTGGATTTAGATTGCCACTGCTGTACAATATGCGGATCTTATAGTTAATATGTCTCCTTGAATAAACTGATAATCATTATGGTAGGAAACTTCTTATTCAATCTATAGAAGGGTAGATGAATTTCTAAGTTTAAGCTGTCAATATAGCAATATTCTGGGTAAAGCTTTTTGAATTTCCTTTAATTGTTTAATCGATGTAGGAAGAATTTTCTTTAAATGTATGCTCTATATCTTGTTATACAAAGTCAAAAGGCCATAGGGTATATTTTCAAGAACATAAATCAAGGAGGAAATTTTGCCACTTTTAACATAGCTATGCGGCCGTGATAGATCATTTAAGGTTGATTAGAGTAAATGTGAATTTGGCTAAAATGTAAGAACATATAAATTAGATAGCACTTTAGTGGTTTACTATCATTATGGCTCAGTTTTGGGGTAAAACTCTAAATACCATAAAATAGAATTCAATGTCATAAGTATTGGTTGAATGAAAATTTACCTAAATCAAACAGAGTATCAATTTCTGGGGATCAAGTCGGAAAATTATAAACTTTTATGCGTGTGATATTGGGTAATTTCACATCTGCAGATAACGAAGAACTAATTATTCAACTAAAACTATGACAATAAGGTGGTACTAAAATAGAAATCAAATTTCATAACCGGTTATTTAGCTACACTTCGCCCCAAGTTTATCATAGGACCGTATAAAATTATTTGGTAAGGTTTTTGCTAGCTGCGTGAATCTAAGCGGTTTAATGTCCTACAGTCGCTTGCTTATTAAACCCTGTTTTAAGTTTACCCTTGCGCGTTTAGGTATAATTCGAATTTGAGAACCATAAGGCAGAGCCTGTTTATTTCTGCCTAGGAAGCAAGTTATGGCTTTCCACTTCCAACCTGACCAATTTGCGGCTGAGTCATTTGTGCCCATTTCGGAGGATAATAACTTAGAGCGAAGCTCCGGCGCAAACCCCGTTTCCGAAGTTCTAACGAACTTTGGAGGGGCGCATCTGACTGATTTTACGAAGCGCAAAATTGGCCGCTTCGGGTTCTCAGCGAATTAAAGGATTTCCTCCACGTCGTTTCGCCTTCGGGGAGGTTTCTTTTTTGCTCTCCCTCCTGCCTCGAAATGGTTGGGTTTTCTCCCGAAGAGCTCGTCGGTAGAAACATAACGGAGTTCATTCACGTCGACGATGTCGATACGTTTATACGCGACTTCAACTTGGCCACCACCCAAAAGGTTCTTAAGATGTTTTATCGTTTCCGCAAGAAGGATGATAAATTTATCGTGCTTGAAGTCAACGGCCATCCGTACTTTCCCGAGGGTTCGACTAGCGCTCGGTGCTTTTTCATTATGGCTCGGCCGTATCCTTCCAAAGCGGCGTCCATGATGGATTCCTTCCTTGAACTTCGTATGGAAAACGAAATACTGACAAGACGGCTCCAAGAGCTTAAGAGGGAAGTTGAAGGACGGAGTGGTTCTGGAGACGATAACTTGGCGCTCTCGGCTAATCCTTTGATGCAGGCCATCCCATATGCTACAGGTTCCAGTTCAGAGAGCGGGGGCAACCCTTCAGTTTCCAATAGCGGAAATAATTCAAACTCCATACCTCCTTCCACTGATTCTCGAGGTTGTGAGAAACAAAAAGAAGGTGGCGGTAGGATAGTGTTGTTTCTAATATTTCTATAGCCAAAGAAAGCAAAGGCTGACGAGGAGATCTGGGTTTGCGCAGACTGCGGCACTGTCGATTCCCCAGAATGGCGTAAAGGCCCACAAGGCCCTAAAACGTGAGTTAAACTTTAATTACTAGCCACTCATATCACTTTAGGCTGTGCAACGCTTGCGGGTTACGCTATGCTAAACGCTCCCGAAAAACAAGGCACCCACGCAAGACGAAGATTAGCCGCCTTATCTAAAGTTATTTAGATTGAAATTTTTCTACGCGACGTCACTAACCGGGTGGTTTGTTTCCCTTATATCTCAGTTTGCGAATAACCGAATGCTACATTTCATATATCAACTTCCATGTTCTTTTATAAAACTGCTGAAGTGATCATATCTTTCCCATTTAACTGTGTAATTTTATATTAATCAAATTATAAGAACCAGTCCGCTTGGGTAAGTTTAATTGAAACGAAAACTTTTTAGTTTTGCTCATCTCGTCTGCGTTTGATTGGTAGGCTTTTTATGGTAAGATTTTCTTTTGGAGCCGTACCTTTTAAAATTTTATCCCAGCTCTTGATAATTTCAATTTAATCCCCAATATAAGTTTGGTGATTAAATGTTGTACTTATTCAAAAGCCTAAGCAAGTAGTCTTGTGTCAAATTTTGATAGAAGTAGCTGTAAAAGGGATTATAGCTCGCACCACCTAGACCGGTGTACTCCGAATAAATCTTAATTGGCAATATATGCGGTTGATTCCGGTTGAAACTTATTAAGAAGGGTATAATTGAATTTTTATTTGTCTTCACGGGGTTATTAAACTGATCCTAGTGTGTTTCAGGTTATTTTAGAAGAATGTAAAAAACGTCGCCTTGAAGGCACGCAAGCTAAGATGCTTGGTTTTTTGAATTTATTTATTGGTTGGATTTAGAACAGCTTATAATGCTCTTTAAATTACTCATACTCTAGAGCCTGGCAGCTGGGTTTAGAGAATATCGTTTGATTTAGAAAGTTTGAATAATTTATGCTGAACTCTTTTTTAAAAAGGTAATGCAATATAACTTAATGCATTTTAGCGCTAATAGATCAGTTTAAATTTTTCTGGAGTTTGTTCAAAATGATTAGCATTGCATATTACATTTATTATATCGTAACTTATTTTACTTAACCTCAACTCCTATCTACGGGTATCTAAAAACTATTCAACTAAAGCGATTGCATCCATGAACTGAGTAAAAGTATGGCTTGAGTTCATTTGAAGTAGTTATAAACTTATGTCATTACATTAACTTGTTAATTTACTCTACGTAGTTGTAGGAATTATATCTTGCTTTTAGGCCATATGTGGTAGAAATTAGGGATCTTTCTTTTAGGTTGTATCGAATGAAAATTTAATTTTTAAACTTATATGCATTCTGCTTCTCCATGGTTCTATCTTGCTGGCTTTTGCATCCAGGTTATATGACTGAGTTGTTTACCTAATTTTATTGGAGAGCTTTTAACAAGTTGAGAGTTTACAGTTGCTTTTTAATATCCCTCAAATTTTTAGTGGTGCTCTAGATTGGTTTTGGTTAAACTACCTTTAATTTTTGTTAGCTTATGACAACTAAACTGGATAAAGTCTATTTTTAATGCCCAGTCTAAATTGCCGCCCTTGTTTTATTTACTCTGTTAATATTCTAAACAGGTTTTTACTTTATAAGATTCGGGACAAGCTGTTTGAATTGATGATATGATAACATATTTGAACACCGGGCATAAACATAATCTATCATGACAAGAGGTCATGATAGTTGTTATCATAGGCTTTAAAATAAACGAAAATGACGTAAACTTAGATCATTAGTACTTCCCGGTGTCCTAATAAGTCCCGACTTCCTTTCTCTAAAAAGAAAAACGTGAATCATAAGCTTGGTAATAGTTCTAGATGATAGTTCCTTAAACTTTCTTCAGAGGGCACAAGATAAAGCTAATACTTTCATACAGGGTGCAGATAAAATAATTCAAACATAAAGTTCAAGGAAAGAATGATATGGTACTTTAATTCAAGACTGGATCAGTTATTTTTAACCCATTGCTTGTAAATCAATGCTAGCTTTTTTATTTATACTTTTCAAAATTATGCTATTTTTTACTTTTCATATAACCTTTTGATAAATTTACTTAACAAATTTCGATAATTGATGTAGAATCCATTTAATCTTTATTTAAAGTCAAATATAAGATTTTAATCTGAAAGATATACATAAATTTTGTCAGGTGCAAGAAAAGTAGATTATGAGGACACAAACTTGGTTTTACAAGACTAGAAAGTAGAAAGCAAAAATGGTGGGCTAGTCTATTAGAAACAAACTGACGTTAAGCTTATTTCTGTTTGAACAAAGCAGCTATTGAGAATTATGAGTCAATTACCCTCTATAAAAATTAAATTATAACATTTGACGCATAAGGAATTTGAGCCTGTCAGAAACAAAGCCAGATACAAAAAGGTATAAGTTTTTACTGATAATAGTTCACATCACGTAATTCCAAGGTCAGCTTCAACAAATCATATGTACTTTTAGGCCTTTGAAACTTAAGATAAACATAAGATTATTTACCCATACGGGTAGTTTTATACTTATGCAGTAAAGCTAGGTCCAAAATCTATATAATGTAAAATAAGTAATGTAATTTATCATCTCAATATTAATAAGGCCATACCTCTAAATTTTATTAAACAAATTTAAATTATCTATTTAAAGTCAGAAAACTACTATGCATGTGAAGTTAGTAGTGTAACAGACCAAAGCCTGCTATATAAGCCTTAATCAAATAGGCTTGCAAAGCTGAAGAAGCAAAATCCTGAGTTAAGACCAAATTAGTTTATTTAAAGTTAAACTAGCCACAAAATGTGGTCCAAAAACTGCTAGAAACCCAAGTTGAGGGGTTCACTTGGCTTATGGTGCTTTATACCAAACATGGGGGAATAAATATGCGCAAATGGGGGACACTTTGGACTGGCATTAAGGCACACTTGTGACCATCAGATAGGATTTTATATATGATAAGCTATCAACTTTGCAATCAAGAGGTCTGACATTGCATCCATTAACTCAAATAGCTTGTTGAATTTTAAGTGGAGAGCCCTCCTCCTCTGCAACTTCAGGCCTGTGTAGATTGAAGCTGCAGCTGTCCAGGAGCCTCACCTCTTCCTGTAACAGTCAAGGCATTTCCTGACTGCCACATTGCCCTAATCTTCCCTATTGTGATGATCAGGGCCAAAATTGATGGGCACAATTACAACAAATTTTGAAATTGGCAATCTGACAAATCAGATGCTTTAAAATCAAACTTTAATAAATATCTTGAGGATTACAAGGAAGGAAATCCTTGTAAAATGGTAATCTAGCCAACCAGATACTGCCAAATCCAATGTTACCAAATATGGCAATGAGGGAGTAGATCCTCATGAATAAAGCTCTAGCCAACCAGATTCAGCCAAGTCCAAGGTCTCCAAATGTGTCAATGAGGATAAAAATCCTTGTAAATAGTGCTCTGGCCAACCAGATGCTGTCACTTCAGTTGAGGCTGGACAAGCCTCTTGGAAATAGCAATCAGGCAAATCAGAGGCTTCCAAAACCTTTTTAATTAATTTAAAATTTATAGATAAGGATGTCAATAAAGGTTCAGGCTTCAAGGATAATTTGAAGCAAAATAATAAATGCAGAAAAGTTTCTACAACTGCAAAGGTACCTAATCCTAGTTCTAAAATGGGTCTCAACAAGGAATCAAGTGTCTAGATCCTCAGGTTATGCCTGCCATCAAGAAGTTGCCTGTGGACTCCATGGAGAACAAGATTCACTCTTCCCCCTAAACCTAGTATAAATTTGAACTGACAAAGTTGCGTAAAGCAGTTTCATCTTCTATAATTTTAAATAAAACTTAATAAATTCCAAAATTAATTTTTAAATCAGAAAATCATCTTTAAGTAACCAAAGGAAACTGCACATGGACTACAGCTTGGACTTTGACAAGGCCATTGAGTCCTTGTATGCGCTTTCTGGAGGGCAGACCTTCTTGCTTGGTGCCAGTATAGCTCTTACTGTTGTCCAAACTTTATAGTCAAGTGCTTTCCACACAGTCAGATTAATGATATTTTCATGACAGGGTTATCCTGCTTGTTGGCACTTACCTAGGCTCTCTTGCCAAACTGCTTTGTGGCATTTTCAGGGACCATCCATCACACTTCCTCTATAAACACATTGCATAGAATGGATATTTTGGAGCAACTCCTTCTGGACGGACATTCATGTTAATTATTCTGAATTTTTAATTAAAAACCCACTCCTATTTTGCAACACCTCAGTGGCAATCTTATACTGGACAAGCTTAACCACCTGTCAGACAACCAACATGCTAAGGAAAGACTTGTCTTCCATTGGGGGGTACTCCACCCATTATAGGATCCAAAGCCCACAAGGAATTGCCATTCTTATGATATGCAAACAAGAACCTCACAGGGATAAATGAAGAAAGTATTAATCTATGAAATTCATTCCCGCTCCAACCACTAAGCAGAGCACTGAAGTAATATTGACCATGCTTCAAATATGGGAAACAAACTGCCAGTATTAAAGGGAGGGGATTGTTCCATCCATTTGAGATTTGCATTCAGGTCATACTCCAAACTCATTTGGATATATGCTTGATAATGTATGGTAACGATCATTTTGTCAGGTTTGAGCCTAACAGTTTTGCTTTGAGTAGCATCCACCAAATGGTCATTCCTATTTCCTCCATGATTGGGGTGGATTGGATTGAGTGACAGGTCAATCCTCCCTCCTTGGTTTATATTCAATCTAAACTCCTAATTCTTTTGAACATATACTTGGTAATTAGAGTTGACAATAACTTCGTCAAGTTTTATCCCAAAGTGTCTCTCCAAGTAGTAACTTCTAAATTATCATTCTCATTTTCTTCATAATAAGGATTGATTAACTTGAGCAGTTGATCATTCCACTCATTTTAGTACTCTTAATATTCATTCTTCTGAGCAGAAGCAACATGTGAAACTCAAAGGGTATGATTCCTGAGGTTTTATCAACTGAGGATGGCAATAGCTGAAACAACTAATGTGATGGCTATGATCATTACTGATACAAATATGTGCAGGCTATTTATTGGTTAAGGTTGTTCTTAAGGAAAGCCAGAGGAGTTAGGAATTATAAATTTTTTTAAAGTAATTTGGCAAAGTTAAAAGTTTTACCAAGGATAGTACAAAATAACACAGCACTCTAACATCATCAAAACATTGGGTTTTTATAAGTGAAGGGAATTTGAGGGCAGGATTGTGGAACATTTTTTACAGCTAGACACACGGTTCTTCTTAAAAATGCTAGGACTTTTGTGTCATGGCTCAGTTTGCATATTGAAAGTGCCTCAATTCTTGGTTCCTATTGCCAAATTTTTGCTTCTATCAGGGTTTCAGCATGCCAGTATATCTCAAAATTTTTCTACAAAATTTTCTTTATCCTCAGAGGGATCTTTTATGGATAAATTTCTGGACTGAAGCTCCTATTGGGACTTTGGTCTCAATCCACCCAATTTTGCTCTTATTTCATTGCAGATTTCTGCAATTTTTGTGATATAGGATTTGACCAAGTTGAACTTTGCAACGAAATTATCCCGTTCAACTTTTTTGACTTGTTATAAAATTGAGATGATGGACCTTGGCAGAAACACAATTCTTTTCAAGGGTGTGCCCTAAATCTGCTATCTTTTCTTACAGAAGGTCTCAGGAACGTTCTCCTTCTTTGATCTAAAGAGGTGAATCAACTGATCCAATTTTATGGCTGCAGCTGGGATCCTTGCACCATCCCATACTTCTCCTTCTTTGCCACAAGTATCTACATGCCTCAATCAGGTGCTGACCAGAACAGGCTTATGGAGAGCTAGTCCAACTGTGTCTCTCACAGGATACAATCCTAATGGGTAATTTCAATACTACCATAAGATGCGTTCACAACTCTTGAAAAACTGTGGCAAGTGAATGCCCTGGATCCAGTAGACTTTTTTTCCTTGCGTAAGTGGCTTTACAGATATACTGCCATCTTCTACATCTGAACTTGGTTGCTTGACTAGGGTTCATTATGATGATGGAAATTCCAGTCACCATTAAACATTGACATAGCACTGATAGGCCCCTTCTGATTAGCCACATACTTTCTCCCAAATCCTTAAAATCATCTGAGCGATTATAGGTCACTCACTGTTGTCCTCACCACCATGCTCAGACTGTCATTCAGGTTCTGGCCAAGGGTTGCCCCAGCTCTTCTGAATACCCCTTCACTAAGGAGAAGTTGTCTGCAGCCATCTGGGACAACCTAACCTTCCCACCACCCTACTTTAATAGCCACAGTGCTAGTTGGGTGGCAACTAAGGCAGTAAAGACCTATGTTGCCTGTACATGTGTTAAAGTCCAGATGACCATATATTATGTCAGAGTCAAAAGGTCTGAAGCTAGAATTAGGCACCTATAATGGAACTGTAACCCTTGTTTTCTCCCAGTTAGCTGGATGACTGGGAAGCTGTTTAAGAAGCCCTCCATTGAGAATTAAGCTACAGGAAGAGTGTACAGCATATTTGCGTCTTCTCACTAATATGCCTAGTGGGATACCCCACCCGCTTCTTTTATCAGAAGAAAAGAGCAAGATCTACAGCACAGGAATTAAAGTTCTGATTATTGGTTCACTATCACCATGGATAAAGAAGCAAAAATGCAGGGATTGCACCAATTCTACTTATTCTGTTTTATGTTGACTAGGTGTACTTGTTAGATATTCTTAACTTCCTGTGGCAAATGGCAGCACTGCTCACTGACCCACAAGCTGACGGAGCTTTTTGGCCTCAATTCCTGTCAGGAGGTTATGGAGATCGTTCTTTAGTCTATGAATCTTAAAACCCTTGGACCTGATGGCATAACTTTAGAGATATACCTTCTAGAATCTGCAGTGATAACTAAATTTCTCCACAACCTTTTTATCTCACTCATGGAGAATGGCGAGGTCCTATCCAACTCTAGGGGCTCAATAATGACTCTTATGCATAAAATGTTGGACTGTGAGAACCTGCACAACTGGAGCCCCATAGAACTGTTCATCATAGACCACATGCTCTTTACAAAGCTTTTTGACCAACTGCATTGCTGTATGGGTGTCACCTCACCTTAGCCATTCTAAAATGGCTTCATCTGGAAAGGTTGCAATAAAATAATTATAATGACCTCCACACAACTTTGACTGCTAACTCATGTAGGGCAAATGGCTTTGTGGCTCTTCTGGATATAGATGTAATCTATAATCAGGTTGCTTGGAAGTACATAGATGCTTTATTAGCCCACTTCCCCCTTCCTCTTGCAGCTAGATGTTGGGTTTCAGCACCCTCTAATCAACTCCACACCAGAGTCCTCGCACCAACGGGCTTTACAATGGCAGTACTGGTCAGGAAGGGTTTTGGACAAGGGGATCCTTGGAGCGCAATACTTTTTATTACCATTGATCACCTATTGGCATCCTTGTAGGATAAGTTGATAGGTATTGTTGAAATTGATGCTTTGGCGTCAGATTTCAAATGCACAGATTATTCTGCTCAAAACTACAAGTACTTTTATATAACAGAACATCAGAAAATTTGAAAAAAGGACATTTTTGGCATGAGGTATGTTTTTTATGATCAGAATGTGCACAAAGTAGTATATATTAATGACAAAGGCTCTGTGGCTCGCTATAGATGTCCTTTTTTGCACTAGGTTCTCTCCAGCAATGTAAGAAAAAAGATTCCCTTACTAGTGGTATCACACCAATATATGCCCCTTCTGCTAGCGTTCCTATTAGTGCATTTTATGTTTTTAAGCAGCGCTCAAAAGTGGTAGACTAGAGAAGTAATTATTTGAATTAGGCTAAGGGAGCGAATCACTAGGACTCATGGTATTTCTATTATAGTTGCAATTAAATGATTGCATTTGAGGTACTGGCGGATGACCATAATAATAAAGGAATCCTCATACAAAATTTTCACGGGCGCAGGGGACAAAATATAATTTATAAATTACAAATAAGTTGTAGTGGATATGAACTCCCTGACCAATAGAAAAGACAATCAGTAGATTGATACAGCAAATATTGCACCGTTGGGTTTAAGGATTTGATCTGCCATAGTAATATATATAACTAAGGTACTGAGGTAAATCACCAGAATTAAATCAATACAACTTTGGCAACTCCCTAAGAATTTGGGGACCACTCTTTAGATACTCAATAAGTAATTGAATCCTTAATATTTATTGGTAAAAATATAATAAATTAAAGACATAGAAGCTGATGGATGGTGAGACCAATTGAAACGTTCCACACTTGACCAAACATCAGGTAACAAAGATGAGTGGGGCGGATAAGCTATTGAGAGCTTAGGCTAAGAGGCTGTAGTGCAGGTAGTACTTCTTAAATGATCAGCTTTCACTCGATTTATAAGATGGCCTTTAATGGAATCCTTCAGAGTGTAGGCATCTGTAGATATCTTCTTTATGATCTTGAAGGGCCCTTTCCAAATATGTACTAGTTTGCTAGTATTTTCAAAGCCATGGTCTCATAATACCAGACCAGTTCCCTTATGCCAAAAAGTAGGTAAATCTGGAAGTCTTTGTTATCACGTGCTCTAGCCTTGTCTTTCTGAGCCAGCGTGTTTAATTAGGCAGAACCTTTTAGCGGAATTAAGGTTTGTGAAAGTTTATCACAGTATCTTCTAAGACTCATACTATCCTCTGAAACATAATAATACAAAATTGGAGGCAATGCGGGTTGCTTCCCATGAAGTAAGCCAAACGGGGAGTGCTCATGGCTGATTTGTAAGGAGAGTGTCTATAATTCTCCCATTCCCAGTGTGGTAGTGCATGATGCATAAGGCCAACGCCAGGGAACTAGCCATTAATATGAAAGCTATTAGAGCCCAGCAGAGAGTGCTGGAGCAATAACAACTGAGGCTTATAAGTGCGATTATTATATTAAATAACCCACCACAAGTAACGCGGTGCACAATGAGGAAGAGGGTTAGTGACCCAGTTTGGAGGAAACCTGGGCAACCAACGGTGCACTAGGGGATAACTTGATCATATTGGAAATGGCAAGGTTAACGGCGCACAAGACCTCTCAAAGAGGTTTGTGCACAGGTTTGCTAATGATAACATATAAAAAATGGTAAAAATGTGGGAATTTTATTTGGGAAGTCAACCAACAAGGAATGTTGGTCAGGGAAAACATAGTTAAACTCAGATGGGGGATAAAAGGTTTGCTGCAGTGGGCCCAAACACTGACCCACCAATAGACCAACGCTACCATCCAAATTGGTTGAATATGCTGAAACTGACTTCACTCACGTGATTGATTGAAGTTGGATTTGTCCCAAATGCATTGTTACATAAATGGAATGGGTTTTGAAACCTGTTCCTTGACAAACCAAATGGAACAAACCGCATTAATTTAATAGACCGTCCATTTTAACGCCTGGACCAACGTAAGGGGCTGGGCATTTGGCAACCCACTAGTACCAACCTGGGCATATTTTGCCTGTACCCAGCGTTGGTCTAGGGTATTTCTAAGGTCAGGGAGGGCCTGTAGTTTCACCTTTTGGGCCTCCTGGCGCCCAGCCTTATCCTTGAGGTTGGTCACCACTATGATATCATGTGACCATAACATGATTGGTATGCAATGTTTTACTAAAATATGGCGGAAGGTAGGAAAAGGTCCAATTAGATTCTTTACTTGTAGTTAACTTACATAAAATCCATATGAGAGTACCATTCACTCACTCAGTGGTACTGTTAGTCATGGGATGATAATGCGTAGATAAAATTCTCTTATAACCATTAAAACACTAATCTTATAGATCATCTGGGATGTGAAATTAATTCCATTGTCCGTCAACAGAGAATGGGGGAATCTGTGCCAATAAATAACATCTTCCAAAATAAATTTAGCAATGGTCTTCACACCTAAATCTCTGACAGCTTTGGCCTCCACCCATTTGGTGAGGTGATTGACAGCCACGTTGATATATCTAAACTTACCATAAATATTGGCCAAGAGCTCACAACTGCCATAAAATTGGTGTGCTAGGTAAAACTGGTTTTAACTAATTGATATAAAGTGGCCTTCCAGCAGGGTGCTTCAACTTGGCATTAATGACAGAAGCTGAAATCTCTTTGATGGTGTAAGACATGGAGTCCAAAAAAATGGGATTATGATTTTTTAAGAGTTTTCTTATATTGGCCATGCCCCATCACCTTATAAGTGGTGATAATCAAATCTATTCACTTAGTGGGCACAGGGAACAAAAAAACTGTTTATCAATAACCTTTTACAGTATTCCGTTCCCCACAAAAAGCATTCTTCATAAATTTGTCTAATGTGCATTGAACCTCAGCAGGTTCATTTCCATATTTCTGAGCGACCATATTGTCAAACAATCCATCAGCTGGATCAGCCAAAAAGCTATAATGGGCAGATAAAATATTCCATCTGCGTTTTGATACTTAGCACCAGGTCATTGATTAATTTTGAAAGTGTATTCTTGTAATTTCAAGACCCAATGGACCAACCATCCTTTAAACTTCTTATGATTTTGTAACAGGCGCAAAGAAGCAAGGGTAGTTACCACAGTAAAATGCACTATGTGGATGTAAACCCAAAATTTTTACAAGCATAAATAACAGCTAAACACTCCTTTTCAGGAGAGTGTCTGTAATTTTCCTGTTCCCATAGAGGTGGCTTGAGATGCCAGCCCCACCATCAGGGAACCAATAATCAGGATTGTAGTAAACAGGGAACTGAAAAGGGTACTAGAGCCAAATTAACACAGTGCAAGGGTGTATAACGCGGTATAAAGTAGCTGGCAATAAACAAAAACACCACTTGGGTGAACCCCACAGGGAGTCCATAACCAAGCGGATATCTTTGCTGGAGTGTTTGGGTGCCTCAGTCTAGAGGGGACAAAGGGGGCCTAATGGTGCACTAGATCTGGTAGCTAATTTTTGAAAAGAAAAAGGCCAACATTGTTAAAGACCTCCCAAGGAGGTCAGTGCATAGGTTAGCCCCAAGAACCATAAATTAAAAATCGTAAAAAAGGAGAATTTATATAAAGGAAGATGACTAACAAGGAAAGTAGGTCTCAAGAACCATACTTTAAACAAGGGATAGCAAGTCGTCAATTGATTAAAATGGTCCTAACCCTAAACAAACCAATTGGTGCACCCAACCTTTGGCTAGGGTACTGTAGCTCGAGATTGAATGAACTTAAGTGATTGATTGCAAGCTGAGCTGTCCCAATCTGGAAATGGTAAGATTTGAACAGGTTTTGAACCCTTGTTCTCCAAGAAACTGAACCAAACCATCATTGTTAAGAAGATAGCAAGTTCGTTTTAATGCCTCTGCCATAACACTGGGCTGAGCATCACGAACTTCACCTGGACCATCCTGGCCAAATCTTACCTGAACTTAACGTTGGTCCAAGGTGTGCCTTAAGTCAAGGAGGTCCTTTAGCTTGACTTTTTTGACTCTTGACGCCCAGCCTTATATTGGCAGTTTGTTCCCTCAATGAAGTCATGTAAATTTGACATTACCCTCTCCTCCTTTTTGGGCTCCACCCCCTCCAGGGGCATTTTCCAAGGAAAAGTTCTTGTGGGCAGGGTCCAACTTCATGGCAGCGATGGCTTGCTTGGACTTGGATCCTGAAGCCTCAGGGAAACGCTTGTGGAATGCTTCAATTCTAGCTTGTGCATGGGCGCAGTCACGCGCTGGGACCCAACTATTTTCCGCTGCATCAAATCCCTTACAGGATACAAGATACTAAAGTCTTCTTCTTACCCGATGGGAGGCTACTATCTCTTCCACTTCCCACTCTGGCGCCCATCCATGAGATAAGCCTCAGGAGTCTCTGGTGAGGGCCCTCAAACAATGTAAGCTTACTTTTATGAAAGATGGGAAAGATCTAGAATGAGGGGGGAGATCCAACTGGTATTAGGCGTGGACCACCTTTCTGACAATGTGGTAAGGCCCAATCCTCTTCAGTTCCAGTTTTTTGCATGGTTGCTTGATTAAGCTTTTAGCATCCAGCATCACGAGATCTCCTACCTTATACGCTGGTCCAACTCATCTCTTACCATCAGCATTCTCCTCGTGAGCTTTCATGGCCGCATCCAAACTGATGTTCACCCTTGGTGTACTTTCTTGACTTTCTTCACAAAGTCCACCACTGCTTCCACCTCAGATCCACAACTGGGCTCCATGTTGAAGGCGAGGTTGAAGCCATAGTTGGCATAAAAGGGGGAACAATTGATTGATATATGCTGGGTGTTGTTATAGATGAATTGGGCCATAGGAAAATAAGAAACCCAATATGAACGATCTTCTGCAGTGTAACACCACAGGAACTGTTCTAGGCACTGGTTCACTCGTTTAGTCTGCTCATCTGATTGGTGGTGATAGGCAGTTGAATGGCAGGGGCAAACATGAAGAGTCTTAAATAACGCTTCCCAAAAAAGAGAGGTAAACTGGGGCTCCCATCACTAATTAAAGCTTTGGAGACCCTATGTAGAGCAAACACGTGTAATCACGAAAAGCCTAGTCATCTTCGCCGTGGTTACTGTGGTTCTACAAGGGATAAAGTGAGAGAACTTTGTAAAACTGTCCACCACTACCATGATGGCGTCGTAGCCTTTAGAAACAGATAACTCCACAATTAAATCCACCAATAAGGAAGTTTAAGGCCCTTCAGCCTTTTAAACTGGTACCAACAATTCCGCTAGTGGCTGGCAATTTGACTTTATTTGGTTGCAGACCAGGCACTCTTTACAATACCTGACAAACTGTGCAGCTATTCACTTCCAATTGTAAGTGCGGCGGATAGACTAAAGAGTCTTTGCGTTTCCAGGGTTTTCACTGGTGATCCCATCATGATGATCCTGGATGATTTCCAGACGAAGGGGTCCTGCTGGAACCCAGAGGCGTCCCTGAAAGCACACCATCTCGTCCTTAATGTGGTATCCCTGGTAATTTATTCTTAATTCAACTTGCTTTTGGCGAGGACCATAGTATACTCATCTGACAACTGATGTGAAAGGACTAACTTTCTGAGCATACCATATTCCTCTGCCTTTTCCAGAGGAGCAAGTGCTGAACCGTGGGCTGAGGGAGAGGGAAGTTGAGACACAATCTTACCCAGTGGAATCACAAGTGGGTATTATGCACCTCTACCCCCTTAGTATTGGGAGCTAGTGCAGGGTTGCAGCTTAAAACGTCCGCCAAACCATTCTCCTTGTCCTTAGTAAACTCATAAGAAAACAAAAATTGGGCTAGGGTCTCATGCCAGCTGGTTTGCCATGGGGTCAAGACATGAGGTGCGCGGTAGTGCAGCAAGGAACGGTGGCCTGCATTTACGCAGAAGGGTTGGGATGAGCTATGCAAGTGATGACGCCAATAGGTAAGTACCTTAACAACTGCTAATAACTCTTTGTCATATACAGCATAGTTTAACTCGTGCAAAGACATCTTTCTGGAAAAATATCCCATCAGATGCTCTATTCCATCTTTGTCTACTTGTAATAGGGCCACCGCTATGGAAAATGTTTGGAAAAGTGATTTTCTAACAGCGAAGTTGAAGGCATCAGAAGCCACAATAAAATCCTTATTGGTGCCAACATGGCGAAGGATGGATGTGGACAACAGAGTGCACTTTACCGCTTGGAATGCTTCCTGCAAAGTTGGGGACCACCGGAGCACTTTTTCCCCACTCACCTTATACAAGGGCGCCACCACCTCAGAAAGATTTGGCGTGAACTTCTTGGGGAGCGTACACGTCCCCAAAACCTTTCAATTCCTTGACTGAAGTTGGGGTGGGCTACTCATAAATCGCCTTCTCCTTGTCAGAAGTTATCATGTGACCTTAATCAAACACGAAGTTTCCCAGGAAGGTGACCTGGGACTTGAAGAATTCACATTTATTAATATTTAACGTAAGGTCAGCTGCCCTCAAACGCTCCACCACCTGCTGAAGGTCTACTTCATGGGACTCATTATCAGGGGAAAGCATCAGAATATTATCCATTTAGGCAACCGCGCATACCCCCAGTAGATCCCCCAAAGCCACATCAATATGGCGTTGAAATATATCAGGGGCATTTTTAAGCCTAAAGGGCATAACCTGAAATTAAGAAAACCTTTTCTGGTACAGAATGCAGTTAGCCACTCCTGGCCATTCTTGAACTGAATCTGATTATACATGTTTAAACAATCCAGTTTGAAACAGCCTCTCACCTTCTTCACATAGCGTGCAATCTGTGAGTCTAGTGGGACAGGATTCAAGTCTGGTACTGTGACGTTGTTGAGATTCCCATAATCTACGCATGGGCGTAAGGTACCATCAGCCTTCTCCACAAAAAAAGTGGGGAGCATACTGGTGAGGTATGTTGAAATATTGCGCTCTTAGCTAACTGATTCCTAATCCACACATCTAAGGCTGTTTCCTCCCGTAAAGTCAAAGGGTAAATGGGAGAAGGTATATGCGCTGAAATCCATGGTAAGCTTGAACTTGCAATCAAACTCTGAATGAGATAGTAGTACGTTGGCTAAGGCCACATAAATGGAGATTCCAGCTCCTCAAAACAGGAAGTTATAGGTACCTCCAGAGAGGGCTTCAGCAAGAGAGTAATACTGATAGTGTGGAGATTGGACCAGTGGGGCAAATCGCCCTGAGAGTTAGTTTCAGAAAAAGGGACCACTAGTTTTTGACTATTCTTCAAAGTTAAGGATAATATTGTCTTTCAAGTTGTTCTGACGTCAAATTTTCGCCACCACTCTACACCCAAAATAATGGGGTACAATAGGTTTTTGATTTTGGAAGCTGTCAACCAAATGGTTTTTACCAACTTGATAATCCACTAACCCCAGAACTTTTAGCGTTGGAATACTTTGGGAAGCCCCTCACCTAACCATACCACTTGGCAAGTAACTCAGATCAAGGTAGTCGGCTAGTTCTTGGTCAATAAAATTCTTGGAGGCTCCTAATCCACCAAAATAGTTGTTCTGATTTTCTAAATGGGATGAAAGGGTAGTAGTCAACAAATAATATCCAGAATGGTTATTATTCATAGCAGACAACACCAACCCTTCACCATAAAAATCCTCTTCCTGCATAAGCATGCCTCTATGGTATGTTTCCGCATCATAGAATGAAGAGGGATAGTTGACCACTCTTACTATTGAGGCCACATATCCCATCATAACTTTAGCAATTGCATAAACATTTTTAAATTGAAGAAGTAACTCCTTTTTTAAAGCCTATGCTCTGCTAATCATGGAAGAAGTCAAGCGCGGGTTATCTGGGGTGCTCTGGTATACTGAAACGAGTTCCAAATTAGAGCCACAAGAGATGATATTTGGCTCATTTTTTTATAAGAAATTGGCATTATAAAACGCGTTTTGGGATGTGAACGACCCATACCCCTTTTAGCAGCGGGGCGTGAATCGTTATCCAAGGCCTTTACCACCAGGCCCTTCATCAATGATCCTGCCTGCACCATCTGAACGTGGTGATGAAAAAATCATTTTAATTATATTGGTTTTATTATTTTCAGGGGAAAGTTGGGTAATCCTGACACTTGGATTGTAAAACTACTAATCCACCGGGTTTGAGCAAGAAGGGTGGGTATTTCCCAGTTAGTGGTAACAATAATAACGCCAAGATGCACCTACCATCAGCAAAGCGAGAAAATGGTAGTAAGCCTCACCGCTGCCATGACCATCAGCTGGCACACCCCATTCACACTTTGTAAAGTCCCACACAGAAAATTCTAGTTCACATAAAAAATAGGTTGGTCGTTTAATGCCAGGAGAGTGTCTGTAACTCTCCTGTTCCCATAGAGGTGGTGTGAGATGCACAGCCCCCACCATCAGGGAACCACAAAGGGTGCCAGAGCAAAAGTAACCTAGTGCAAGGGTGTATAACGCAGTATAAAGTAGATGGTAATAAACAAAAACACCACATTTGTGAACCCCACAGGGAGTCCATAACCAAGCGGATATCATTGATGGAGTGTTTGGGTGCCTCAGTCTAGAGGGGACAAAGGGGGCCTAATGGTGCACTAGATCCAATAGCTAATTTTTTGAAAGAAAACGGCCAACGTTGTTAAAGACCTCCTTGAGGAGGTCCACGCACAGGTTAGCCCCAGAAACCATAATTTAAAAAACGTAAACAAAAAGGGGAATTTTATTAAAGGAAGATGGCCAACGAGGAAAGTTGGTCTCAAGAATCATACTATAAACAAGGGGAGGTGAGTCGTCAAATTGGGGAAAATGTTTCCGAGCCTAAACAAACAAATCGGCACACCCCACCATTGGCCAGGGCTTTGCGGCTCAAGATTGAACGACTTGAGTGATTGATTGCAAGCTGAGCCATTCTGATCTGAAAATGTTGAAAATTGAACAGGTTTTGAACCCTTGTTCTCCAAGCAACTGAATCAAACCATCATTGCTAAGAAGATAGCTAGTTCATTTTAACGCCATAGCCATAACACAGGGCTGGTCATCACGCACTTTACCTGGACCAACCTGGCAATATCTTACCTGCACCCAAAGTTGGTCCAAGTTGTGCCTTAAGTTAAGGAGGTCCTGTAGCTTGACCTTTTTTGACTCTTGACGCCCAGCCTTATCTTGGCAGTTTGTTCCCTCAATGAAGTCATGTAAACATGACACCATTTGAGTAATGGTATAATCTCATTCGTGTTTATCTAGTATCTGGCTGTAGTAAGAAACGTGTTCTACCCATTATTATCAAACTGAGATAACAATGCCCCTATGTCAGTAAGGGATGCATCCATCTGAATAATAAATGACATAGTGAAGTTGAGATACATCAGTATTAGTGCTTGGGTGAGGCAAAGCTTTAGTTGGAAAAGGCTAACTTGCAGATTCCCGTTCATTTTGATGGAATCCCTATCTTGAGCAGGTGAAACAACAGCTCATATATTGTTAGGATTTTAGTATACCCACATAGTCTAGCTTAATAGTTATAATTTATCTGCTTATCCAATGGGAGTTTCACCTTAGTGGATGTGAGTTATCATAAGAGATGATGATTATTTTTTTTAGTACTAGATGGTCCCAACCCAAGGGGGGATTCATCGATGTAAGAGATGATGATTATTGCTGGTAGTTATTCCTAATGTAATATTATCTAATCCGCTGGGATTTGATTCTGCAGGTTGCTAATGTTTCATTAATGATGATGCGAAATAATTAACAATTAATTTAATTATTGGTTTAATTAATGATAATTTTTTAGTATCTTGTAGGAGTAGATTGGAATTTGTCATCAATCAACTAAGTGATTTATTAGTTGCTGGGTATTGATGACACGTCTGATAACAACTGGTGATTTATTCTTTTAGATAACGTGATCAGCTTTTAATAAGTAAAAGGTACCATTACCTTATCAGTTTGCTAGCCTAATAAGAGTTAATGCTGAGGTTAAGTGAAGGCATTAGACACATTCTTGGATTTAAGCCAGAAGAGGTCACTATTCTAGATGTGGCAGAATATGATTAGACAGATGAGGAAGATAATTGTTGGGCGCAAAAATGAGAGATAATCCATCAATGACAGCTGTCATTTCTGAATTGGGTAACAACGGAAGAGTTTAGTGCTATATTCCCCTTAAAAATCATTTTGTTTTTATATAACTTAGGCAAGCTGACCAGGGGATGAACAATACTGAAACAGAAACTCCAAAACTAAATCAACCAAAACAGAACTGACTGCCCTAAACGAGCAGTAGGAAATGCAAAAAATGAGAAAACAACCTACCAGGTGTCATAGCGGTGAGTTGCTTATCCATCCATGGCGGAGGGGGAGAGGGGATCAGGCGGATTATCAATTTCAATTTCAGCAATGAAGAGGTGGACCAATTCTGATAGCAAAGGGATTGGGGCATCCGCTGGATGAGGGTCAAGGTGGAGCATATATTCGTTGAACCTGAGAATTTTGGCCTGAATTATAACCTAGATGAGTTCAGCCACATGGTGTTCAGCTTTTATGCGGGCATCAGGAATTGGGCGAATTTTGCGATGTTGGCTCTGGTTACACATGTGGATTGGGAAAGTTCTTCCAGTTCTGCGACATGTTGGTAGTGTTGGTGGCTAATTTCAGCTAGGCATCCAATCTGCTCTTTTGTAACTACAAGGAAATCGAGGGGGAATTGGGTGATGTGCAGCCCTTGTTTAAATTCAGCGATAGATTTTCCATGGCTTTGTAAAGGTGGCGATTTTTGGGTGAGGCAACTGTAGCCTCAGCAAGCTGGTGGCCGCTTTAGTATGGGATAGCATTGGGTTTGGGGAAATATTGTTTGGGTGGGAGTGGGGCATTAAAGTCTGAAGTCATAAAAGGTTCTAATTTGATTGGTTTAGCTGGAGGTGGGACATCTACCAGATTCAGAAACTTCATCCAATAATTCCCGGGATTTTGGTTGACTTGGATTGATTCAGTGATAGGTGGATGTGGTTGGGTAGGTTTTGGGGTGGGAAAATTTTTGGATTGAATTTGGGTCCAAATCTGCTCCTGATTGGTTGGCATGGGTGGGAATTGGCCAGCTTGGATTTGGGTTGCTAGATTTTTCTGCTGGTTCATTGAGCGCACAACCTGGGGGGTGGGGGCAGCCAAAATCCCCATTCAAATGCAGTTGGTGTGGCCTCCTGGGTGGGGTTGGATTATTCAAAGTGTTTGGATTGTATCAATATGCCTTTAAGGATTGGCCCAATTTGTGGCAGAGGGGGCAAATAGTGAGGCTGTTGTCAATGCAAGCCCAAAAGAAATGGTCAGGTGCAGATGGGATGTAGGCATGTGGTGGGGCGTGATGGACCATGTTCAGCTGGTGAGGGGGTAATGGTGGCCATTGCCCAAGGTGCCGCAAGGCGCTCAGCATCACTTGGGACAAGAAATTGGATGATGGGGTTTGTGCCATAAGTGGACAGCCCTGACATCAACTCCTCATATACAGTTGTTTGAGGGGAAAGATGTGAGGGGAGGTTTGCAAAGGTTACCATGAGTGTGGTATCATCTGGGAGACATTTTTGGGTGGTGGTAATGAGATTGTTTTTGTATAACAAGGGCATAACTGCTGCAGCGGCTGCATCCTCTTTGGTGGGGAATCCAATATTGAAATAGCCCTTATAAGGCGGAAGTCAATAAACCCTGCTGGTGCAAAGGTGGACGTTGCCAGATCAATTATTGCTTTGTCAGCATATGGGTTGAGACATCTGTACTTGACACAGAGGCAAAAGCAAATATTGGATTGGGGTAGGGCTGGGGGTGGGGGCGGGTTGGGTGGACTTGTTCAAGATGCAGTGCTAGGTCCCTTAGAGGATTATAGCAGCTGGATGTATTTGGAGGACTGGACAAGCCAGTCCACATGCGTTTGCCTGATGGGCGGTAAACGCTAGTGGGTGGAGCACCGCTGCCCCATACTGGAGCAGCAGGTGGTGGATCTGAGGACATAAATTTAGAAATTGGTGCAGTGAGGTGGTGGTGGAAAATTTGACTTGTTTTTTCAGTATCGCTCAAAATTGATGTCAAGCAAAATTTTTTTTGTTTTTTTTTATAAAATAAAATAGATTAGAGAAGCTCAGATCCATGATTAACTTAGAGATTTAATTTAATTTAGACTGTCATACATTTATTATATATTTTACTTTAGAATAGAGTCGGAGAATAAGATATCCTTTGTCTATTTATTGCCATCAGGCTCTGCGGGCTCATGTGTCAAGTGAGGAAGAGCGAACCTCTGAACCTAATAGTAGGTTAAGTTCCACAAAAAGGAAGAGTCATAGGGAAAAGTTTACTTGCTTTCCAGAAATACCTTCAAGGATTAAAAGGAAGAGCTTTAGCACCAGTCTAGCATAGAAGACAATAGTCAAATTAGTTTTAAGAAGCTCAACTAGGGTGATATTTTTCATATTATGATAGCCTATTAAACTTTAAAAAAATCTATTACAAAACACACATTAGAATCTGTGCAGTAGACTTGAGAGCTGAAGCAAGTAACAAAGCTTTAAAAGTTTAAATTTTTGTTCTAACTACAGTGGTAGTTGAGTTTTTTAAGTAAAAGTTAATAGAAAAATATCAGTACAATGTCATACAAAAATGAACTAGGAAGTTGTTGACGGAATTAAATAGCATTAATAAGAATGTGCTGAAATCAACATCTAAGCGATCTTGCTAATTTGGATGAGCATGTGATGAAAGCTGAGGATGAAATCAAACAAGTTTGAAAGGTCAATAATTAACTTTATTGGAAGGTCACCTTATTAGAGCAAAATGAGACTCAATTTAGCAGTGATAATATTTTAGAAAACTGAACGAGAAATGGATAGAGAACGCTTTAGCTGGACTCAGGGAGATATAGCACAGATCTTAGAGCGCTTAGAAGAACCCTAAAATTATAAGCGTAATTGTGCACATATGGGTGAACAAATACAATAACATGATGCACAAAAAATCCAGTTTTAAAAGTACAAACTATGAGGATTATGCTTGGATCTTTCATTGCAATTTCAGAGATGACCCATAAAAATGCACCTACTGATAGTTGGATTGCCAAACAGAAATCTCCTGCCACATTCACAATGAAAGAGTTCTAGAGAACGCTAAAATTATTTATATTCACCAGGATAATGCGCTAGCATTTTTCAACTATTCAAAATGATAATGTTCAGATATGGTAATTGACAGAAAGCAGTAACTGTGATGAACTGCTTAGACCCCAACTTCAAAAATCTGGTGTTGCCCCATCTCAACGGGGTTAATGGATATAGAGAGACGCCTAAGATGCAATAACGACTGAGTTTGGTAGTCCTACATGGATGGTCAACCATCAACAGGAGTTTATGGGAATATAGTTTATAAAGGATGAAACCCTAGAAGCTTTAAACAACCCAAATTTACCATGAATTGCAAGTCCTGGATGGTGCAGAAGTTCTAGCAGATTTTGATGCACGCATAGCTATGCAAAATAGAACTTTGACCCTAAAGATTTGCACTAAACTATGGTGTTAATGCTTGTAAACCGAACTTCCACACTGCAGATGGTGGAGTATATAAGACGTTAGAAGCCAAATTTTCAGCACCTAATTGAACCTTCAAAGCCATTCACGCCAGAACTTAAAATACTGTGAAACTCGATGAGCCCAATAAGGAATAATAGAACTTTTTCATAAGAGGAAATAAGACTGAAGGACTGAAACTAGTGGATATACTCAATCTGCTGCCACCAATATGGTAAACCTGGGCACATAGTTGCTCAATGTTGGTATAAGAAGCCTAAAGAGTAAGCTTCTCTGGTGCAGGCTAAAAAACAGGAACCTGGTCAAAATTTGGTGAAAGGGCTGGTAGTCTAAATTTGGAACAATCTTGCAATGCAGTCAAACCTGTTCCCCCTAGTATATTTAAAGATGACATGGATATCTCAAATCTATCCGTAGATGAAGACACACCTGATACGCTCTTCCATGTGGTATAAATTTTGACATAAACGCAGTTACCCAAGAAAAGGAAAAGAGAAAAGACCAAGAAATTGTGAAAGAGGTTGCTCAGTCATATACTTTTCAGTTGGTGTAAGAGATCATGACTGCCAATAGCTGTAACGGATGGGTTTGCGCCAATATGCCATGAGGGAGTTAGGAAGTAAGAGCCACGTCACTTACCATATAATGACAGACCCACAAAAGCCCATCCCAAACCCTTCCACAATTCCTCGTTGTTGCCATGTATTCCTGCACCACTGTCCCAATGACGCTGCACACCAACAACAGGGTCTGGCTCCATGAGAGGGCTGAGAATGACTCCAACGCCATTCCAAGCTCATTAACTGAGCTCATAACTTTGATCCAATACTATACTTTAATAAAGTCATACTTTATAATAACAAGCAATTTTTATTAATTTTCCTGGTTTTTCTTAGAAGATACAACTGGCCATTCAGGGCCAGCCAAACACCAATAAATAGCACTCTTCTAGTATTGTAATAAGCTCCCTCCTACACTAGTTGTCTTAAACACCATCCAGCACATTGCTCACAAAGATTCCACATCCCACCAGATCATCATCCACGCCGTTCATAAGCCCGACGTCATATTTTCTCAGATGCATTTTGGTTTCAGAATGTTGAATCTCACCAACTCTGACTTCCTCAAGTTTGAGGCCCTTCCTATAGAAGCAATATTCAGATCGAGTGGCACCTGATCCGTTACATCACCCCCTGTGAGGCCCAAGACTCCTGGACCTTCCCCAGGCATTGCACGCAGTCTTCCTTCATCTGCCACATCACCTCCTCCACTGGGTAAACTTTCCACTTCACCAGCAATTGCTGCCAGACCTTCACCATCTCACATCCAATATCTGTTCCATTTCATATTACAGAACATCCCCTTCCTTAGGGTTTAACAGTCCTGGTTGATCTGGACCTATTCCTTTAAGAGCCCATAACTGGGAAGCATGAATCCCTGGATGGGACTTAGAACCTTCTGGCAATCTCAATTTGAAAACAACCCAATTAATGGCTCAAATGATCTGGTATGGGCCTAAAAACTTTGGTCCCAGCTTACGACCCTAAACCAAAACAGCATAGTTCTTAGCCACCACCAATAACCAGTCCCCAGGATCAAACTCTGGATCCGGCGCCCTTTGATGATCTGCCTGATGCTTCTTCTAAGCCACTGCTTGCTTCAAATTTCCTCATAGCTTCTTCCCAATATCTGCCATGGTACGCACCATCTCATCCACCCCTGACACACTCCACCCATGGATCCCCCATTCAATCTGGGATTTAGACCATGGTTTACAAAAAACAGAGTAATTACCATTGACAATTGACAATGATTGTTATAAGCAAACTTAGCCATCTGAACCCACGGAACCCAGTCATCCTGCTGATTGGAGACAACTTCAGAGATAATTTGTTAAGTATCTGATTCACCTTCTCTGTCTGTCCGTCAGATTTAGGATGGTACGCCAAAGACCGACTAGGCCTAATTTCCAAATTCCCCTGAAAGCTTGACCAGAATTTCAAGCCAAATTGTGGACCCTGGTCTGAAATAATTTCCTCAGGTAATCCATAATGTGAGAATACTCCATCAATGAAAATCCTTACTACGTCCTTTGCCAAAAAACTCCCTGTACATGATAAAAACTTGGCTTATTTGGTCAGTCTATCCACAGCCACCATAACCGCATCCTTCCCTTGCACCTTCAGAAGATCCATTATAAAATCAACGCTAATTGAAAACCATGGCGCATGTGGTATCTGCAGTGGGTTTAGTTTAATTTACCTAATGGAGGTTCCCCTGAGGGTTTCAATTTCCATATACCAAACACTCCCTCACATACTTCTTGACATCCTTCCGCAGGCCCAGCCATGAATGGTCCCATTGTACCAACTCCACCATATTCTCCACTCCTGGATGTCCCAACAACTGATGATCATGAGAGACCCAAATTCCCTCCTGTTGTAACGATGGTTTGGGCACCCATACATGAGAATTGTGGTATACCACCCCACGCCTCTTCATGAAGGCCTTATGGCGCTCGTATGGCTGTCCTTCCTTCATCTCAGCCTTCAATCTCCATTTGAATTCTGACCTTATTTGCTTTTGGCGGACTTCCTCCCCAACTCACTCCCCTCAACCTTCAATTAATGCAAACCTGTCTAGTCGGAACATTGTGGCTGTATTAAACTCCTCCAATTCATCCTTCTTATATGCTAAGCCTTCATCCCGACTCAACCAGTCTGCTAGAACATTTGTCAAACATATTCTGTATTCTACCTGGATGTTGTATTGGACTAGCTCCACATGCCATCTGGTTTGCCGCTGGTTCATCTTCATTGGTGCATGATAATATTCTAACTCTCTATGGTCTGTTAAAACAACAAAAGGGTGTCAGGCATAGAGAAGGTGGTGCTGCCATTCCCACAAGGCTGCCATAACCGCCATCTGTTCCTTATCATATATCAGATAATTAGTTTTGGCAAAGATCATCTTGCAACTAAAATACACATGGGGTGTTCAAGCCCATCTGCCCCCTCCTGTAGCAACACTGCACCTACGGCATAATTTGAAGAATCAGTTTTTACCACAAATGGCTTCCCAGGATCTGAATGGGCCAAGACAGGTGCAGTAAGTAACTTATCCTTTAATAAATCGAATGCCTGCTCCTCTTTTCTTCCTCACACAAAAGGAACATCCCTCAATAGATGCGTGAGAGGTAAGGCCATTTGGGATAGATTTCTTACAAATCGTTGTTTGAAGTTCAATGTTCCCAAAAAAACTCTGCACCCCATTTGATCAGTAGGGGCCTTCCATGCTCATACTGCGCGCAGCTTATCCAGACATACTCCTAATCCATTCTGGAACACCACGTTGTCCAGGAACGTCACCAAACTTTGATTGAATTCCCACTTGGAAGGTTTGAATATCAGACCCATCCAGCCAATTGCCCCCAGAACTTCCTGGACATCTTGGACATGATCCTCTCAGGACCGTGAAAACACCAAGATATCATCTATATAGGCGGCACAGCATCGACTGATCATTCAACAAGGACATGATTGATCATCCTCTGAAACACCGCTGGGGCATTTCTAAGACCAAACAGCATTACGTGATATTGATACACCCCCAAGTGACACTTCAATGTGGTGTATTTTTGATGTTTCGGTCTCACTAGTACCTGATTGATTGCAACCACGAGGTCTAGCTTTGTAAAAATGGTGCATCTGGTAACCATTGGGAGAATATCCTCCAACAAAGGAATCAGATATGGATCAGGCTCAGTGACCATGTTCAGAGGTTGGAAATCTACACATGGGAGTAGTTCGCCACTCACTTTTGGCACCAGTAATATAGGAGACACAACTGGCGACTTGGAAGGCTTAAATAACCCTTTGTCCATTATTGAATCACATGGCTCTCCAATGCTCCTTTCACTCATTGGTTAAGAAGGTATACTGGACATTTTTGGGGAAGCTCTGACCCTTCCTTAAACTGGAATGAAAACACAAAAGAACCAGTAGGGGAAAAAGGCGAGTTCCCAATAGGACCAAATACACCCATAAAGTCACTATATTTGGTCAGTAAACTCCACCTCCTGCATTCTTCCCATATTTCTGAGTCTACTTGGAACATCACTTCCAACCTCCATATTCCACCTCATCTGAGTCTCCGTCAGCAGATTCAAAGTAATTGTATTAAGTGGCAGATCAACATGGGGCCAGAACCGATGCCACCACTGCATCCCCAATACCACAGGATGGGCCAGATTTCTGATTGCACAGAAGCCCTCTTTGAACCAAAATAGGTTCTTCTGAACAACTACCAAAGGCATTAAATGCCATGAGGGAGCCCTCCTTGACACTTCAGCAAACATCACCTCTGGACCCTTCTTCATTTCCAACTCTAAACTTTCTGTCAGGGCGAATTCCACATAGTTTTCCTCAGCCCTTGTATCCACCAGGGCCATAACCCTCTCCGTCCAACCTTGCTAATATAGCTCCACCAGAATAAATAACCGAGGATAAAGCAAATAAGTAGATTTAATGTTTAAAGCATTCTCAGTTTGTAAATTTTCAGGTAAAGTAGGTTTAGGACCATTTTTATTCCTAAGTCCCTGATCTCTTGTTCTCCCTGACTCCTCAATGTTCCCTGGCAGAACCCTCAATGATATTTCCAAAATTTCTGTATGATCCCTGCCAACCTCCTTGACCTCTACGAGCGACTTCAGGCAACTGGCCCCTTCCTGGAGACATAGAATCCTCCCACCGGTTTCATCCCAAGGGCAATTGTTTCTCAACCTGTACTACCAACATGATTTCTTCAGCCAACGTACTCTGAACTTTGGCAGCTGCCATAGTGGCCAACATATCCACTTGCAGCCCCTGTCAAAACATTCGCAATGATTGCAAATGTGTTACTCATGCTGCCTTCGCCAATAGTCAAAATATCCATGCATATTCTTCAACCAATCCTTGCCTCTGACTCACCGTCAGAAAAGCTGACCATAACTCATCCTGCACCTCATCCTAACTGGCAGCCTGGTCAATCCAATCAACACATTCATCCATGGAACCTGGAAGGCGACCTTGCTCCTCAATCAGATCTTGCAACCACCCCACCAGGTCTTAGTAGCACCTCCACAATTTGCGCAATCTGCAGTGAGAAAGGGGTCTCTCCTCCTCTGCTTGAGCCAACTGCACCTGAAAGCGAACTTGCAACACCACTTGGTGAATATTTTCCAAAGCTTCCATAGGCAATGCTGCCTGACATTTTGGAGATTTAGATACGCCATGGCTCTCCTCCACCTCCACGGGACTCGCACCACATACCCAAACCACCTCTCTTATCATGAACATTGATGAAAAAATCACCATCATCACTGTCAAAACATGGCAAAACCATTCCTCCCCTTCTGGGGCCACTACCTCTTCTTGGGGCCCCCACAAGAATGACAAAAATGTATTTGAGTTGCGTCTAATGTAACGGGCGGGTTTGCACCAATATGCCATGAATGAATTGGGAAGTAAGAGCCACGTTGCTGACCATACTAAGGACAGACCTGAAGAAGCCCATCCATGAACCCTTCCGCCATACCTTGTGTTTGCCACGTATTCCTACACCACTTTCCTCACGATGCTGCACACCAACAACAGGGTCTGGCTCCATGAGAGGACTGAGAACGATGTCAACGCCATGCTAAGCTCATTAGTTGATCTCATAACTTTGATCCGATACTATAATTTAATAAAAAATACTTTATAGTAGCAAGCGATTTTTATTAATTTCCTGGTTTTTTTCTTAGAAGATGCAACTGGCCATTCAGGGCTAGCCATCCCCTAATAAATAGCACTCCTATAGTATTGTAATAAGCTCCCTCCTACGCTAGGCTTTCTCAAACATCATCCAGCACATTTCTCGTGAAGACTCCACATCCCACTGGATCATTATCCATGCCATTCATAAGCCTGACATCATATTTTTTCAGATGCATTTCAGTTTCAGGTTGTTGAATCTCACCAACTCTGACTTCCTCAATTTTGAGGCACTTCCTATAGAAGCAATATTTGGATCAGGTGCAGCCTGATCCATTACAAAACATAGATGTTATCCAAGTACACTAAAACAAAAGAGTACTTTGGTTCACTTGAGATAGAATTCATTACCCTCATGAAAGTTAATGGCACAAAACACAATCTCTGGGTATCCTTGACAGCTGGTATATCCTTATGCAGTGATTATTACAAACTTTTCTTAATAAACCTTTGCAAGTCTATTTTTTAATACCCCTAAATCAAATCCCTCGCTGAAAAAAATTGGCTTCCCTAAGTGATTAAGTGCATATTGTACTCAGAAGCAGATACAAATCCTTCTTAATGATCTGATTCAACCATAGGTAATGAATCACAACTCAATATAATTCGTCCTTTTTCTTCACAATGAGGATTAAGCTCGCCCATGGTTTCAACGATAGTAAAAGGAGCTCATACTCAATCAGTTTACTGATTTCCTACTGACTATTGCTCCAGCAGCCTTGGACCAGCGGACAGGTCTTATTCATATTTGCGGGTATTCCCTAGTGGCAACCTTATGGATCAATTTTAGCGCATCCAAGGTCGTTATCTTCAGGGAAAGTATCGCCTGGTATTTACCTAATAATTGTAGCACTTCTTCTTTCTGATGTTCTGGTAATCCAGCCAGTTGATCACAATTGATCAGTATAATGATGCTCTTGGCTTCATCTGCCAGTAATTCTAACTCTATTAGAGTTCCAAAGTTGTGGAACTCTTTAATTATGCTAACAAAATTATATGCGCAAATGCAATAACTTGGAGTTTCCTCCTCTTTTATCAGTTTTCGCTCATAATTTCCAGTGATAATCAAGTTTCACCATGACCTGGAATTATAGCCCCTGCAGCTACCTAAGGCTCAAATATCTTTTCTAGCACTATTGGTGCCCAACCCAAAAGGGGAGCTACCACGCATCTTTATTTGCAAATGGGACAAACAAAGGGATTATTAGAATTAAAAAATTCCTAATATAGCCCCTAGGTTATCAGCCTAGGAAGCCATATCAGAAGTTGAGGAAGCTTTGGGGAAACTTTTGTCCAGAGTCCGCTTTAGATGGCAAACCATGGCAGACAACATTGGGGTAGGAGCATCAGCGACATGAGGCATAAGGAGGTATAATTGTGGGTTTTCTTCGCTGATAAGGCCAGCAGTATCCATTGCCTCGACGTATTAAACAAGTTGATGCTCACTAAGGCTCCAATCTCAATTTATTCAATGGACTGATGACTTCACCATACAATTATTTCAGGATTTCTAGTGTTAACCCTGTGTTAGCTATTATTTGCATTCCTGGCAAAATGGTCTCATTTTTTCATCTCAATGGTATCCCACAATTTTCGAGAATCTCTTTTAGCATTTCACTGCTTTTTCTTCCAATAAACTTGTATTAAATACAAATTATGCTGTCATTGTATATCAAATTTACAAAATTATTTTTCTTTCTCAGCGGAATTTCTCCTCTCTGCTGATATACCAAGGGAAGGGTTTGCCCCAAAATAGCTAAGGTATTCTCCTCAAAATAAATTTAACACCAACTTTCTCAGAAATGCCACCCTAATGAGGATGTCATAGATTCTGATTTGCCAACACTATGTCAGGAGCTGATACCACTAAAGATCTGAACTGAAGCGTTAGTGCACTTTATGCTCCACAAGATGTTGTAGTATCTGGTCTGGCTGTTCCTTATTCTTTACAATGCTCTAAATTTAAAATAAGATTCATTTACTTTGCCAATTAGGTCAAAGCGATATTAATGGGTGCTCCACTGTCAATTATCACCCATATTCTTACTCTATTGAATATAATGTCTTCATACATACACTCAGAGTAATAAATCAAAGTGTTTACTGAGTAATTTGTGGCATTACTTAGCAAAATTTAGAATGTGGGTTAATTGAAAAGATAAATCAGGAAAGGTTACTTGATCACGCTAATAGGGAGAGAAACCTTTGCTACATCAATTCTCAACTTAAGTAGTTCTTCCATGATATTGTAACGGATGGAAAATCCCAGTTTCTGACTGCCTACATTAATGTTTCCTTGGCGCACCAATAAGCAACCAAAGCTTAACCAAGTAAGGAGAGGTTTGGGGCACTGACAGCGCCAAACCTTGCCTACTCCTAGTTGGTTAAGCATAGTCCGCTGGGTTGGTCCAACCCAACCACATGAAAGCTCCTTGATACCAAACACCCAAAAAAGACCAACAGGTATGTAAGTTATACAAACCCCAAAACAACCTTATCTTTATTTAGGATAATAAAAAGGGCCCACCGACCAGAGCTCATCTGGGGAGCAACCAACAATGCTCCCCAGGAAGGGAATGCTAGGGTTATTATTCCAAAGTGAACTTCGGTATTAGCAGGTGCGCCCTATAAAGGCTGCCCATCAGGGACCTCACCCAAATTATTGTTTAGGCTCATATAAGCCTAATCCACAACTCAGGCGAGGCACAACCCAGCGCCTAAAATGACCGAACCAAAAGTATTTTTAAAGTGATTCAGCTCAGATTTGGAAAATCCAAATCTGAGTCAAAATACAACGATTGAGACAAAATTAATCATTAAACGTTTTAGTAGGACATTCACTAATCACGTGGAAAACTTGGAAGAGATATACAAACGCCTAGTGACAGCAAATTTGAAGATAAGTTAAGGAAATGCCATTTTTCAAAAAAGAGCTTATATTTAGGGTTTGTGATAAGCTCTAGCAGATTACAACTGCAGACACAGAAGTTAATGGCCATTAACGGATGTTAATCCTGAAGAGCGTTCAGTATATACAAGTCTTTTTTGGGGATGATTGGCTTCTATCACTGATTTATCAAAGAGTCACTGGAATCATAGAACCACTATTTCAAATGCTAAAGGATCTGAAAAAAGGATTTGTGTGGAATGAGGAGGCCAAGAAGCATTCAATGAGCTATGAAGATATCTGATGACTATTCCTGTTCTGATATAACCCAAATCTTAATTAAATTTTTATAGTTCATACTGATGGACATTAACGGCGATCAGCGCCATTTTAAGTCAAGTAAATATTGACAGGGAATACAATTTAGTGGCATTGTGAGTATAACAATGATGCCAGTGGCAAAAAACTACACCATGACAGAGCGTGAATTCCTCGCAGTAATATATGCCTGAAAACACTTTTGAGTGTATTTTAATGGGACATACTTCAAAGTTGTGACTGACCACTCATCTCTACGCTGGTTAAATAATCTTAAGGAACCAGAGGGGAGACTGGTACGATGGGAAATAAAACTGAAAGCCTACTTTTTTAAAATTTTACTCTAAGAAGGATCAACATATCAGATGCTGACAATTATCCAGCTTACATGCCATTCAAGTTGTATACTAACAAGAGGATGTTTTATTCCAACAATTGATTAAAGTGATTATTGGTGATGAACTTCAGGAGATCCAAAGTGCGCCAAAGGAATTAGTGGAGAATACTGAGATTAAGAAAAGATAGCTGTATAAATTAATTTGTAGAAGATGTTATTTTTCAAACTGTCAGAAAGCTCAAACTTATTCAAGCCGTGCACAAAGTTGTAGGGCATAGTGGCCTATAAACAATGGAACATCTATGATAGTATTATCACTGGGAATCAATCAATTATGACATAGCGCATTATCTAGCCCGTTGCATGGAATGTCAACTCCACAAGACACACAAGAATGTGATGGAATACCAGCTAGTACGCCATGGGTTTGCATGGCACATGGTGTCAATAGACGTGATGGGACCCTTGAGTGTGAGTACTGGGGGAGTAAAGTACATTATAGTCGTGATAGAACTGATTAAATGGGTCGATATGAAAGCCTTGAGAAGAGTACATGCTACAAACAGTGTGAGATTCATACTGAACCAATTACAGGAATGGATGCCGCAAGTACTATTAAGTGATAACAGAACCAAATTTCCATCCTACTTGATACTGATGATGAAATAATTGATGATAATCTAAGTAGTGGTGTCCATTCCCTACCATCCAGAAACAAATGGAATGGCAGAAAGAGTCTACAGAACTCTAGCCATGACATTGCAAAAGATGCTAATAGGAAACCTCAACTTAAGGATCTTAATTGAGTTTAGTTACCTTTGCATACGGTATCAGTTATCCTATGGCAACAGAGAAAATGCCGTTAACCTTTTATATGAGCATAATGCCTCACTGCCGCCAATTTTACTTTAAAAGTGGAAACAGCTTTGGGATGAACGCAGAGAAAATTTAGCTTGATTGGCACCTATTAAGTTCAAATTGCAATTTCAGGAATTTGAAACATTGTTAAAGAAAAAAAATAGAGAGATTAAAAGGGATAATCAAAATAATCAACATTTAAAGTGTACCATGTGGGAGATAAGGTAGCCTATTGAGATACTCATGGGTTTGGAAGAAAGAACAAATTTGACGCCCTAAGGTCAGGTCATATGAGATTATCACTAAGACGGTAACAGATACATATATGCTAAAAGCATCTCTAATAGTCATATAGTGAACTGGGTCCTTACCAAATACTCAAAGTGATGGACCTAAGAAGAAGATAATGGCAATGATCCCTTGGGACCGCTGAACCATAATTGCTTAAAAAGTCTCAAGAGGGGACCTCTGAGCCAGAATTGATGGTTAAGTCTTGAGAGGGGACCTATGAAATATAATTTCAGAATAGGATCAAGAGGGGACCACTGAACCAGAGTTGATGGTTAATATTCAAAATAAGGAGTCCAGAGCCTACTGATGATAGGTCAATTCCCCTTGCAAATATTAATATAAGAATATATATATATGACATAAAAGATAAAATATATAGAAAAGGATAATAAAAAATTCATTTTAAAATATTGACATGATTGAAAGTATCTGGCGGTGTTCCCACCTGCTGTTGACAAGTGAGGAAGGGGGATGAATTACAATGGGATTAAAGAAGAATGTGAACATTGGCATGATCACCTCATGTTGAAACTGAACTCACCACAAGGAGGCATGAGGCAGAAGCTCCACTATTATCAAAAGTGGAGAGTCCATCCTGGTGGACTACAAATACAAAGGAATCGGTGAAGCTAACTGGAATATCCCTCAAATGGCGTGGAGCCATAGAAGCCCAACATGGTGGAAATACAGGTTTTTCAGTTCATGTATCAGCAAGATTGACCAGAATAGTCCTGGTACAGCATGAGAGCATTAGAACTGCACTCAATTGAGGCATCAGTGAGTAGGAAAAGGAGAAGAGGAGACAAATTTTCAAAAATGACTGAGATGCATTAGGTGAGGACAAGACTGTTTTTTGCTGAAATTAAGTTTAGCTATGATGAAAGAATTGTGACCACAGCCAAGGCATCATCTATTCCTAAGTTTCTATCTTTTGAATAATAATTTGGTCAAGTGGGGGATGTGTCAGGGTTTCAAAATGCTCACATTATCCAGCTTCACTAGATCATATAACCTGCTTTATCCGCTGGGGACAAAACCCTTTAGTGGATATGAAAGTTATCATTCAATATGATAAGTTTTTGTTTAGTAAAATTCCTTAACAAACCTAACAATTCGCCAAAATTGGATTCCACTAGATTACTTAAAGTTTTATTGGATTAGATCACTGACAATTAGCATGCTTGATTATATATTTACCTTTTTATTAACTAAGCTTGTAGGAGCCAATCAGAGTTTTTCATCAATCAGTTAAGAGATATATTAGTAGTTGCTGGAGTTGACAACGCTTTTAGTAGCAACTTGCAAGTTAAAATTTTAGGTAACACGACGTGTCTAATTGGTAAAAGGTACCATTACCTAAGCAGGTTGTTAGTCTAAGGAAGATAATCTGATGGGGTTGAGCATAAAATGTTGAAACACGTTCTTCATTTAACCCTAATGTGATCGCATTCTTAGTGGCAAATTCTGACTTTATTGATGAAGAAGATCATTGTTGTAGGTGACTTCAGAATGTTAATATGCTTGGCAATGGCTGCCGTTTCCTATTGGGATGCCAAAGGAAGAGTTAACACCAAATTCCCCAAAAATTTTATTTATAATTTATTAAATAAAGCAGTAGTTTTTTATTGGTGTGTAGTTCACTTGTGTCACAAATCTATATGACTGGACAACATGCCACAATTATGACTAATGAATCATTGGAGGAATTCTGCTTAAAGTATATTGGGCAGAATCCTCCAAGGATTTTTGGAGCTATAAGTATTTAATTGCCTTATGATGGGACGATACTGGGTTACAATGAGTCATTATCAGATTGCTTAAATATAAGGCAATATGGCGATGTTGACATTTGATGAAGATAATTTAGATTGCCTCAAACAGGGCGATAAAAAGTTGAACAACAAGCCAAAACCAATGAGAATACATCGGAATGAACAAACTAAGTAAAAGGGTAAGTAGTGACTGAGATCGCTGAGATATCGGTGAGATGAGAGGATTGAAGAGGAGAGATGTTTTTAGAGTGAAGAAAAAGGAAATAAGAGGGAGCGGACTAGAAGAGATCCGCTGAGATTATTAGTTTATAATAAAAGAAGAGTTGTTAGGGAAATTGCTCCCCTTTTACTATAATTATTTGTTTATGATTGTTCCAAGGAACCAACAATCTTCATATCATTTGTTCTAATTGCTCAGTGGGCATAACCCTATGCAAAAACCCTTCAGTGGATATATAAGGTATTTCCAAATTTACAACAGTGGTGCTCACTACAGGGGGCCCATTGATCAAATACAATATGATGAAAACTCAGTCACCACCTATGTTGCATCCAGGTTGCTTTGATAAGGAATCTGCATGACATGGTGGGCCCGTTGCATATGAGGAGTTGAAACTTGCATTGGATAATGTGCTCAAAATACAAGATGAGCTGCTCCAGGAGGTTTGCAGTGATAAGTTGCCGCCATTTGATTGTGAAGGAAATATTCACAGGTTCTTTAGGCGATTTGAGCTTGCTACTGAAGGAACCCTGGACTGGTGGAGGGCGAAACTGTTGATCTCCACCTTAGATGTCGGGAATGCTGATAAAGTCATATGTTACCTTTCATACAGTTCCGTTACATATCAAGAAGTCAAGGAGACATTTCTGCGGTTGTTCAGCAGAACTGAAAAGGTGTCACAGAAGAAAGCTGAGTTTTTGACCATTGGGTTATAGCAAAATGAGACCCTCACCGCATTTTATGAGCAATTTATGGCAAAAGCTCACGTGTTGATTGGGGCAGGGATTTTATCTGAAGTCGATGTGTACATTGCAATGTCCTCTGCGGTGAAGCCATACACTGAGATTTACAATGTCATGACCCCATTGTTAGAAAACAATGTACCTCTCCTTAAACTTGTTCAGTTTGTACGTCGCTTAGCTGTAACTCTCCCTCCACCCAATATTAAGCAGATTCACACTGTCGCCGTTGTCAACCCTAATCATGTGAGGGGAATAAACCGGCCAGTACAGGTTCCATAAGGTTACTCACTGCAGTCCAACGTCTGCTCTATTACTGCCAATTTACAACTGACCAACTACTGCCTTGGCCTAAATATGCTGATCAGCAGCAGGCGTTCTACCAATGTAGGTCTGGTTATGCTGATCATCTTCAGGTCAACCTTCCGCGTGGGTCAACTTATATTAGCACAGATGCAGGCACTATGGGGTAAGTTGTTTTAATTGCAGTCGCCTGGGCACATGGGATGATGGTGCCCCAATTGACGGATCCTTTATGTACAACAGGATCAAGGATATCAGTGAAAACTCAGAGCAGAGTAGAGACGGGACTCTCTACCTCTGCTATCTTGAATTTAATCATCCCACCTGAATCTACTGTATCAATTGCAGCAGAAGCCTCCCAGTATGAGGATAAATTCCCATATCAACATCCAGTTGGGTGAGTAAACGTGTTGACTCAAGCACAAGCCAAAGAAATGACTGACAAAGGGTCTCTAAAGCAACCAAAGACTTACGCTTGTCAGATGTTTAACCAAAGTCTGTCAGACCAGCTGGAGCCGTTTGCAGATGCGTTGTCCCTGAGATGAGTAGAGGTTGCCCTTTCAGTTGACGTTATTGTAACAGGGTACCCTAAAGTTGGTGCGGGTATTATAAATTTCCTAGGAAAACGTGAACCGCTGAATGTACATGTAGTAAAAAGCTGGCATTAATCTTACTTGGAGTGCGCTTATTGTGACATTGTGGTAGCCAAAACCCAAGTATGAGCTATCATTGATATGGGTGCTCCTGTTAGCATTGTCTCCACTAAGTTGGTGGCGAAGTTGACTTCAAAACCTTACATAGATCACCAGATGGTGTATGGGACCACTGGATCAGAAACCATGGTCTCTGAGGGAGCTTACAGCGCGCTTCCCTTGCGGTTTGGATCCATTGTTGTTGTAGCTCCAGTGGTAGTATTACCAAATAGCAACTATAATCTGATGATTTGGAAAGCCTTTATGCGACACTATGGGGCTGTCATTGAAATGATGGAAGAGACCCTCAGTATTTTAGGGACAGCGGATTCCAATTTATTTTACCTCCAGTAGAGTTCCAAAGGGTTCGGTGCATATTGGACAGATCAATCTTGCCTACAGTGATGGGGTGATTTCAGTGCACTATCATCAATTAAAAGGGAGAACTTGGGCCCTTCACCATCAGATATATGAATATCAAGGGCTACCGCTCAGAGCTGCTGGAGCTATATCCATTCCCTCTGAACATCAAGTAACAGTAGACACTGAGTTAGAGGTGGAAGTGCCAGATGGGCTATATGGGGTGATCATTGGCCTTATCAGCAATTGCGGCTTGAGCCCCACGTGGCTTCAGGCATCATACTTTCGGGCCATGGGGTGATCAAGATATTGATAGAAAATCTTCAGAATGCATCAATTCAAATCCACCGGCATCAGATTATAGTGTATCTACATTTGAACCCAGTTGGGGAGGTCAATCAGGTTCATGAGTTTGGGTCTCTGGATGAATTTGGTCTGCCCATCAAACCACACCTTGGGGTAATGGCGGTTGTACCGCGGGATAATTTAATGGGGTTACTGGAAGACCAGAAGGATTGGGCAGAAGCTTTATTTCAAATATATGAGGAGATTTTTACCGTTGACAATCATGATTTAGGGTGCACTTGGGGGTTGTTCATTGGTTGGACACTGTGGATCATCCCCCCATCAGTTCTCAGCCAATCTGCCAATCAAGGGCAGCTGAAGAAGTCGTCACTGAGGAGATTAACAAGCTGCTAGAGCAGGGAATTCTCAAACCATCTAAGAGTCTGTAGGCTTCGCTTGTTTTGAATGTAAAAAAGAAGGACAGCAATAACTGCATAATAATTGAATACTGGAAGCTCAATAGTATAACCAAAAAAACTAAAACCTCTGACACGGATTGATTATGCGCTGGATTGGTTAGGTGGAGCACGCTATTTCTTGGCGATGGATTTGATATCTGGTTTTTGGCAAATTGAGTTGCCCGCAGTGGAACAAGAGAAATGCGCTGTAATCATATCCAAAGGGCTCTACCAACCAACTCGTATGCCACAAGGACAGTGTAATACCCCAGATACATTCCAACAAGTGATGGAAACCATTCTGGGCGATCTGAAGCTGTCATGTTTACTCGTGTACCTCAATGATATTAACATCTTCTCTCACACGTTCACTGAGCACCTCACCCATCTGGAAGAGGTATTTCACTGACTGGCTGAGGCCAATATCAAGATCAAGCCTTGGAAATGTCACTTCTTCAAGGATCAGCTGGAGTACCTCGGTTTTATGGTGGATGCAACTGGGCTGAGACCCCAACCAGCCAAGGTGGAGCCTATCCAGAAGATGACTAAGCCAGCCAGTAAGTGGGACATTAAGGGGTTTTTGGGGATGGTGGGTTATTACTGACGCTTCATACCCAATTTCAGCTTCCTTGGATGTCCGCTGTTTGAGCTACTAAAGAAGGATGCCATGTTCAAATGGATGGAACGGTACCAATGCGCCTTTGATACACTTCAAATGGCACTAATTAGTGCGCTCATGTTGCGCTACCCTAATTTTGATAAAGAATTTACCATTCAGATGGATGCATCACTTTCCGCTGTTAGGCAGTCCTGTCTCATAAGGACGATGAGGGGGAGGAGCACCCTGTGGCGTACTGCAGTCATAGTTTAAATTGCCATAAACGAAATTACACCATAACCAAGCAGGAGTACTTAGAGGTGATTTATGCGTATAAGCAGTTTCAAGTCTACTCGCAAGGAGTAAAGTTTAAGGTTGTAACAGATCATGCATTGTTGCACTGGTTGCAGAATCTAAGTGAGCCTGAGGGGCGGCTAGCCCGATGGGCTCTTAAGCTGCAGGCTTACAACTTCAAAATACTCCACCAACCAGGAGCAAAACACCAAAATTCTGATTGCTTATCAAGATTGCCAACAATTGCAGTTATGGCGGATTTAAGTGACATAATGTATAACAAAATGCTCAGTGGAAAGTATGACAATGAACCGCCTCAAGTTATCAAGGTACTAGATGGAATCAGGGCCAATACTTTCAAAAAAAACGGGAAATTGTATAAGCGTATAGGGGACACTATCATGAATACCCCCAGACCTTCCACCAGACCAAATATTATCATGAGCGCACACCAAGAAGTTGGCCATGGTGGAGCCTGAAAGACTCCTGAAATGTTGAGGCTGCAGTATTATTGGGAAAGCATGCAATTTGACGTGCTTGAGACCCTATTCTGCTACCATCAGTGCCAGGTGGAGAAGCCGTTCTGCTAGAAGACTTTATACCAGTTAGTAAAACCTAACTTTGCTTGGCATACAGTTTCTATCAATGTCGTGGGACCTCTGCCAACTGGAGCTAACCGGTATAAGTATATCCTGGTGGCAATTGACTACTTGACCAGGTGGGTTGAGGCGTGGGCCATTCAAAATCTGGGGAAGTTACTGTAGCTAAGTTTGCAATGGAGTGTATCATTCAGCGTCATGGCTGCCCGCAGTTTATTCTTACCAACAACAGCACTAATTTTAATTCTCACATACTTCCCAAGCTCAACAAAATGATGGCCATCATCAGTGTTCTAACAACCTTGTATCACCCGAGTCCAACGGAATGGTTGAACAGGTTATTGAGACCCTGGTGAACATACTACGGAAGTTGTTTACAGATAGGCCCTCCAATTGGAGTACCCTCCTTTCTACCATGGTGTTCGCCTACAATATTAGCTACCATTCTGCCATGGGGAAAAGCCCCTTCCAATTGCTTTATGGATGGCACCCCGCTCTGCCTGCGCTTCTATATGCCTGTGTAGAGGACACCGGCGGAATGGATCTGCAACACTATTTGACCACCATAATGAATACGCTGATTAAATTACAAACTGAAGTGTACTTGTTCAGCTTAGCCAAGAAAATTGAAAACCGGGCTGTAAATCAGGTACAGCGAAGTGGCCTAGCACAGTTCAAAGATGGAGATATGGTGCTATTCCATAAGCACGAGTTTGGGTGGAAGCACAAGCTCGCAAATATTTAGATGACCATTTGATATAGTTAAAAAATGGGTGTTGCCGCTTATACTATCAAGGACCCCGCAAGCAGTCAGATTATAAATTAAGTGCATGAAAAATTTCTTCGACCATATAAGCAGCAATAGAGCCTCTCCAAAAAAAGAGTAGAGCAAAAAAATTTTAAATGATGAAAAAAATGATGATTGTAAAATACTATCTCATGTAAGTTATGCTACATTTATTTGGGGTTGATACTGGAGGTCTTTTGCTTTGCTGACTTTGCCTTTCCACCTTTTTTGGCTTCTTGCGGTGTTCCTTTTGTTTTGCCCAATAAGACCTTCATTTCTTCTTCCACCACTTGAGGGTGCCGTGGATTCTATGGACCCTTCTGGGGTGGGGGTGGAGGCGAAGGCTGCTGTGGAGAGAGCGAGGGGCTGACGTCCGCTCAGGGGCCACTGCACTAGTCCAAGGAGGGGAGGCTGGTGCAGCGGAACTGGAAGAGGAGGACGGACTGGGGTTTCATGGCAAAAGGCGACGTGGTGAGAGCTCAGCTGGTTGATCGAGTTGAAACCATTCTTGCCCCACTAGGAGCAAAGCCCATAACCGCATGCATTGTTGGTCCTGGGAGATCAATGAGCAAGCAAGCAGAGGGGGTCAGAGAATAAGGGCTGGCAAGTAAGCATGTGAGTCCTGGCTCGAGGGGAAAGGCTGCGCCCAGCGCCAGGCAACCTACAAGGAAGTCCTTCATGCTCAGATATGCCATCAGAAAAGGAGCAGTTGTGGTGAATGCTGCTCACCAGGCCCACTCAAGGGCTTCCAAGTGCAGCTCTATCCTTGATCCTAAAGAAGTTGTGGGATGCAAAATTAGGTTACCTTAGAGCGCCATGATGGGAAGGTACTAATATGGATCATTGGCGCTGAGAGTGGCAATGGTGCGGTAACCCCAGAGCAAAGGTGAGATAGCTGTTTGTTGCAGAAGTCTACCCCCAGGGACTGGAAGTGGGTAGGAGTGCGTGGAAAGGACCTTGACCAGCTGGCTATCATCCACTGCATGAAGCACAGCATCTGCTGAACAGACAAAACTGTGGGATTAGTCTTGGCAGGAGATGTAAGCACTAGATGATTAAAGCTGCTCTCTAGGAGCTGGGCTGCTTCATTATATGAAGGCCCTCAGCTCCACTCCCCCAGCGTAGCTGGGCCACTATGTCCCCGAAGGGGGCGCGCCAGGAAGCCAAATGGCTGACTTATTCAAAAAAGAGCTTTTCCTGGGTTAGAACAATCGCGAAGTCCATGTAAGCCTCATCCTCATCAACTGGGATAAGGGGAAACTGGGGAAGAGGGATGTGGCCTGGGTTGGGCAACTCTTCACCAAGACACATATGGAAGAAGAAGTTGAAATCGTTGACCTGTGGCTGTTGGCGTGCAATGGTTCACATTGTATTGAAGGAAAAAAGATGTACAGCTTATCATCCAGTCAAGAGGGGGGAGGGTAATGTCGCAAATCTATATGACTGGATGACAAGCCACAATTATGACCACCGGATCATTAAAGGAATTCTGCCAAAATTTCAATGGGCAGAATCTAAAGAGGATGTTTCATAGCTATAAGTTTTTAATTTCCTTAGGATGAGGCGATATAGGATTATAACAGGTCGTTATTGGATCACCTTTAGAACAAGGTGATAAGGCGATGTCAACATTCGTTGAAGATATCAAAGATTGCCTCAAATCAGGGCAATAAAGAGTTGGAGAACAACAAGACAAAACCAATGAGAATACATCGGAATGAACAAACTAAGTAAAAGGGTAAGTAGTGACTGAGATCGCTGAGATATCAGCGAGATGAGAGGATTGAAGAGGAGAGAGGTTTTTAGACTGAAGAAAAAGGAAGTAATAGGGAACGGACAAGAAGAGATCCGCTGAGATTATTAGTTTATAATAAAAGAAGAGTTGTTAGGGAAATTGCTCCCCTTTTACTATAATTAATTTGTTTATGAGTGTTCCAAGGAACCAACAATCTTCATATCATTTGTTCTAATTTCTCAGTGGGCATAACCCTGCATGAAAACCCTTTGGCGGATATATAAGGTATCACCAAATTTACAACAACTTGGAATGAACATTTAGATAGTTTATATAGTATACTCTTGAAAGGGGAGAATACCCCAGTGATAGAGTGTTGATTCACTACCACTGCCTCCCCAAGTTTGATCCCAGTAGATATAGTTTGGGTAGGGGGATTTTCTTTCCCATAACAATAACATTAGCTACTACAATTCAGTTCAAACAGCAATTTTTAATAATCACACAGGAGAGATGGGCTATTTCAACAAATCCCAATTAAACTAGGTGAAAGATGTATCAGGCAATGAACAAAATGGTGCGCCAAAGGGAAAGAAACGCCATGGAGGGGGACTAGGAACCAATGCCACCAAGAAACCACAAACTCAAACACTGTCCAGGTTTGTGGAGTTCACCACGAAACAACATTAATTATGGAAATCCAATATGCCCAACCCCTATCAAAGGTAGAGCACGGTCTCCAACTTTTTCTAGGGGTCGAGTTTTTAACTCTGTGGGAGAAAGTGGGTGAGGCACAAGCCTCTCTTTTCACTTATGCGCTGTATGTTACCACCCATACCATCCACCATGGCTGGATCAATATGGGCTTTAAAACTGAAGAAGATGCAGACACTGCCACAAAGGTCTGTGTCAAAATTTACCTTCCCAAAGTCAAACAAATTGTGCACACCACGTGCAGCAGATGGAACAAAGCGAACACTTTGTTCATCTCCTTCAACTCGCTCCCTACCAACCTTCCCCACTTGTTAATCGAGGAGGAGCTCCAAATGGGATTCTCCATCTATGGAGAAATTAAGCAACTTGAACTACAGCAGTTTCATGTTATTCAAAACCTGTACACAGGAAAGACAATTGCCGTGATCAACTTAATACAGAAGGTGGCCGCAGACCTCATAAGAATCCTATGCACAGCGGTGTTTCACCTCCTAGATGGGGGAGTGTCAAAGGCATTCCACATCACAATGGAATGCACACCGCCTATCTGCAATCACTGCATCGCATTAGGGCACAAAGAACATGCATGCCCCATGAAGGAGGGCATTTTGGCCCCAGACTTCTGCAACGACGCCATGGATAAAGATGACAAAGACTTCACCAAAATAATTGACACCAATCACCACTTCCTCTGGGGAGAGGATGGGCAATACATCCTTATAGCTCCAGTATCACCCAAACTACGCAAAATGGTACAGAAGGCCTGCAAGCGGGCAGTGGCCAAGGCTGCATCACTCGCAGCCTCCTCCATTGACCTCAGCCAAATTCAGGAGGACATAGAGGAAATCAACCGAGCCAACTAATCAGAACAGAATGCCCAAGCTGAAAATTTCTCAACAATTTGACTGAATTACCAAGTGGTATCATCAAGCAAACTTAGCAGGACAATTAAGCTCCACTATGGGCGAAAATGTGGAATACAATCCTTCAAATCTTAAGCCCTACAACCACAGAAACCAATCAGTGCACTGCACTGAACCACCATGAGTCATGAGCAGAAAAACTGATGAAACCCCTAAAAACTGCAAAACCCATGTGAAATCAACACAGGGTAAGGGACTGAACAATGACACATAGTGGACTGGTCCAGTGACATGGAGCTGGTACCAAAATATGGGCGCTGAGTTAGGTCCAGATGGCCCTCCCAACTGCTCCTGAGGCGCCGCGGGCACTTTCTCAGTGTCAATAGGGACACTAAAAATTGTGGGAGCCAGGGCTCAAGCGACCTAAGCCAAAAAGCTGGCCTTTTTGTAAAAACCTCCTGTAGAATCTTGGTTATCCAAGAAACACATTGTTTACAGGTGGAAGAGGGACCCTTGTCAGATAGGGTCTCACCATCCCAATTGGTAGAGATGTTCCACTGTGGGGTGGTTGTCCAAAACAACAAAAAATTAAAAATCACCAACTCCTCTTTAATCTGCATGGCCACATCCTGGTAACAATGATTGAAAACCAAGAGGATACAATTTTGATAGCATGCATCTATGCACAGTGCACCACAGCAAAGAGAAAACAATTCCTCAAAACCGTCCCAACACTAACCCTCCCATCAGATACCATCCTGTTGAGCGACTTCGACTGCTGGGATAACCCCAACATGGACTGATGGCCTAACCCTAGTGGATACACACCGGGGCACATAAAATTCTGAGTAATGAAGGCATCCTTTGGCCTACACAATACCCTCCCCCCAAGTCACCACTCCTTCCCCATATAACCCGCCCCAACATATGTGAGGGAACACTCATCTCAATGAGCCACATCGACTATATCCTCATCCCCAAAAACCCACCGCTTGAACATCTTCAACTTCTCAACAAAAAAGATCAATTTCTCCAACCACCAACTCATTTTGATGCAGCTTTTGCCAACCCAAACTCCCACACAAGCTCGACCTGGAGAAAGCTACACCCAGAAAACATAAAAATGCCCAAAATATACAACTGGGTTGAACACAAGGCCACAAACCCAAAAATCGAACCCCATTCATATTGGATCCCATCAAAACCTGGGCAAATTGCAAAGCCAAACTAATAAATAAAGCTTGCCGTCTTGCCTCACATAAGTACACTGCTGACACAGCCACAATTAGGCGCACCTTGGTGGAACTGGACCACCTTGAGCTCAAACACCAAAGTCCAGCTATAGCCCCAACTGGGGGCACAAATGGGCGGAAATATGTGACCACCTAAATGCCCTCATCTTCAAACACCAGTACATAATCAAAGTAATGAGAAAAGGTAAGTTCATAAAAGAAGAAGAACCTGCTAATGTGCTTCTTCCGCCGATTCCACTCCCGTGGCAACCAGCCTGAATGCACACAGGTCTGAAAAGATGATGGCACCATGACAACTGACTCAGCGGAGGTCAAGGCGGAAGTACACCACTACCACACCTAACTATACTGTGACACACCAACTGACCCCCAAAAAATCAAGATTTTATATACAACGCCAGAATACAAAGTGCACTGTCATAATGTAGCCTCCTAAACCTAATTACACAGGAGGAGCTCTGGGATACAGTCCGCGGTGCACCACGGAGGAAGCGCTAGGGCTTGATGGGATATCCTACAAATTCTACAAAAATACTTCAAGCAAATCGCCCCCTCCTCTTGGCATCAATGAACCAATGGCTGTCGGAGACACGCCTCCTACCTGGTGGCCAGGACTCCTATGTTATAACCATGTTTAAGAAGGGCGACAAACTGGACCTGGTCAATTGGCTCCCAATTGCAATCTCTAACACTGATACAAAACTACTTGCAAAAATTTTAGAAACCAAATTAGGCACAATAGCCTCCAAAGTCCGGTCACCCAATCAGCTTGGGTTCATACCAGGGTGTTCAATCTGGACCAATATACTTCCGTCACCACCATATATCAGTCCAAAGCAACTGGAGTCATGGTATTCCTAGACCACAAGAAGGCATATGACCGCGTTGGTTGGCTTAACTGAAGTAATGCTAAGCGCCTTCAAACTCCCACCCAGATTAATAAAATGGGCGATGCTCCTTACAGAATCCATATCCATGGCTGTATGCAGCCCTGGCTTCCTAACTACCAAGATCACACCACACAAGGGCTCAAACAAGGGGACCCTCTAAGCCAACTTCTGTATAACTTCAGTTTTGATCCACTCCTTTGCGTCGCTGACTCACACCTCATAGGCATAACCACACAAGGTTAATCAACAATTAAGATACTAGCCTTTTTGGATGATTGTGTGACAGATATAGATAGCAACAATGATGACCAATAGCTGGAATGCACCCTAGAGGAATATTCCATTGTGAGCAACGCGTCGCTCAACAAAAGGAAAACATAAATAATCCTCCTAGGCAAGTATACTAACAACTGGGCCACAACACCTAAACCTCACTCCCCCATGAAGGAACAACCCACTCACCCTACCCTTTTCATCACCTCCTACATATAACCCTGTCCGCCACCTTGGGATATGGCTGGAAACAGGGAATTATGCCAATGAGACAATTGAGAACAATCTACTACAGCAGGTGTCCAACCGCGTCGCCTCCCTCAAGGGAAGATCCCCTGGACTAATGGGACAATCAACAGTTGCCAACTCAACCATCCTCCCGATGCTGTGGTTCCCCACACACGCAATCTCCTTCTCACCTACATTTATATCCTCAATCCGCGCACTTATCCAGGGATGTCTGTGGCCTGGGTTCAGCCACCTGTACAGGTGGAAACACTCTTTGGCCCACGCTCCAGCGGAGGCATGGGCCTAATAGACTTTGAGGTCCACGCCAACCTCATATTGGGTACCTGGATAAAGGAAATTCTAGCCACAGACATCCCACAACAACACTGGTCCATAGCGGCGAGGGTCAACTTTGCACAGGCGCTAAAACTATCCAACCCTCACAACCCATCCATCCTGCTCACATACCTTGAAAACTTCCCCGATGCAGTGGCCCACATGGAACCCCCTCACTTCAAACGCCTCCTCCACACCATTTGGCACATGGGGTAGACCGTCACTCTCACAGGCACTAGTCAGGGAAGGGGAAGGCCCAGAGCTCACTTCACTCTAAGGAAACCAGAGGACCATCCCCCAGAGAGACACACACGACGTGGCCCCATTCATTGTGAAAATTTAACTACTTAGATGCTTTAGTTTTTTCATCTGATCTCACAACACAGAAGGCAATATGGAGGCTAACGCATCGCCCACTCCTCTAGCCAAGGGTAAGAGCTAACACCTGGCGTTGCCTTAGAAGAACTTAAAGAACAGCAGATCGATCCAACTCTCTTCGTGCAGCATGCGCAGTATGTGGAAGGGATGGCACCCTGCACCACTGCCTCGAAGCATGCTCCACTTAGAGTCATATGGCGGGAAGTTTCGCGCCTGTTAAGAACCCAAAATGACCAGGAGCTGTCATTATCCAGAAGCCTCCTTGAACTCCAACTTGAATCCCCGATACATCCACACTCCACTTCCTGATAATCGCCATCACAATGTGGAAAATCCACAACATAGCACTGGATGCCTTCAAGGAAGCTGTACCCATCATCCGTGAGACAATCAGCAGATTTCACTTACACCTACTAGAACACTTTCAAGCCTGGCTATACGGATACATGAGGCCAAAGCAACAACAACTTGCTGAATCATGGTTCCCAGTCTGGTTTCTGCATATGTACCCCTTCCTCCACACCTTCTCCATAACAGGGGAAACTTTTTCGGAGTAAGGGATTCAACCGCCCTATACTTGGCGGTACCAGCTGGCAACAGGGGTAGATCGTCTACTCTGGGGTGCCTAAATCTTGCTATACTTCACCACCCTATACCATTACATATATTGGTATTGTACGTCCCCTGGTCAGCTTACCTCAGTTAAATAAAAACTTTGGGTAGGGGATATTATGACTGTGTTGGAATTGCGCACCAATGCCTGAACCAAGATAGCAAATAACAAAGGCGGTACATGAAGTTCCTGGCCTATCATACGCTGTCCATGTGGTTTTCTGGGTTTTATATTCCTTTCACATTTCTTTGATTCCCTTAATCAGTCATTATTATTCCCAGGTTAGCCCACCTCATATAAAATTTAAAATATATAGTATACTTTTGAGATTAGAGTGAGAGAAAAGTCTTTCTTATCTAGTTGTCTTTTTTTAGACTATTGGTGCCCAACCCAAAAGGGGGAGCCACCACGCATCTTTATTTTCAAATGGGCCAAACAAAGGGTTTCTTATAATTAAAATTTTCCTAATATGGCACCTCAGCTAACATCCTAAAAACCATATCTGAATTGAGAAAGCTTTGGGGAAACTTTTTCTCTTATCTATTTGCCCTTTACAAAAGCTTAGGATTATAGTTAAAGGGAAAGGTTTTCTTGTCTAATTGTATTGTTTTTTTAATATGACCACATTATCCCGCCTGATCAGATTATAATTAATCTTCTTATCCATTTGGAGACGAGGCCTTCTAGTGGATGTGGGAGTTATCATTATATATATTAACTATTGTTTTGGTGAATTATCATAATCAAAAATTAAGTAATCTTCTGGGTTTTAATCTTCTGGATCATTAATGTTATGTCAGGGATTATTCATGACAATAAATTAAGTAATTTAGTTGGTAATTCAATAATTGATAAACAAATTAGCTTGTAGGTATCAATCAAAGTTTTTGCCAATGACTAAGGGTATATTGAATAGTTTCTGGGCGTTAACAAGGCCTTTAATGTCAGCAACTTGCAGTTTAAACTTATAGGCAACTTGACCTGTTGATAATTATTAAATGGTCTCATTACCTAATCAGGTTGCTAGTTTAATAAGGTTAATCCGCTGGGTTTGAATGAGTGGTTGGGACACGCTATCTCCAATTCCAACCCATGGTGGATTGTTATCTAGTCAGTGATGGATCCCAACTGTTGTGAAATCGACCATGGGATCCACTAGTGTGCCAGGCCAACCAGTATGAAGACTGGTTGGCCCTTTGTTGTTTCACCTTCATTGGCGTACCAACCCCTACAAGTCCGCGCCCAACCCACCAACCAACCATTAACGACTTCGCCTTAGCCCCAGGTGCCCTCAGCGTGTGCCCCAGCAAGGCTTGCCCCTATCCTGGGCGGCTAAGCACTTCCGCACTGCCCCACCCTTATGACTCTTCACCAACCCATCTGGGAATTCCCTGGCAAGTCCATACCCCATCTTGGGCGGCTATGGCACTCCTGTGCTGCATTCATAAGGTTGCCTGCCAGTCAGCGCATCCGCTGGTAGCCAGCTGACCAGGTTCCCGCCAGTTCCTCATAGGGGGGAGGCATGGGAGCTGGCAGCACAAGCCACTCCAGGCGTGATCAACTGAACCTCTCAGGGATCTCCAATCCTATTTCCTTCTAATCTAGCTGCTGAACTACTATCAACTATGAGAAAATAGGCAAAAGAGAGATGTTTATTAGGAGGGAATTAATGACTATTTATACTACTTCTGGGCTACTGCGCCAAGTACTCTTTGGCCAATCAATACTGGAAAACTCATTGGCCACTTGATTCCAGAACTCTATCAGATCGTCATTTCATTCATCATAACAATTCCCTCCTGATCCGCTCATTTTATCACCAAATATAATAATTTTGGTCAAACCATCCTTGGCATAAGTCACCAGTTGATAATATATAAATTCATAATTAAATAGAACTTTGAGTATCCTTGGCATGAGTCATCGGTGCTCTGAATTAGTCAGTGGAATAAATTTTAAATAAATGGCAACGGATTCATTAGCTTTCTGCTGGAAACTCCCAGATAATCCTCAAATTGGCATTTTGGCGTCAAAAGTTGATTCCGCTGAGCCTAAACTCAAATTAGATTATGACATTTAATAGTATTGAACTAGGTAATTAGCTAGCAATCACACCCAACTAATTGACACCCCTAATCCTGATACTATTGGAAGAAATTCATCTGGTTAAAATCTTGACACCAGCTATTTGATGGATGTGTAAAAGCCTCATTCATTGTTGAGCGATTGAGGGGGGTAAATTTATTGGCAATGGCTGGCATTTGCAATTGGGATGCCAACAGAAAAGTTAAGCACTGAATTCCCTGAATATCCAAAAAATCTTAAAAACTAAAGCAGTATCTTTTTTGTCTCAAAATATCAAGTTTATTATACAGTTGCTGTAATTTTATTACTCTTGGGATTAGAGAAAAGGAATCAGATATCCTTGAAAAGATACATCTATCAAGTTCTCCGTGGCTCCTGCGTCAAGTAAAGGAGTGAGAAGTTTCCTTGCATCCAAGGGTGCATATTACAGAAGAGGAGTTGAAAGAAGAGGAATTCCCTTGTCATCTGGAGAGTTTACTAGTAACTTAATCAGTGGGTTGAGGGAAGGGTGCCAAGACCTGGTCTAAGGAGAAACCTGAGCAAAGAGATATTTGGTTGTGAAAAACTTCAGAGGGATACTAGTCTTCATACTAGTGTCAATCACACACATATTTTATCAGATTATATCGACAGCTATTGATTGCACATATCAAGAACTTGTGCTTTAGACTGAAGAAATGAAGTGAGCCACATAGTTAAAAACTAATATTTGGCCCAATTACTAAGGGTGATTAAGTATGCAGCTCCCAGATTATTAAAATTGGTGCCCCATACAGGGGTAGTTGAGTTCTCAGACCAAATTAAATAATGTCCTTTAAGAATGAGCTGAGGAAGATTTGGATGGAACTAGAAACCATCAAGAAAATGTGCTAAAGTTAGTGACACAAGCCAATAATGATAAAGATGAAACTCCAGCCAATGAAGAACAGAATAGGGCGGAATTAGAAGGCAACATGCTAGAGAAATTGGAAAAATAGTCAATCAGCAGATTCAATATCATATCGGAAAGAAACCTGACGTACTCAAATGGACAGATATATAGAACACCACTATCAAAAAGTGGCGCAACTGAACACTTGACCATTAAAACTCGATGGTTGAAGCTGAAACAAAATATGAATCCTGTAATGCTTCAAGAGGATGAAAAAGATGCTCAAGATTCAGGAAAAAGGTTTGAATTCTAGATGCGGAACAATCTAGCACTTCATGGGAACCTGTTCCACTGGATATCTACTCAGAATGAGTAGATGCTTCAGTTTTATTTATGAAGGACCCAAGAGATGACCCAGTTTATCAGAAAACAATACCAAAGATGAATGTCATTATGAGAGTTAGGTCAAAAATGAAGGTGATAAATTCAGAGATTGTGGAGGAAGTCACTAACCTTATATTAGTCAAATAGTGAGAGAGGTAAGAAATGCTAAAAACAAGAACAAACTCAAGTTTAAATTGGATGAAGATAATGTTATCAGACCAATCCGCGCAATTAAAGGATCATTTTAAAATCTGTCAGAAGAATTATTTTTATTATGGAAGGTGACTAATGCTGAAAATCTACTTATGAAGAAAAATGATCAAAATATTAGATGGAACTGGAAATAGGTGATGAATTCCCTTTTTATAAGATTAGAGGGATCTAGTTCCAGTCGTTTATATATATGAAATGAAATTAGTACATATCAAAAGCAACGACATGTTGAGAAAGAGCCCAATAAATGTAATATTTGATATTATTGTAAAGTCAGCGAGAGATGCTTATATGCTGAGAAACATTGTATATAGTCATATAGTGAAGTGGGTAAAAACTATTGAGTATTGGATCTAGGAAAACATACAATGTCCCTTCGGGACTGATGGGCCATTAAGTTGGTTAAGTCCTAGTATTGGTCAAGTCCCAAGAGAAGACAGCCGAACCAAAAGAGTTGGTTAAGTTACAAGCAGGGACTGTTGAGCTATGATAGATGGTTAAGCCTTGAAAAAGAGAACTCTAAACCATATTAAGTGGTTAAGTTCAAAAAATGGATCTCTGAACCAGAGTAAGGGAAAAGGATGGACCTCTGAACCTACTTGTAGGTTAAGTCCTATTGCAAAAAAATTAAAAAATAATTATATTAGAAAAAACATATATGGGGATAAAACTGAAAAATGCTTAAAAATATTGATTTTTATTTCACTGCATTTGAGAACATCAGTGATGATCCCACCTACTTAGTGATAATGAGGGGAAGAATTATGATGGTAGAAAATTGTTGTCATTGACCAGACCAACTTATGTTGCAACTGGGTCCACTGGAAGTAGTCTCAATGCGCTTAGAGAAGAGTATTGGTAGACCAGCTTGAGTTGAAACTGAATCCACAGTGAGTAGTCCTGGGGCGCTTGAACAGGACACATGGAAGCTGACTGAGAATTCTGTTAACAACAATGAGTCTTTTGGAACCTTTCTTGGGGTTTGTGCAGGTTGAATGATGAGGAGTCATTAGGAACCCATCCTGAGGTTCGTACAGGTTGACCATAACTTTCAATTGCTAAGAACAAACAAAATAGTCCTGGTACAGTAGTATCTCATGGGAACTGAACTCTGAGGAGGCGGCAGTGGATAAAAACAAGAAAGATGATCCACAATGCAATCAGAGAATGAAGCGTTATGTGCAGATAAAGCCAAGCTCCGCTGAAGTTGTATTGAAGTATGATGGCCGGATTATGACCATGGCTTAAGGCAGCGTCCATCCCTAAAGTCTCTGCCTTCCGCTAGATATCTGGCCAATCAATGAGGATATGGTTTGATTTTGAATATGACCATATTACCCCGCCTAATCCAATTATATTGTATCAGATTATCCACTGGGAGATGAATCTCGCTAGTGGATGTGGGTTTTATCATTTCATATAAAATATTGTTCAAAGAATTAGCTTTAACAAACACTAATTAGTCCGCCAGGTTTTGATCCTCTGGATTGCTAATAGCTTCTTAAGGATGATACCTGACGATAAACAAGCAATTAATTTGATGATTTTAGTGTTTAAAGACCTTAATTACTCATAAAAGTTGATCAGGGGTTGTTGACCATCAACTAAAAGTATATTGAGTAGTTGCTGGGCATTGACAACGCTTTTGGTTTCAGCAACTGGAATTTTTGACTTTTTTAGGCAACGTGACCTGCTTATAATGGGTATAGGTTCCATTACCTAAGCAGGGTGCTACCTTAATGGGTTTACTTCACTGGGGTTGGATGAGGGCGTTGGGACATGCTAGCTCCAATTCTAACCTATAGCAGATCTTTATTTAGTCAGCGGTGGATCCTGAATAGGTGGATTAATGAGCGGAAGATCATTTATCATTTTAGCAATTCACTAAGGGCTAATTTAGCGGCAACAGCTTTCATTTCCAATTGAGGCGCCAACAGATGAGTTGGGTGCTAAATCCCCTATATATTCCCTTGTTGACTATTTAATAACGCAGACGCTTAGACAATTAGATACTCAAGTATTTAGTTTATTATACTTTTATTGTATTTTTAGTACTCTTAGAATTAGAGTAGAGGGATCAGATATCTCTGGAATAGATATTACTGTCAAGTTCTCCGCGGCTCTTGAGTCAAGAGAGGAAGGTATATAATTTTCAACAAGAAGGCTACTGAATCATAATTGCTGGATAAGTCCAAGGAGAGAACCTTTAAGCAAGAATTAGGAGTCAAGTCTAAGAGTAGAAGTTCCCTAAAGGACAGCTGAACCTACCGCCAGTAGGTTTAGCACTGTTGCCATCTAGAAGTTGCCAACTCCTGAGGAGTTGAATGGTTATAAATTCCCTTGCTATATGGAAAGTATATTAATACCTAGACCTGTGGGTTAAAGGTGGGTTGTTCCTGTTCCAAGAAGAACCCTGAGCAGGAGAAATATTTGGTTATGAAAAGCTCAACTGTATTCTAGTATTCATACTAATATCATTCACTCACATATTTTATTAGATAATCAACAACATTTATAAGATTGCACATATAAAGAACTTTGCAAATATTTAGGGAGCTGAAGCGTGCTACAATCCTGAAGTGTAAACAGCACCTTAAATTTACCACTGATCTAAGTCAAAAATCCATACCAATGAATTATAATCCAAATTGACTACCAAATTTGACTTCCATAAAAGCCAGTTCTGCTGATTGCATAATCAAAGCAAATCTGTCAAGTTTGTCTTGATTGTAGTACCTCTTCCACGTATTAGTAAGTTCCATTCTCAGAGCTTCTATAAACTCAAATGTGAGTTATATTAAGAAACCCTCCACGCCCAGGCTATATTTTGCAACCTGCCCTAGGGTACTAGCAAAGAAAGTATGTCAGTTCTACCAGTTACAGTCTCTCCACCAATTATTTCCCCCACCCATCAAGTATAAATGATAACTGACCATCCTAGGGTCTCTTGTCATATTTTTTTGTTTAAGTTATAATATATAGATCCAAGTTTTCCCAACTTCTTCATGTGGACTCCTCCGGTTTACTACCTACTGACAATTTCTCTTTAATCCCACCAAGCACGCCGCCATCAGTGTTCTGGGAATAATGATTGTTGATTGAGCACTCCAATCCATCAATCCAGCAGCTCACTGCGCAATAGAGGAGGTTGTAAGAAGCTACACTCCTAAACTGGCTTGATCCATCATGCCAGAAGGGCACCCGAATCTGCAATATTCAGTCTATTTACCCACCACTGGTTCATTGCAATCTAGACAATCATGAACCTCAAAACCCATTGCCTAGGAAGGCTATCACCAACCACCCAACTCACCTCACTGTCCTGCCACTGATTCAGTGTGATCTGGACAACACTAAGGCCTTCCACATGACGATTTTGACATGACGTTTGAGAGCAATGAACGCCTGAACTCATAACCTGGACTAGAATTTCAGTTTTCAGACCCTCCGGATCACCAATACTTGGGGCAATCTACCCCAGTCCTCATAAATAATTATCCACTGCCCTTAATCCTTTTTCAACTCCACACAGAAATCTGACACATCCTCAAAACCGCGAAATAATTGCCAAGATTACCTTATATTAAATCAAACCAAATTGCTATAAATTTGTGATCTTGATCCTTATTATCACGAATCAACTCCTCCTAGTGAATTTAATGATCAATATATATTAAGAAAAATCAGAGACCTTTGGGATTAATACCAAAGGCCAGAAAACTGCAATCTCAGGAGAATTAGTCATCCTCCATGCCTCTCCCACCCTTGTGAGTTGCCGCAGCAAGACATGCGGTTATCACCTTGTGACATTTGGTTTGCTTTTAGAGCCTTTACTTACGTTACTTAACTTTTACTAATGTCACAGGAACCATAGGGCGTCCCTCCTACAAATCGTTGGAGCTGATATGCCACAGGCATTCTGAGCTTTTCATTGTTTTATCACACACTCAGACTAAAAGCCTCGTCTTAAATTAATTATAAGAATCCATGACACAACCATTTCATGACTCATGATCAGTTAAAGTATTTATCATATAGGTAAGGGCGGAAATGTTTAATGGCCAAACGGTCATCAAAGCGCTCTAGTTCTATAACACATTGATTCCTTTCCACCTTAGTCAAACTCTTACTGGATTAATTGATATGGTGTTCAACTTGAATTAGAGTTGAGTTGAGCCAGTATAGCTCCAATTGCGACATCACTGGCATCTGCAACAATGATAAGGGTTTATCAAACGCAGGATGAAATTACTTGGTACGTATAATTAAAGCATCCCTCGGGGTGTTAAAAAGCTTGTCATGAGATACCTCCCACTGGAGCAGAATTTCTCTATGGAGTAGATATACCAAGGATATGGTGATCTCAGCAAAATGAGGAATAAAATGTTGGCAGTAACTTAATATTTAAAAAACTTGAATTTAACATAGGCTATTTGGTTAAGACATCTTCTGGATTGCAACGGCCTTGTCAAGTAGCGGAGAAATTCCTTTGCACATAACTTCATGGCCCAGAAATCCTATATTTCTCTGGAAAAATTGCATTGGTGGGTTTAAGCTATATGGAAGATGCCCTCATCTGATCAAAGAAAACTTGTAAGTGCTGTAAATGTTCATTGAAGGTGCTGGAGATTATGGTTACGTCATTTAAATAAACTAATACACGAGACATTTTTAATATCTGAACATATCATCCATCTCCCACTGAAAGGTTGCGAGGGCATTACATAACTCCTGTGGCTTACAGGTTAGCCCAGGTATATCTTTGCTGGAGATTTGCTCAGATTTTTCTCTGTCCTCTGGTGTTAATTAGAAATACCAATATCAGAAGGCTAGATATATGGCCAAGAAAAGCTGATATCCTGATAGTAGTTGGAGAGAGTCATCAATATGGGGTAGGGAGTAGCTATCTTTTCAAGTGATCGCATTTAAATGACTATAATACATTATTATGCTATTGTATCCATCTTTAATATGGAACAGTAACAGCAGAGAATCCCATGGGATCTGAGAAGATTTCAAAAGACTAGTATAAGTCCTAAGGAGCACCTCCTGTGTCTTAACAGGAAGGAGCATCTCTTTATAATCAGGAAGGGAGCCAAAAAAGGCTGATCAACACATCCCAACAAACAAGTGCAATCTACCCATGTTGTTAATGAGTGGCGGTTGACAGCTTAACCTCTAAAGGTTTACTCATTGCCCCCTCTTCTCACCACTAGGAGTTGGTGGTGAAAATCAAGGGTGTGTGTCAGAAGGTGATGGCATCCAGAATCCTAAGCCAACAAGCATTTGGTAGCTCCTCACTTTTCAGAAGGCTTCCTTACTTAGTTCAGGTTTCAATAATAAAAGTAAGTTGATACTCAACAAAATCAAGTCATTTCTAGATTTCAAATTTGAAATTGCCCATCTAACCTTCGCCCATATAAACAGTGAAGCAAGCCCACTCCCAACAGATTTGGGTATGCTTAACCCATCTGAGTCAAAAAGAGACTTCCCCTACCTGCCCTGGCATTGGAAACATCCTGTCATATGTGCACAAATTGTTTCCAGCTTTATGGGCAGAATCACGCCATAAAAATATTAGTAAATAATGATACTGATCTGGATGTTTAGATCAGATCTGAATCAAAATTGGTAGCTAAATAATTTGTCAATCCGCCATTCCATTAAGACAAGATATCTCCAACATTAATGCATTTTTCCCTATTCCCACATAGTGAGCTTATAAAGCAGCAGTCCCCAGAAAGTACTGTTCTCACTCCATTTTCTATCGTCCTTCCTTTATTTTTAGTAGATAACTTTTAATGTTATTCCCGATTATAATTAAGCTAAAGCTTTTTAATGCTACTTTCCAGCTATGTTATACAATTTGGGATTACAAGGCAGGTGTTAGCACTAAAACTACTCGCGTTACATCAAACTTTGTGGATGGCTGTACTGGCGGTATTATGGTTGTTGCTCTGGTTGATAACTAACTTTGAGTTTAAGTACAGTTTTAATTATATAGAAGGTTCCATGACATAATGGAGCGACCCCAAAGACAACTTTTTTCCCTCCTCTTTAAGTGTGGCGATGCATGGGTTCTATTTATGGGCAGAAGGTTCAACCCTTGGTTAGCATGGTGGTTTATGGAAGGGTACCTCATTTTCTTAATCAAGGCTTCTATGACGCGTTTAAGTATTACCTTATACCCAGAAAATTTTGGTGTATACTCCTGTCCCAGCGTAAAGTTTTCAGCTCATTTTTCTCCCCACAGCATATCCCACTTGTATGTGTTACAAGCGTGTGTATATTGTTTGTTACAGCTCCCATTCCACTCTCCCCTGGGACCACAGTTATGTGTTTTGGGGGATTGACCCCTTATTTTGAATCTGATGCCTCTCAGAACTAAATGGTTCTGAGTCCGTTAGTTCCTGTGCTGTCTGAAGCACAACATGCAGAGTTTGAGGTAATCCAAATAGTAAGAGCAATGGTTCCTTACCTTGAAGATAGTTCAGTAAATTCCGGTGGTTACACCCTCTTCATCAGTTATGTTCCATGAAGTTGCAAAAACGAGGCCTTGCTTACTTTTTATTTCTTTTAAAAATAAGATGGGATCTCTCTGTCAAGAGAGTATCTGTAACTCTCTCGTTCCCAGCAAGGTGATGTGGGATGCAAACCCACATTGCTAGGGAACTAGCCGTTAAAAGAATGGGAACACAAGCACCTCGAGCAGTGCCAGTACAAAAGGTACCCCAGGCAAGTATATAAACAGCAACATAAAATACCAGGTAAGTAAGAAACAACACCACTTGATTGGACCCCAGAGGGGCGTCCATAATCAAGTGCGGCTTAATATCTGGGGCTTTGGGTGCCTCAATATGGAGGGGACTTGGGCTCACAGGAGCCCCTGGGATCTTGGTAAATTGCGAGATAAGGTAGTGCCCTACATGGTTGGAGACCTCCCCAAAGAGGTCCACCACCAGGGTTGCCCAAGGAACCATTAGAAAATGTAAAATAATGGGGTGTTTTTTATTAAGCAAGTCGATCAACAATGAGTGTTGATCACAAAAACATATTTAAAATGAATCAGGTAAAATTGGGTTCTGCGGCAATGCGCCCAAACTTGACGTTCTAATAAACAGACGCTTCCATCCATTTTGGTAAAATACACCAAAAGGGCCTTCACTTGAGTAATTGATTGAAGGCTTATTTTACCAGAAATCAAAATCTCATAGCTGGAGTGGGACTTGAACCCTTGTTCTCCAACCAAGTTAATGGAACCATCTTTATTCAAAACGTAAATCGATTGTTTTAAGACCTGAGCTGAAATAGGAGGCTGGGCGTTTTTCATACCCTTAGTATCAACCTGGGCTTGCTTAGCTTGCACCCAGCGTCGATCTAAGGAGTGCTTCAAGTCAGGAAGAGCCTGAATCTTCATCTTCTGGGCCTCCTGTCGCCCAGCCTTGTTCCTAGCATCAGTGCCTACTATCATGTCATCCAACCATGACATTACACTCTCCTCCTTTTTGGGCTCCACCCCCCCTCCAGGGGCGTTCGCTAAGGAGAAGTTCTTATGTGCTGGTGGCAACTTCATAGCAGCAACGGCTGGCTTTGGCTGAGATCCTGCCGCCTCAGGGAAACGATTATGAAATGATTTGATCAGGTCTTGGGCATGTACACAATCCCGTGCCAGAACCCAGCTGTTCTCTGCTGCGTCAAACCCTTTCCATGATACCAAGTACTCAAGACGTCGCTTAACCCGGCGAGAGGCTACTATCTCCTCCACTTCCCATTCCGGTGCCCCATCCACAAGATAAGACTCAGGGGTCACAGGAGGAGGGCCTTCAAACAGGGTCAACTTGCTTTCATGGAAGACGGAGAAGATCTGAAACGCTGAGGGAAGATCCAAATGGTATGAGGCATGTTCCACCTTTCTAATTACCTGGTAAAGACCAATCTTCTTTGGACCCAACTTTTTGCATGGTTGCTTGATAGGGATGTTGCGAGCATCAAGAATCACGAGATCCCCTTCCTTGTATGCCAGTCCCACTCGGTGCTTTCCATTGGTATTCTCCTTATAAACCAGCATAGCCGCCTCCAAACTCGTAGACACCCCTTGATGGACTTTCTTGAGAGTCTTGGCAAAGTCCTGCACCGCTTCCACTTTAGAACCACAGCTGGGCTCCATGCTAAACGCAGGGTTAAAGCTGTGGTTAGCAAAAAAGGGTGAATAACCGATTGAGGAATGCAAAGTGTTGTTGTAACTAAACTGAGCCATGGGAAGGTGAGGAACCCAATCTGAATGATCTGCGGTGGTGTAACAACGCATAAATTGTTCCAAACACTAATTCACTCGCTCAGTATGCCCATCAGATTGGGGGTGATATGCTGTTGAACGGCAGGGGCGGATCTGAAGAGTCTTACACAACTCTTCCCAAAAGATGGAGGTGAACTGGGGTCCCCGGTCACTAATAATTTCTTGAGGAACCCCATGAAGTGCAAATACATGGATGACGAAAAGCCTATCCATTTCAGCGGCAGTTATAGTTGTTCTTCAAGGAATAAAGTGAGCGAACTTTGTAAAGCGGTCCACCGCCACCATGATTGCATCATACTCATCTGAAACGGGTAACTCCACAATGAAATCCACTGATAGGGAAGTCCAGGGTCCTTCAGCCTTTTGGACTGGTACCAGCAACCCTGCTAAAGGTTGCCTATTGGGTTTCATCTGGTTGCAGATCAAGCACTCTTTGCAATACCGCCCTACCTGAACAGGCAAGCCCTTCCAATTGTAAGTGCATCATATCAACTCCAAGGTTTTTGCTTTTCCCAAATGACCAACAGTGATTCCATTATGATGGCCCTGGATGATCTCCAAGCGCAGTGGTCCAGCAGGAACCCATAGACGTCCCTGAAACCACACCATCTCATCCTTCATGTGATATCCCCTGGATAAGTCCTCCTGATTCAGAGCACTCTTAGCGAGAACAACAGCATATTCAGCTGATAATGGCTGAGAAAGAACTACCTTCCTAAACATGCTATATTCTGCTGCATTTTCCAAGGGCATGAGCGCTGGCGTATGTATCGTGGACTTAGGAAGTTGAGGCAGAATCATACCCGAGGGAATCATAAACCGAGAGTTGTGAATCTCTACCTCCTTTGGATCAGGAGCCAAAGCAGGGTTGCGGCTCAAAGCATCCGCCAAACCATTCTCCTTGCCCTTGGTGAACTCATAAGAAAATGTAAATAGGGCAAGGGTTTCATGCCAACGCGTCTGACGTGGTGTTAAAACATGTGGAGCACGGTAGTACAACAGGGCCCGGTGGTCAGTGCGTACCTGGAATGGTTGGGAAGAGCCATGTAAGTGGTGACGCCAATAAATCAGCGCCTCCACCACTGCTAATAACTCCTTGTCATATACGGCGTAGTTTAACTCATGCAGAGACATTTTTCTAGAAAAATATCCCACTGGATGCTCAAACCCATCTTCCCCCACTTGTAACAGGGCCGCAGCAATGGCAAAATTGGAAGCATCTGAGGACACAATGAACTCCTAGGCAGGGTCAACATGGCGAAGGATGGATGTGGATAATAAGGTGCACTTCACGCTTGGAAAGCATCCTCCAGAATGGGAGACCACTGAAGCACCTTAGCCCCACTAGCCTTATATAAGGGGGCTGCCACCTCAGAGAGACTGGATGTGAACTTCTTGAGAAACGTACACGTCCCCAAAAAACTCCTCAAGTCCTTGACAGAGGTGGGGGTAGGCCACTCCCGAATAGCCTTTTCCTTATCTGGAGTTATCATATGGCTCTGGTCAAACACGCCGTTTCCCAGAAAAGTAACCTGGGACTTAAAAGAATTCGCATTTACTAATCTTGAGGGTAAGGCATGCAGCCCTCAATCTCTCCACTACTTGTCAAAGGTGAACTGCATGTGACTCAGGATCAGGGGAAAACACCAGAATGTCATCATGTAGGCAACCGCACATACCCCAACAAGTCTCCCAACGCAGCATTAATGCGGCGTTGAAAGAAGGCAGGGGCATTCTTAAGCCCAAAAGGCATAACCTGAAACTGGAAAATTCCTTTTCTGGTGCAGAATGCGGTTAACCACTCCTGGCCCTTCTTTATCCGGATTTGATTGAACGCATTGAGACAGTCCATCTTGGAGAAGACTTTTGCCCTCTACACATAACGCGCAATCTGGGAATCTAAAGGGATGGGATGGAGGTCGGGTACAGTCACATTGTTTAAGTTCCCATAATTGACACATGGACGTAAAGTTCCATCTGCCTTCTCAACAAAAAGCAGTGGGGAACAAACAGGTGAGGTACGCTGGAAGATGGCACCTTTGGCCAACTGCTCCTTCACCCATACATCTAGAACCTCCTCCTCCCGGACAGTCAATGGGTATATGGGAGAAGAAATATGCACCAGATCCACAGTAAGTTTAAATTCACAATCAAACTCGGAATGTTCTGGTAGCGTACTAGCTGAAGCTGCATCAAAGGAGGATGCCAACTCCTTCAAACAAGAAGGTAAGGAAAATTTCACAGGGGGCTTCAACAAAGGGGCAAGATATGAACTTGGAAGAATGGGCCAATGGGTAATTTACCTGAGGCGTTATCCTCTGATAAAGGAACAATTAACTGGTGACCATTAGTTAAAAACAAGGTTAGAGTGTTTTCTTTTAAATTTGTTCTGACATCAAACTTTCGCCACCACTCAACCCCCAAAATGATGGGAAACAAGAGGTTTTTGATAGCTTGAAACTGGTCAGACAATAGATAAGAACCAATTTGGAAATTGATGGGCTCCATGATATTCAGTGTGGGAATACCTTGAGATGCCCCACCCCTAACCATACCACCTGGTGAGTAACTCAACTCAAGGTAGTCAGCAAGATTTTGATCAATAAAATTATTTGAAGCACCAGTATCCACCAAAATCGTTGTGCTGAATTTTCCAAAAGAGGATGTAAGGGTAGCAGTCAACAAGAAATATCCAGAATGGGATTTATTCAACGCAGAAAATGCCATCAACTCACCAGAAAATTCTTCCTCTGACTTGAATAAGCCATCAGGGTATGTTTTGGAATCATAGAAGGGGGAAGGATAGTGGGCCACTCTTACTACTGATGCCACATATCCCACCCCACCTTCCACAGGTGCATAGACATCTTTATATTTGTGGCGCAGTTCCTTCTCTACTTCCTGGGAACCCCTAATTATGGTAGGGGTCAAGCGAGGGTTCTCAGGATTAATCTGATAAACTGAAATTGAGTCCTCCTCTAGACCATATGAGCAAATAAACGGTTCGTTTTGAGATAAATTGCTTGCATTATAAAACGCGTTTTTACATTCAAATGAACCCTCATTCATTTTGAGGGTTTGGTGTGCATCGTTATCCAGGGCCATCACCCCCAAACCCGGAGCTGATGCCTTGGCGTGCTCCTTGGAAACGTGTCAGGGGATAAAAAATGATACCAGAATCCTCTTTGTTAATTACGGGTTTGGACCCTAAGATGTTCCCAATTTCCGCCGAGATGGGGAGGAAATTAGTGGGAAGCATCTCACGATTCAAGGAAAACTCACTAGTTGAGGAGGCAGTATTTATAGGGATGACCTTGGGTGATATCATCATGGCAGAATTGACTGAAACTGTTACATCATTCTTTGGTCTAGACCCCTGTGCAGTTCCAAATTTGGAAGTCATCGAAGGATTTGAAGGATAAGATTCCCTCATTTCCAAAGGCGCGCGCGACTTTTTGGCACCCATATTTATATGATTTAATCCAATGACGGCCAAATTACCTGTCCCCTTCTGGGTTGGGGCGGAGAAACCACCCCAAAGGATTTTGACAAGATGATTGAATTTGGAATGAGGTGACTGCCAAATCAGGGAGTTATGTATTGATATATCCAAGGTCGAATGGAGAAACGACGTTTTAACCTCATTGGTTAAGGGCAACGCCTGGGCTTTTTCACAGAATTCACTTAGGTAAACCTTCAGCAGATGACCCGCTTGACGCAGAGAAAAGAACCCAAAGAGGGAATGGAAGGAGACTTCATCAGGTTGATTCTGCTCTAAGACCTGTTCCAAACCTCCTATTGCATTCCACAAGAGATGCTGGGTGCGGAGTACCGCAAAAACCCAGTCCCCAGCCTCAAGAGACAACTGGGACAATAGATCCACTCCTCGCAAAAGCAGATGGGAACCAGACGAATTGTTTTTGTCTAACGAGGTTTTTGGTCCAGGGAAGCTAAGGCCTGGTGAATTTCTGAGTAATTTTTGGGAGAAGGGAAGGGAATCATGATCTTAGGATCGCGAAAAGTCTGAGACCACCAGGTACGAGCAGGAAGGATGGGTACTTCCCAGTTGGTAGTTGCAAGAATAACGCCAAGATGCACTAGTACAAAACCAAATGAGAAAACTGTGGTGAGCACCATTGTGGCAGTGACAAATGGCTAGCGCACCCAATTTACTAATAACAAAAGTCCCACATGGATAATTCTTATGCACTTATAATAAAAAGGTTGATTGACTAATGTCAAGAGAGTATCTGTAACTCTCTCATTCCCAGCAATGTGATGTGGGATGCAAACCCACATTGCTAGGAAACTAGCCATTAAATGAATGGGAATAAAAGCACCTTGAGCAGTGCCAGTACAAAAGGTACCCCAGGCAAGTATATAAACAGCAACATAAAATACCAGGTAAGTAAGAAACAACACCACTTGATTGGACCCCAGAGGGGCGTCCATAATCAAGTGCAGCTTGATGTCAGGGGCTTTGGGTGCTTCGATCTGGAGGGGACCTGGGCGGCCCACAGGTGCCCCTGGGATCTTGGTAAATTGCGAGATAAGGTAGTGGCCTATATGGTTGGAGACCTCCCTGAAGAGGTCCACCACCAGGGTTGCCCAAGGAACCATTAAAAAATTAAAATAACGAGGTGTTTTTTATCAAGCAAGTCAATCAACAAGGAGTATTGATCACAAAAACATATTTAAAATGAATTGGGGAAATTTGGGCTCTGCGGCAATGCGCCCAAGCCTTGACGTTCCAATAGATAGACGCTTCTTTCCATTTTGGTAAAATACACCAATAGGGCCTTCACTTAAGTAATCGATTGAAGCCTCATTTTACCAGAAATCAAAATCTCATAGCTGGAGTGGGACTTGAACCCTTGTTCTCCAACCAAGCTAATGGATTCGTCTTTATTCAAAACGTAAATCGTTCATTTTAAGACCTGAGCTGAAATAGGAGGCTGGGCATTTTACAAACTCTTAGTATCAACCTGGGCTTGCTTGGCTTGCACCCAGCGTCAATCTAAGGTGTGCTTCAAGTCAGGAAGAGCCTGAAGCTTCATCTTCTGGGCCTCCTGTCGCCCAGCCTTGTTCCTAGCATCAGTGTCTACTATCATGTCATCCAACCATGACACTCTCTTTCTGCTTGGCGTAACTTTACAAGCAAAATTACATTGAATTAATAAAAAGCAAATCTTAATTGCCTATTGTAGTTTCACTCTGATGTCCTTGGACTCTCTGCCAGCTGCTCCAGTGTGGGGCAGCGGTGAAACTCCCCCGCCATTTTCTGTCCAGCAGGAAAACGCGCTTGGACTGGTTCACCCAGTCATTCAAAACCCATGGGATGATTTGTTCCTCCCAAGGATCTCGACGCCCACCTTGCTCATGCCCAAGTGGTACCTCACTGCCCCCTGGTGCTCCCCTGGAGCAACATGCGCTATGGCCTAAGGGTTGAATATGGGAAACTATTCCCATACCATGACCAAGCCATTATCAAAATGACACAGGCGGTGATGTACCCTCCGGATTTATATGTCTCCACCCCTACAAGGGGTAATTCAACCTCGTCTTCACCTGTGAAGCTGATGCCACTTCAGCAACTGTGCCCCTGGTATTCCAGGGCACTCCTCTCCCCACAACTTGGACCCAGCTCCCAGAGGACACCACTTTGGTGGTCCAGTTTGCTGGCATGCCCACCCACCTCCCTCTCTGAAGTGCTCCACCAGGAGCTGATGGATAGTTTGGCAGCCTGTGGCTCCAACCCCATCTTACAATTTGTGGTCCCAAATGGGGCCACATGACTTGCTGGGCCTCGGGTATATGCCACAATCAGCCCTGAATTTAGTAAAATCACCGTGTTGATTTCCCCTCACATCGTTATTCCTTCAGCACCCAACCATCTTTTTGGGCCCATGTCAAGGGTGGGCGGATGATCTGTCCGTCATGTTTTGAGTTTGACCACTTGAAATGCAAGTTCCACTCCTTGGCCACTTCTGAAAGATCAGATGACTCATCCGCTGACCTCCAATCCGCCACCCACCCTGTACAAGTTCTGGTATGGGGCACAATCCTACCTCCCCTCCCCCAAAACTGGAAGCTGCACCTGCAGCCACCAATCAGCCTCCGCCTTGCCCCAATGCCACAAATGATTCCTCCAATCAAGCATCAGAATAAATCCTAGTTCAATTCCATGATTCCTCAAACAAATTAATCAAACCTCAACTGTATTCCAATTCCCCAATTCAGTTCAAACAAACCCCATGGGAGTTATTGGCTGAAATTGACGATTCAGGTAAGCTCATTGAAGAACCATCTCTGCAAATTGAGCGGTCGTTGATGCATAATGGGACGCCAAATACCCCCCTCAACTATATACCCCACAGCCAAATGCTGAGTCGTTTTTCAGTGATCACTGGCTTGCAGTTGAAGCAGCTGTAACACCAGATTGTCACCCCTTCGTAAAGCTGTCGCCAAATTAGTGGCGATGCTCACAGGAGGAATTTCATCTTCTGTTATCCCTGAAAGTCTTACTCAAAAGAGTAAAATCACAGTAAAACAGCTATACAAAAATGCTAATGATGCTATCCAGAACGTGTCAACTATAGCATTGAACCCAAAAGCTAAAATTACCCAAACCAACATCGCCACATTCTAGTTGGGACCATCTAGTACTAAAAAAAAACATCGCCACATTCTAAAACTCCCCGATGCCCGCATTAAAGCTGAAAAAGCTTTAACCAAATATATCAGTGCCATTTATCTAGCTGGCAATTTCCATGAAATACAAACTATTAGCAATATCAAACCACATGCCACAGATGCCCCAACGTCTTTACTGTCTGCCGTGACATGCACTCTACTATGGGAGGAAGAAGCTGCTGCTGAAGATGAGCCCCCCAATCCCACCTCCCCTTCTGCCATGAAGGGATAAGCATTTTCCACTTCCCACTTGGTTGGTTGTTTTGTTCAAAGTGTTTCACTCAATCCGCTCATTTGGGCGTTTTGTTTGAACCAATTAGTTACATTAGTTTTTAGTTCTAGTTTTGGTAATGTCTGTCCCCTGGTCGGCTTACCTCAAATAAATTAAAAAACAAGACGGGATCTAATATAGCACTAGTCAAGGCTCCTTGTTACAAAAGAAGCGGTAATTTTATGCCCTTGGAAGTGGCTCAGTATCTGGATTTAGATCGTGAGGTAGGATCTTTGGTAATAAGTGCTTCTTTTTCACCTATGACTTGTTAAGCGGTGAGACGTTCTGTCCCATTCTCTGTGATAAAGTTTAACTTTCATGTCTGGTTTACCACAATGCCAGATTTGTTGTTTCCTGTCATTCTTGAGGTAGCTTGGTGGTGCCATCTGTAGGTAGTATAATCTGGAGCACAACCTTTTGTTCTTTGAGAAACTCCCCTAATGTAGTGAGACCCGCTCATTAATACTTTCTCCTCCAACAGTGCGGTGGGTTATATCACTTTAACTCACTCCCCTAATGACTTCACACCTGATCTCCCTTCAGGGCTGTTGAAGTATAAAGACATATTTTACAAGGAAAATGCCATTTTCCTTCATCCATACTCTGAGTATGATTTGGCTTTTGTCTGATGAAGAACTTGGGTAAAATCACTGCCCTCTTTAATCCAATATGGAGCAAGAAGCTAAGGCCATAGGGTTAAGACCATCTAGTACTAAAAAAAAATAAAAAAAGCTAAGGCCATGGAGATGTGGTTAGATGACATGTTCCAGAAGGGGTTGGTCTTGTTGTAACAGCTCTCTTGACTGTAATTGAAATTCAAACACGTTCTAAAAACTCTAAATTTGTGGAGAGGTCAATGAAGACAAAAAGATGATGTGAACACGATTCCTTTATTAGTTAAAAGGTCTTGTATAATTTTAGGGTTGAGTGGGGCACAATGATGAGAAGACCAACTTGGCCCCATACTATCAGGATTTTTACAAACTCCCAGAACTACTGCCTGGTTGTCGCCCTCATTGTTATGCATCATCCTCATGACAACAACGATGGGAGTCGCACCTTTCAAGCTTTGTGAAACAGATGTGTAATTCCAGAAGGCATCTCCATTGATTTTTTATGCAAGTGATGATTCCTAATTATAATTCTCATTAATGCTTACAAGGACAGGATTTAATTTATTAAGGCTCAAGGGTCAACTTATTAGGGCTCAATTTGGAAGTATGGATCATGACTCGCTCATCATCTAGATTCTTGACGACGCCCCCTAAAGATACTGTCAGATGGAGGTTAGGGCCATAAAATAGGCCATGTACTCTGTTTACCACTGTCCCCTGATTAACGTCAGCAATAGAGTACCCAGAGTTCACCTTATAAATGTTCTTGTAAGTTCTAGATCAAGAGACGTAGAGTTCATTTTGTCAACCTCCAGGGTAATTATAAAAGAAAACTAGGTCCCCAATTGAAAAATGGATAAGGATGGTCATTCAACGTTTATTTGGGATTTTCTCTTTCTGTGGTGGTGATAATGCCTTTCGTGGCTAGGCCTTGAAGCTAGAAGAATTCATTGGCTTAGGCTCTTTGTCAAATTGGTGTTTTCAGGAATGGAGGTATCAAGTAGGGGCTGAATGCTACTAGTAGTCAAAAGCCCGCCCATATAGAGCTTCAAAAATAAACATCTTGATTATCTGAAGGCAACTTATCAGTTTTTGAGCAAGGCGCTGGGTAGATAGTGGTTCCAGTGTATAGTGTCGGAGGTGTTCATCTTCCACAAAATAGAAATGAGTGTTTATTAGCTCTTTTCACCGCCAAATAAGTTGAGAGGTTATGGAGTTGGTCATACTTTGTTAGTTCCAAAAGCAAAGTTAGTTCCTGGACTATCTGAGAGGTGAATTTAGCCCATTGCCCAAAAGAAAGTTTTTAAGCTTCTATGCTGTGTGGGACTAGATCATATAAGGATAGGGCCATGGCTTTTGCAGTGGCAGTGGGAACGTAAAATTCTTCAAACCATTTGGTCAAATGGTCCACAGCTAATAGGATAGTCATGGCTGTGTAACCCGGTGGGCAGAGTAATCACAACATTGATGCTGATGACATTAAAGGGCTTGATGAAGCCACGACTGGTTTTTGATACTGATGACTAGCCTGATCTTGAGATTTATAATTCATACAAGCAAGAGAACTTCCTGAATGGTCTCAACCATCTGATCCCAATAGCATCATTTTGTAAGCCATTTGTGTTCTTCTCTACTGCCCCATGTCCACAGTTGTGTGTCCTTCAAGAATCTATCTTTTCTGAAGAAGGGCGGATATAAGGCTCTATTTCTTTTTGATTTTCTTATATGGCATTCCCTCTTTGATTTGAGCGTCTCTGGTCATCTTTCTGAGCTCTGCTTAAATTTCAAGATTTTCTGACTCCCTTTGCTCAGGCTGATCAATTAGGTCATACGGTTGGTCTTCTTCAGGTGGCAAAGCAGCCATTACCAGCATCCTTAAGACCATCAACATTATGACATATTGCTCCTGTGTGATGGACAATAGTATTTTAGTAGTTCTGTAGTTGTAGGGCCCATTTTACTAACAGGTCATTTGGGTCTTTCATCTTCTGTAGCCATATGAGTGAGGAGTAGTCAGTGATGACGATAATGCAAGCTATAGAGGTAGGGCCAGAAATTCTTGATAGACATTTACACGGCCAGGTCTCACACTTGGTCTTGCTATAATATAGTTCAGCCTTGATTAGGGTCTTTCTGAAGTAAGCCACTGGGTGCTTGACCTGATCTTCATCATGCTGAGAAAGGATGGACCCAACAGCATTATCACTAGAATCGGTGAATAAGAAAAAAGGGTCAATTGAAATTTGGATGAACTAATATAGGATTAGTACAAAGCGAGGTCCGCAATGATTAAACGCCTGCTCCTGTTCAGGCTTCATTAAAAGGTATATTCCTTTGTAGAAGGTAGACCAGGGGTTCAGCTAAGTCAGCAAGCTGAGGGATGAACTGACGATTATACCTCACCATGCAAAGGAATACTTGAATATCCCCTAAAGCTCCAAAGGTGAAATATCTCCTTAATATCAGCAATTTTATCTGGGATGGGATGAATACCATGTTTTCAGAACTTTTGTCTGATAAATTCCATTCTTATTAGAAGAAAGACACTTCAAAGGTTTGAGATTTGCTGAGGACTTTCTAAGACAAAGGTAAAGACTTCATGGAGATGGTTCGCATGGCCTATGAAGGTTTGTGATAAGACAGTTATATCATTGAGGTACACAAAAACGCAGAAAAGCTTCATTTCATAAAATCCAGTCTATGGCGCGTTGGAATGTGGCGTTGCATTTTAAAGGCCCTGAGACACCTCATTGGCTTTTTAGCCCCTCATTGGCTATGAGTGCACATTTGGATAAACTTCAGGGGCTTGCTCTACTTGCCAATTCCACTAGCAAAATTCATAGTGAAAAAATAGTATGACCTAGAAATCAAACAGAGTAGGTCATAGATCTGGGAAAGGGGTAACTGTCCTTCTTGGTAATGGAGTTATTTCTTTGATAGTACATCACCACATGATGACTGCCTTTCTTCTTCTAAACTAACAGTAGTGGGGAGGCATTTGGGCTATGCAAAGGTACCATTATCCCAGCTTTAAGTAGCTGCTTGAGCTCAAGAGCCACTTGATCCTCTTCAATATTAATTTTTACTAGATACAGGACAGAATGGGCTAAACGTCCCCAGATTCAAAGTGATTTAAGACGCCACTCATTTTCACAAAACTGTAGGTGGAAGTTGAGAAGTGGTCTGAGTATTCTTCCAGTAATTTCTTAATTTTTGCTCTGTTTCTCACTAGTGAGCTCTTTACCAATAGAGGTGTTGACTAGAGCTACTGATGGAATTGTTCTAAATCAAAATCTCTTAGACTTCTTAAGTTACAGAGATCATTGATGGCCTCTACAGAAAGGAGGCAAACATAAGCGGCTGTAGTATTAGGCCCCAGTATCCTAGGTTTGCCAGTGAGTATAGAAGTAACACCAATATGGATCCACATAGATAAATTTAAGTTTCCTAGACAGGTCAGGATCTTCTTTTTAGATGGGTTATCCATTCCTTTTATCTCCAGCAAGTTTTCGAGGGAATATTGATATAAACCTTGGTTTCAATGATGATCTGGGACTTAAGCTGTATAGTGGTCGTCATTGGCAATTAAATAGGCATGCCCCCTTGGCCATCTACTTCAAGAGGGTTATCCATACTTGAGACCCCCCTACATGATATCTGATCTGGTCAATCCAGTTTTCGCTTTCCAACAGGCAATCCTGAGTTTAGACCTCCATCTTGGCGTCATGGGAGGTTTCAAAATCCAAGGTGACCCAGTGTCCTTGCAGGGATAAAAAATCCTTCATAATAGTGCATGATGGCAGAATAGTCCTTGAGGAGCTGAGTCCCAGGAAGAAGTCATAACTCAGGTCATCTAATACAATTTTTGGGTATTCACCAAAAAATTTTACAGTAAATGGGTAGCGAGGTATAGCCCCAATGGATTGAGCGCATTGTGGCCTAGCCATGCCATATTCCATGTAATGTGCCAATTTGGGAGCAATTTTGATGTGCATTATTAATTCAGATGAAATGAAATTCATGGGGAACCACTGTCAACATTGGCGTGAACAAGGATTTTATAAACAAAAATGGGGAAACATTTAACAAAAGCTTCAAAATTGAGGGGTAGTGTGAGAAACATAGGAGATTCATCAGAAGAAGAGTAAGCAGTATATGGTAGTTATTATAATTGGGTATTAAATCATCATCTTCTGGTATGATAACATTAGAATTATTAGAAATTATCAAACACTCTTGAGGTGATACTGGGATTTCAGCATGAATTGCCTCATCCTTCATGCTGACTTCCCTTTTCCTGCCTCCTCGCCAAGTCTCTTCTAACAAATGTTACCGTTATGATGTAATCCATTGAAGTAGGAGCATCAAGGTATGTGATTCTTCTGGTTCATAATAACGTAGACCCATGGGTAGCTGGGGGAGGTGGATGCAGAGGACTTAAGTTTTAAGGTAGACGCATTAATTTTGTTAAGTTCTCATTAATTTCCCAGATACAGGTGAAGCTGTTCTTCTGAACAAAAATGTGATTTGGAACACAGGATAAGATCTTAACTTGGAGATGATGCAATTATGGCGTCATTCAAGGTAATATTATAAGTGGCTACCAGATGTTGTGCTTGGATGTAGAATAGGCTGGAAAACTCCACATGACTTCCTTCTTTGTTCAACTGAATTCCCATGAAAGCCTGCTTATTATTGGCCAAGGTTTAGTTGCTTCAAAACTCCTGTATTAGGGTGATATAGACTTGTTCCCAGTTTTGGCATTCCTTTAAATGGGGAGTCATTATCTCCTGAATACTTTTCAATCAGGCAGGAGTGGATTTGCTTCAACTTCTGATGGTCAATAACCTCTTCCATTGAGCCTTCTTAAGCAAACAGAAAGGAAGCAATAATTTTCTGCCCTGGGGTGAACTTATTTTTAACCTATACTTAAAGTTAGTCACAAGAGGGGTGGAAGATTATTGGCAGCAGGAACTTGTGTAGTCTTATAAAACTCAGTTTCTGTATAGTAATAAGGGGCTTGTTGACCATCTAGTACTAAAAAAATAAGGGGCTTGTTGATACTCCAACTATTTATAAACCCACCAGCGCCTCAAGTATTTTGTTTGTGTGCCAGCTCTTATCACTTTCGCTGTAATCAACTTGCTCAATGCGTTGAGGCGATGGACACTGCTGGCCCCATAAACGAAGAAAATCCACAACTATACCTCCTTAAGCCACATGTTGCTGACGCTATTACCCCGAGGTTGACCGCCATGGTCTGCCAGCTAAAGAGGGTGCCAGTAAAAGTTTCACCAAAGTTTCCTTACCATCTAATATAGCTACCTAGGCTTATACCTTAGGGGCTGTATTGGAAATTTATTTATTATGATAATCCCTTTGTTCGGCTCATTTGCAAATAAAGATGCATGGCGGCTCCCCCTTTTAAGTCGCCCACCACTAGTGCAAAAAATGATGCGATTGTTGATCCTATTGTCATTTTAATCCTTCCAGAGACTTCTAAATCTTATCCCAATTTCAGTTTAGAAAGGTAATAATAGATTTATGAGCAATTTATTCCTTCAGCACTTGAACTTTGGCACGTTGGAGGAGCAGCTGACTCTCAAAGTTACTCAAACAATTTTTGAACCTGCAACAGGCTTGTTAAAGTTATGTGATGTGGTTTTCAATGAACTTGACGAATGCACTGAAAATTATCCATCTCATCTGACAAGGCATCTATTGAGAATCTTGGGCCGAGAGGGACTCCATCTGCTTGGAGCTTGCACCCTTGAGCCATATAACATATTTGATCCCATAAGGCAGTGAGTGCCATAAGAACGTCTTGTTTTTAAGAGCTGCTAGGATCACCAGGAGTAGGCACCATGGGACTTGAAGATCCTTGTGGCACACAGGGACCTTTGGGACCTTCTGGCCCTTCTGATCCTTCTGATCCTTCATTTCTGAAGGCGATACCACAGAAGGCTACTCCTGGTAATGATTCTGGTTGGTCCACACAAGGTCCTCAATCTGGTTGAGGCGTTGATTCCAGGAGAACTTAAGGAGCTGCACATTTTGATGAAGCTGGCCTTTAAGGTAACCCAAAAGCCAGTATCTAACCTAGCGATGTGATTATGAGACTCATTGGTTAACTGACTGTTATTGAGAATGGTTTATCAATTGTCATAAATGAAAAATGAGACCATATTTTAAATAAAATTATTTTAGTGTAGGGATTGAGTAAGACCTAGTTGTCACAATACTTGGTTGTGATGCAACCCAACTATTTGTATAATGTGGTGTATGGCTGGATGGACGAAGCTTAAGAGATAGCGTTCAGTTCTTAAAACCCAACTCTCTTGAGGGTAGTAGGGCTGAGGTATATAAATATTGTATCATGGAAGCCACTGAAGAGGCGTGGGAGCAACTAAAGCATCCTACCACAGAGTAGAAGCATAAGCGGTTGTTGAATAATTTCTCTGAGGTTTTCATATTAGAGTTGGGACCGATCTTGGTAAACAGACGTTAAGGTAAATTGGACGGTGTCCCAAAACTCTAGGCCTTCAGGAGGTAGGAGAGGTACTTCATACTGAAAGTTGTTAATCCATTGAGTTACACTTCATGACCGATAATCAGATTGGCTATTTTGATAACTACAGTTCTCCATTTTTTTAAAAGACGTTTTCACTTGGATAGCTTGTAGTCCTCTGTAGTGAGCACCACTTATTTTAGCGTAAAAGTTCTCTTGACTGTAACCAAATTAAAAAAATGGGCTAATCCTTTAAATAATGGAGATTTCAATGAAGGTAAAAAGATGGGGCGATAAAGACTCATTTTATTAGTTAAAAGGTTTTGATATTTATAGGGTGAATGGGGACATAATGCTGAGAGGACCTCAATGGCCCCATATGATCAGGATCTTTCACAGCCTTCTGGATCAACCGCCTGGTCAGTGCCCTCATTGTTATGTAGTTTTCTCATGAATTAATGGTAAAGTCACACCATTTGAGTTTCAGGAAGCTGAGGTGCAATCTCAGAAGGCATCTTCATTTATTCTCATGTGCGTAATGCTTTCTGATCAAAATTCTCTTTGGTGCCTTAAAAGAGAGGTTTTGATCATGTGGTTTGAGAGTCAACTTATTGGGACTTAATTCAGGAGTAGGGATCTCAACTCATATATCACCTTGAATCCTGACAATTGATATCTTAAAATCCTTCCCTGTCACTTCACCATTGTTTTTGATCAAAAGGCTGATAATATCTTATGCATATGCGTGACCTATGTCCATTTGAATAACATAATGGTGCATAATATTATCCCTTTACCCTCAATGAAAAATATCCAGGCAATTGTGAAGCCCATGTACTCTAAGCTGTACCGTGTGAACGCTTCTCAATCAGGTCCAGATAACGTAATTCCATGAGTGGCTTATGGACATTTATATTAGAAGGTGAATTTTCCAGTTTCATATAATGCCCTTTAGTCTTACAATCTCAACTGCCACCTTCCAGCACATAATTTACAATGTTCTAGGTAAACTTCTCTTTACCTGCTGGTGTCATACAATGATGATATCTTGATGCATTCCCCATTCCCAAACAGCATGCAAAGCACCTGGAGGCGGTAATGGTTGCACTGCAGAAGGCAGACCTTTATGCTAAGCCTTCAAAGTGAGAGTTTTTGACGAGTAGGTCACCTTCTTGATAACCTGGTCCTAAAGGACGGGTATGTCATTCCTCCAAGTAATCTCAAATCTATTTTTTCCTATCTCACGCCTACCTCAAAGAAACATCTGTGATGTTTCTTGGGCATCATTATCAACTTGAAGAAGTTTTTTATTTCTCTCTCACAGTTGGCAACTCCTCTTCATCACCTGACAGGGAGAATGTTTCCTTTAAATGGATGGCAGGTTGCTAACATAAACTTAAGCAATCAAGGAAGTGTTTGTGGCGTCCCCTGTTCTAAAACATAACTATCCATCCTGGCTTTTATAGTAGCATGCGAAGCCTATGTGGCTGTGGTAATGACTATCTTACTTAAAGAGCATGACAGGTTAGAGCTCCTTGTCGCATACTTCTCACGGAATTCTCAATTTTAGAGTAGTCATGGGCTATCTATGACAAGGAGCTTGCTGCTGTGGCATGGTTGCTCATGCACTGGCAGTATCTTCTCCAAGGTGCACATCATGAAGTGGTTTTCCGCATGGACCATCAGGCCCTTATGTACTCCAGGAAGCCGCATTAATAAGCGCATCACCAGGCCCATATGTAACACGACCTGTGTAGCTTCACTTCAAGTACAAGTTCGTGTAGGTGCTTTAACATTTTCCCTGGTCTCTTAGGTCAAAATACTTCTTTAATCTTATGGAGGATGAGGAGTAGGAACTAACCATGGTGATATCCCTGCCCAGATCTTAGTCATTTCTCCTCTTTCAATTTCTGGGGGTGTCTGAGTGCTGAATGCGCCTTTGATTTCTCAGGTACTGGCTTGCAAGACATCCTTATTAGAGAAGATAGAGCTTTTTTGATTAGCTAGTACTGCTGACTCAAATAGTGAGCCAATTATTCTCTTCAGGAGGGAAGTATCTTATCCAGAAGTAGGGTTTTTATTCCTCCACAACTGCGTGATGAAGTCATCTCCACCCACCATGACACCTCAGCGGTGGGGCACCCAGGGAATAAGAAGTGCATCAATTTGGTAAAAAGGATGTTCAATTGTCTGGGTATCTTTAAGGATATCCTTGTTTGGATCACTAATTGCATGACGTGTGCAAGGGCAATGTCAGATAGATCAGGTAAGATTGGTCTTCACCATCCCTGCAGCATTCAGAGGGCCCATGGACCTCAGTGTCAGTTACTTTAGTGTTGAACTTCCCAGCTTCAATGGTTTCAATGCGGTTATGATGATCGTGGATTGCTTTACTAAATTCTTCCTCTTTTACCCCTGTTTATCATAATTCATATTTGAGAAAATGTCCAGGCCTTCATTAAACATGTCTTCTCCATGTATGACCTAAATAAGTAGGTGGCAAGTGACAAAGGGGCCTCAGTTTACTGCCCATTTTTGGACTGCATTTATGGCCAGTTTGATGATAAAGTTGTGCCATACCACTGCATACCATCCTAGTTTGATGGGCAGATGGAGAGGGTCAATCAGATCCTTGAACAGTAACTTTCTGGTATTCTTCTGCCACTCAGGATAACTAGTCCGCTGACCTTCCGCTGTCGCAGTTCAAGTACAATAACGCCACCCACTCATCAATTGGCTTTTCCTCTATGAAGCCCCTTTGGGTTTATATCCCTTTATTACTTATTGGGCACTGCCTTCCTCAGAATTACCTGCCACCAAGGAGCATTTTAAGCAGATTTAGAGTATATAATCCCTGATTCAGTAACTTCTGACTAAGGCCATTAGTGGTTACAAGCTCTTTGCTGACTGCAAACGCATACCTGCCCATGAGATCAACGTTGGTTCCTTAGTGATACTGTATATGCACCACCTGCATATGAATGTGCCCTCCCATATTTTTGCTAGCAAGCACTCTGGACCCCATGCAGTAAAGGAAGATTTAGAGAATGGCGTTTACGGTTGACCCTCCCTGCCCACTTTAAGCAGCATCCCATCTTCCACGCCTCTCAGTTGTCCCCTTTTAATGGGAAGGAACTTGCCATATCTAAACCAGTCATGATAGAGGACTCAGATAAGTCTGAGGTGGATGCTATTATGGTGTCATGGAAATCAAGCCGCTCAGTGCGGTACTTGGTCCCCTGTAAGGGTTTACTTTCTTATAAAAAGATCTGAGTAAGTTTCACAGATTGTGCTCATTATCATGAGTTGGTAAGGCCTTCCACGTTGCATACCCTGAATCTCCTTGTCCTCCCCAGTTGGTTCCTCCCTCCTGGACATTAAATTGCCTAAGACGCATAAGAACTACGCGCTCACCCAAGTTCCTAGTTGTGGTACTCCCCCTGTCCAAAAAGTGAAGGATAATATAAGTCCTGGGGTAGCATCCCCTGTGCCTCAACAGGGAGAAACATCCCTTTAGAACCATAAGGGGCAAAAAGGCTGATCAACCTCTCACCAGCCAGCGCTATTTAGCCCATGTTGTTGATAAGAGGTGGGTGACAGCTTACCCCTTGAATAGTGGCACATTTTACCCTCTTCTCACCACCAAGGAGTTGGCGGAGAAAATCAATGAGGTGTGTCAGGAGGCAGTGGTAGCCAGAAGTCATCACCAACAAGCAGGTGGTAGCTTTCCACCTTGCCAGAAGGCTTTCCTCCTTTGTTCAGGTTTTGATAATAGCATTAGGTCAATACTTAACAAGATTAAATCATCTAAATCGCTTTCAGATTTGAAATCGTTCATCTGACATTCACCCAAACCACCAGTGAAGGTGAGCCCATCCCCAATAGGCTTGAACATGCTAAACCCGATTGATTTAAAATGGGACTGTTCCTAACTGCCTTGGCCCTGGACACATTATGTCAACTGTGCACAAATTGTTGCCGGCTTGCTAGGCGTTGTCACAATTCAAAAAAACTTAGTAAAGATTTGATACTGATCTGGCCGGTCAGGTCAGATATGAATTAACATTGGAGCTAATTATTACGCCAATATGCCATTCAACAATTGCAAAAATATTCCCAATGTTATACCTTTTCCCTCTTCCCCACATAGTGAGCTTATAAGTCAGCAGTCCCTAACAGGTTCTGCTGTCGCTCCATTTTCTCTCATCCTTCCCTTATTTAAAAAAATAAAATACTTTTTTTCCAAATTTTAACTAAATATAAAAACTAAGATATTATTTTGTAGCTACGTAATCTGATTTTGTGATTACTTGAAGGTGTTAGTAATTCCCTACTCACATTACATCAAACTTTATATGGGCTGTACCAGTAGTATTCTGGCTGTTGCTCAGTTGGTATCTTATCCTGATTCGCAGTAAAAACTTAATTATATAAGCAAGCTAATTAGAACTGGCCCTAAATACTTTTTAATTTTTTTAACCACCTGAGCCTCTTCAACTTTTGACTTCCAGTGGGACCTGGCCAAGATAGGCTGAGTATTTCTGGTTTGCACCTTGTGTTATACCCCTAGCATCCTTAAAGTCATCAGGGTCCTTAGAAGATATATCATAATATTCTTCAATCAATGACTGCACCAGTTAGTGTTTATCTTTATCAAGTGAAACACCAATTGTTACCTTCTCCTGGATTATGATAGGAGGTTCATCAAGACCTAGGCCAGGTAGTGATCCACATCTAGTAATGGAACCAACTTGATCAATTGATAAGGTGCAAACAAAATTAGGGAGTTATGAGTCACAATCAGGGGTTTATTGGTGAAATTGGACACTAACATGACAATGGCCTACAATATGTAGGGTCAAGATTGCCCAGACAAGCTAGGTGTTCTCAAATTAATGGATTGGTTTCTTTATAAATTTATAAAAAATGAGTCACCGTTACAATAACTTCAATCACTGTTTCCACCAATATCTGGGACTTAGGGGGAATGACATCCTTTACTATAGGGAAAAGAGCATTCCCTTAAGAGAATTGATTGTAGAAGGAGGTATCCTAACTTTGGGTGACCAGAACTTGATAATACAGTCACTCAATGGACTTAGGGTGTTCCAACTGGCAACTTCAGGATTTATCCTCCCTTTTTCCTTAAGCAGATTCTTAATGATGATGTTATGCAATATCACAGTATGGAGAAAAAGGTCTTTATGGATAACCTTAGTGTTAAATTTAATCAGGAAAAGCATCCAATAGGTAATATATAGGTGTCATTTAACTATAACAATTGGTGGGCAAAACAGCTAGGTTTTCAATTGAATGTATAGTGATTATTAATCACCAAGAGATCTAGTGCATGAGGGTCCCATAATTCCATACTTTAAAGTATGATTACAATTAAGTGCAACTTTAATGCACTTTATTGGGCCCCTATTCAGATAAAGCTTTTATTAAATTAGCCCAGGCTGTTATGCAGCCTGCAGGCTTCATTTACTTCCGCCCCTTCAAGGGGTATTTTGATCTCAGCTTCTCAAGTGAAGCTGATGCTGCAGTAGCAGCTACCATCCCCCTGGTGTTCCAGGGCACCCCCTCCTAACTAATCATACTCAGTTGCCCACTGATACCAATATTGTGGTTCAGTTATCAGGCCTCCCTACCCACCTACCACCTGAAAATAAAAATAAATGAAATTATTGCTGGATTATCAAAATATGGTTCTGATCCCATAATACAATTTGTGGTTCCCAATGGAGCCACTCACCTCGCAGGCCTCCACGCCTTCATGACTATTTGTCCAGTATCAACAGAAATAGCCCTCTCAATCCCCCTTGCACCATTATCCCCTCTTCCCCAAATAATCCTTTTTGGGCTCAAGTGGATGGAAGGCGCACCATTTACCCTACCTGTTTCAAATTCGACCATTTGAAACGGTGCTGCCCCTCTATCTCATGAGCCATGGCATCCACACCTGACTCTTTACATGAGGATCCCATAGCCTATCCAATAACTTCTTTTGAATGGGGCACTATCCTTCCCCCTCCCCCCAAAGTGGTAGCCACAGTAACCACTGAATCAACCAACCAAAATTACCTCAAAGATCTTCTTCTCCTGAAACCACCAATCAGAAGCCAGAATGGACTAAAGTAAGTTCTAAACCATCCTCCCAGCCAAACGCAACAGATAACCCTATGCAAATAACCCAGTCAAATTCAACCAAAATCCATGGGATTATTTGGTTGAGGTTGATGAATTATGCAAGCTTAACCCTTAATCTGAATGGGCTCAGCCCCCTCCATTTGAAATGTACCTTAATACTGATTATGCGTCCAATTCCTAAAGAACCATTATGTGCATCGCCCTGATGCCACTCTATTCAAAAGCTACCACCAACTAGCTGAAGAGGTAGTTGCCTCCCACAAATGTCACCCAACCCGTAAGGCCATTACAAAATCAGTTGCAGTACTGGCTACGGGCCTGCCACCTCCTATCCTACCTAGTACCATGCTTCCAAAACAGAAAAAAGACCATCTATGATACTATCAGTCAGCATTTTTAACATTTCAAAAAGTTGCATCAGTCACAAAGTTCAGCCCAAAGACATGCATTACCCGCAACAAGCTTGCAACCATTGCCACCCTACCTAAAGTACGCTTTGAGGCGGAAAAAGCACTTACAGACTATATTTCTACCCTCCTCATCGCACACATTGAGTTGCAATCATCCATTTGTTATATCGACCCCATTTCCATGATGCACCCACACCACTCTATCGGCTTTGTGCTGCTACATGTCACAACAGATGAGGAAGAAGAGCCTCCCAATTCGCCTTCACCCACCGCCATGGATGTAAAGTAGTTTACACTTCTGACTTGGTTGGTGTTTTTTATTTAATTTTGCATTGTTTGAGTAGATATGTTTGTCTCATTTCAAATTTTATTTTATTTTTAAGTTTTAGCTCATTTGAAAATTATTAATGTCCATTTACTGGTTGGCTTGCCTCAGTTAAATAAAAGTGCACTTTATTGGGTGTTAAAACTTAAGGAGCATGTGGTGACTCATTTGAGCACCAATTAATAAAGACTGAGATCTGTTTCCTCCTTCTGAATAATACTCAAATCAGATCCCTTGTTCAAATGCAAAGGTTCCTTGTATCTGCGTTGTTTGACTTGTTGATAGTAATAGATTATATTGGGAATAGTAGTATGTAATTATTATAGGTAAACTAGTAGCCATAATAGTAATTGGGTCCAACGCCAACCTGGTGCTTGTCCTAATATTGACTTATTGTGAAAAAGTAAGGACTAATTCCTTACTTCGTTTAATAGAAATTAACCTAGTACAAGATTTAAAGGCACTTCTTCCTTCTAGTCATGCAGAGTCCACGGAGATCAACAATAATATAGACATAGGATCTTCTGGACCTTAAACTCTAATTATTAGAGCAAACAGTCTAATTATAAAACTTTATTGATAACTGCATATCTTAATCAGATCTGCTTTGTTATAAACCAGAGGGGAATTTATAAGGAATTTGGCACATCTCTTTGGTTGGCGCCCAAATTGAGTAACAGTGGCTGTCACAAATGAAATAACTCTCCAAAGTCATAAAAATTAATGATTTTCTTCATCAAATTAATTGGGCTCTCTCCCCTACTCGTCAAAAACCTCTTCTTAGTTGAAACAAAGAGCATGTCCCAAGATCTTTGCTCAACTCCCATCAGATTACCCCTATTTGATAACAACCTTCTTAGGTAATGGGACTCTTACTATTAAACATCAGATTGCAATCCAAAAAAGGTTAACTCAAAAGTTGCTCAATGACAGGTAGCATTACTTGCTCAAAGCTCATAAGCCCCTTAGTCAATTGGCTACTAAACCAGATCAACTCCTTTAAGTCAATTAACTTCTTAATAATGAAATTGACACCCTACTCACTTGTTTATTAACAGGGATCAACCCTGATAAAACACTCATCAATCTGGTGGATCATAATCCAGCGGATCAATATATATTTGGTGGAATATCTCCAAATAATGTTAGCATATATACAATTGTTAACTTCATTATCCACAGGAGGGATAAATCCCCCAGTGGACAAGCATATTAAATATGATTGATATAGCTGGGTAAAGTGGTAAAAATCCCAGCACATCTCCCACTTGACCAGATTACTCAGTGATGTAGAGTTTCTGGGGGTATACGCCACATGGATTCTGATTGAGTCCACCAACATGGCTTAAATTTGGAATTCTCTTGGTCCATCTCCATTCCTTGCTCAAAGCATATTGGTTTAGTCCTTCTCCTTTATGCATTTCTAATGTCCTCCTTGCTGCCACATCAGCAGAACATGGTTCACATGGCCACATGCAGTGCCAGCCTAGTTTGGGTGTTCTTACCAATAAAAAGGTCTGGAAAACCTGTTTTCCCCCAGGTCAGATTTAAAACACCTCATCATCTAAAGGACTTCTAATGCGGCTTCTCCAATTCATTGTTTCTTTATTCTCTTAAGCTGGGTTTCATTTCTTAAGGTACTACTCCTGGTGATACAGTTTCAACCCGTTCTTATTCTAACAGTGTTTTGCTTCTTACAGCACCTCAGGACTAATTGCAGCAGACCCAGTTTTAACCTGAGTTGGTCCTACTGATAACATAAGGATCATCACCAGTGCTTTTTGATGATGACAAATAGTTTCTGTTTATTTATCTATTTAACTGAGGCAAGTCAACCAGGGGATGGATAATACCAAGACTGAAACTCCAAAACTAAACCAAACAAAATTAAAACATGGATTGACCGCACTTTTTAGGCAGCAAGACACAAAAAGAAACGAGAAAATTACCTACCAGGTGGCATATTGGTGAGCTGCTTATCACATCATGGTGGAGGGGGATCGGGCATATCATCATATGATGACAAGTACAGGATTTTAATATATTTTTTTCATTTTTATTTTTTATACTTTTTCTTTATGATTTTTATCTTTTATTACTTTTTTTATTTCTTTTCCTAAGGTTTTTTTGCAATGGGACTTAACCTGTTATATGGTTCATAGAACCACCATTTTTTAATCACCTCTACTCTGGTCTAACAGTTATTTTTTGAACTTAACCATCTATTGTGGTTCAGATGTATATTTATAAGACTTCATTACCACTCATGGTTCAGCGGCCCCACCTGGGACTTGACCAACACTAGGACATGACCTATTTTTCAAAATTCATTTGTCCTACAGGAACATTGCTTTTTTTCTCCCCTAGATCCAATACTTACGATATATTTCATATGGACCCAAATTACCACATGACCATCTGCAATTTTCTTAATTGTGTAGACATCAGTTGCCAACTTTGCAATCAATTCAAATGAACCTGATCACAAAGCATCCAGATTTTTCATCCAAAACCAAGGGTGTTCAATAGGATACCCTATCCCCCCACATGGTACTCCTGTATCACTGGTTGGTTCTTGTTGTCTATCGAATTTATTTTGGTCCTTTTCTTTGCGGTGGTTCTGAATGCAATTGAGGTTTAATCATATTAATGGCCAGTCAATTAAGGTTTTGATCAGCACTCATCCCCACTGCTGGCTCTATGGCAGAATATAAGATTGGTGGTAAGGCTTCCTTTTGTCCATAAAGTAGTTTAAACGGCATTTTTCTGTTGCTGTGTGATTTATGTTGTAGGTGAAGATAACCAAACTTGGGTAAATTCCTCAAATGGAAGTTTTCCCTGTGACCAATTCTCTTAATATCACGGCTAGCATTCTGTTAACTCTTTCTACCATTCCTTTTGTTTCTGGTCTAATGGAACTTATACTACTTCTCTGATCCCCATTAATTTATCAAGCCTTGGCATTACATAGGAGTTAAAGTTGGTTTCATTGTCATTCAATGTCACTTGAGGGCATCCATGCTGGTAAATCACTTGATCCAAATTAATTTCGCTGTGCTCACAGCACTCAATTTACTCAAGGCTTTGGTTTTGACCCATCTAGTTAGATAGTCTATTGTCATTATGATATATTTCGTGCCTCCTGTACTGATACTCAGGGGTCCCATTACATATATTGACGCATCGTGCCACGTGAATCCAGGACATACTAGCCTGTATACTATTATATTCTTATGGGTTTGTTGATTTGGCATTCCACACAACATGTCAGGTTTAGGTGACATCATGATTGATCTATTCTCAGTAGTAATATTGGCGAATATGGTCCATGATCATCCTTAGGTTACTATGGCTGACAACTTTGTGTGCTGCTCAGATTATTTCCACTAGTTCTGATGGCTTCAAGAATAAAAAATTGTTTTCTGTTGATCATTTTATATAATTGTCCAAATTTCTTAGTGTTATCATACACTTTCTTTAACGCACCTTGAATTTCTTTGGCTTGTCACAAAAATTGCCTTTGATCATCCTTTGGAATAATTAGTCCACTTATTGATAAACATATAGACATCAGGAAATTATAATAATCCTCAGAGTTTTGATGCACTGCTTCAGCCCAGTGTAGTATCAAAAATTGTAGCTTGTAATTGTAAAGCCTATCATGCCAGTTGCTCCTCTGGTTTCTTTATGTTATGGAGCCAGCGTAAAGATGAGTAGTCCAACACTACTTTGAATTGCATTCCATGGATGTACACTCAGAATTGCTTGCATGCATATAGTAACATGAGGCATTCACACTCTGTCATGATATATTTTTCTCCACTGGCGTTAGTGTTTGACTCACATAGGCTACCAGATATTCTTCCCCATCTTCATCCACTTGGCTCAAAATGGCTCCACAAGCCATCAACAATGCATCAGTTTGAATGATGAATTTTCAATCAAAATTTGAGTACTTTAATATAGTAACTGTCATCAGATACGGTGTAATTTATAGAATGACTCTTAAGCTTCTTTGTTTCACACAAATCTTTTTTGGATCCTTTAATAAGTGGAATGAAGACTCTTCAGCTTTTTAGTACTAAAAAAAGACTCTTCAGCTTTTGAAAAATCCTTTATGAATCAGCGATAGTAGCCAATTATCTTAAGAAATACTTGGATACACCAGACACTCTTTAGAATCAACATCTGTTTGATTGCCATGATCTTCTGCTGCTGGGGTTACAGCCATCTGTAGTTGATAATAAACCCAATAATAAAGCTCCTTTTTGAAGAAATGACTATTCTTTGGATTGATTTTCATGTTTGCCATCACCAGGCGATTGAACACTTCTTTTAAGTGCTCCAAATGGTCTGTGAAGTTCTTGCTAGATACATATATATTTTCTAGTTATACTAAAACATATGATAACTTCAGATCACTAAATATAGATTCCATTGCTCTCTTGAAGGTGACTGGCGCGTTACACAATCCCTGGGGCATTCAGGTTGGCTGTTAAAGTCCTGTGCGTGGTAAAGAATGATTATTTTTAAGGCCCTTCTTTGGCAAATTGTTTTGTAAATATTCTGAAATTAAGTCCATTGCCATAAATTATTTGGCATTCCCTAGGTGATTGAGCACGTCGTCAATTCTTGGCATTTTATATATCCTTCCTAATGATTTTGTTCACTCAGGCGATAATCAATCACTACTAAATTTAATATCCTTTTTTTACACTACAAGGGTAAGACTCGCTTATGTACTTGACAATGTAATGAGGAGCCTATGTTCAACAAGCTTGCTGATTTTTCACTGACCATAGCTTCAGAAGCTCTAGACCTTTTAACAGGTCTCATCCATATTGGCTAATATTTCCCTGTGTCAACCTTGTGGATCACGTTTTTTGAACATCTCAAGTCATGATCACCTTGGACAAATATCTCCCAATACTTCTCAAATAGTTGGAGCACCTCTTCTTGCTGTTGTTTTGATAATTCAGTCAGCTGCTCTAGATTTATTAAGACATTGTCACTTCCAGCATTTTCCACCAGCAATCTCATTTTTTGGTTAGCATTCTGAGATCATGGAATTTGTTAATCTCTACCATCAGCATTAGATGTAGAAAACCGCTCAAAGTCACTTTTGAGCGATTTTAAATTTAAGTTTATTTATCCACAGCCATCTGCCCAAACCTATTCTTTGATGTCCTTGGCTCTGCCGCCTGCCACCCCAGTGTGGGGCAGCAGTGCACCCCCACCTAGCGTTTTCCGCCCTGCAGGCAAGCGCGTTCAGACGGGTTCAAACAGCCCGCCCACTGCTTCCAACCGTTTTGTCCCCCCACGAGACTTAGCGCTCCACCTAGCGCGCGTCCACCCTTCTCACCCCCATCCTCTCGCCCTCCCTCGCTCTGCTATTCGCTATTGCCTCAGAGTGGACTATGGGCGTTTGTTCCCATATGACGATAAGGCAATTATTGACCTAGCCACTACAGCCTTTGCGCCAGCTGGCTTTATAGACTTCCGCCCTTTTAAGGGCTACTTTGACGTTGGGTTCCAATATGAGGAGGATGCTGAAGCGGCAGCACAAACTCCTCTAATTTATAAAAAAACCCATTCCCACAACCCGTACTCGCCTCCCTTCAGACACCACGCTAGTGGTATCCTTTGCAAATTTTACATCCCACCTTCCACCCCAGGTTTTGTATGACCAGTTGGTCGCGGGGCTCATGGCTTATGGCACTCAGTTCAATATCATCTTTGCCATTCCATCTGGTGCAGAACGCCTTGCTGCTCCTCGTGCAACAGCCACCATCATACTACACCACCCTACCATAGCTCAACAAATCACACCCCGCGCTAGTGTGGCTGCAGCGCCTGATCATTTCTTTTGGGCTCGGGTCAATAATGGTAGGCAGATTTGTTCCCTCTTCTTTGGCCTCAACCATGCAAAAAGAGCGTGCCCTAAGGCCAAATCCGCTGATGCAGCTTCTGAGCCCCCCTCTGGAGGTTCAGTATGGGGCGCTTTGCTGCCCCTCCCACCCTCCAATCTCGTTCAGTGGGCCCACATGGAAAATCAGCCCCACCCAAAACCTCCATCCTCACTCTCCCACCTAAATCTACGCCAGCCAATCAGAGCAATGCTTGGACCAACATTCGCACCCAAGCAGCTGCCCATTCGCCCAATCCTACCCACTCAAATTTAAACGCCACTATTCCAGTGAACCAAAATCCATGGGATCTATTGGCTGAAACTGACGGATCAGGTAATATCCTCATTAGTAAGCATACAGGTCAACCTCTCTGCCATGGCAATTATGGTTGGGCAGAATTTTTCCTTCCCGACTTTGATGAAGCCCCTACCCCTCGCCATTTTGCTCCTCTACCCAATACAGCCCCCTTCCAAAGTGACCACCAGCTCGCCTTAGCTGCGATGGCCTCTCCTCATTGCCCAAAACTACGCACCGCGGTGGCCCAGTCAGTGGCTCAGCTTCAGCATTGTCTGCCCACCATCTTCTTCCCCCCCCCCAACTTCCCTGAATCTCCCTGCAGTGACATCTCAAAACTATTTGATGATGCTGAAATCGCTGTTATGAATGTCGCAACGCTTGCTTCATTCAACCCCTCAGCCAAAATCACCCGCCACAGTATCTCCCTTTTCACCCAACTTCCTGAAGCCCGCAAAGAAGCTGAAGTTCTCCTCGCAGCTTTTGTTGAAACACTTTCCCATCATTATCTTGATGCAGAAGTGGAAAACTCCTACTACGCTGATCTCAGCCCCCACTATGCAGATGCCCCAACGCCTTGGCTCTCTGCTCTGATACGGTACTGTAACCAACACCCCTTGATCGAGGTGGGTCTTTCTGAAAACCAAACCCTGACCCCTCCTCACCCTCTGCCATGGTGGGTTAAGCAGTTTCTGCTTCCCACCTGGTTAGAAGTTTGTTTTGCCGTTTTGAGTGTTGTGATCAGTACTGTCCATCCCCTGGTCGGCGTACCTTGAATAAATCAATCAGCATTAGATGTAGAAATATGACAACTTGATTTTTCACTATCTTCATTAGTTTTTTTCCCAGATTATCCAGTAGTACTTTTACTTCTCCATGTCATGTCATAATTATCCATGGAGCTACCTATGGTTTGATTCTTGGTCTCCTCCATGGGCCAATGATTTCTCCATATAGTTGCTCTGGAATCTTGGTTTAACCCTGTGTTAACAATTTACTGCATCAAAGACAATATAGTATTCATCATCTTCATTCTCAAGGGGATCCCTCGATTTTCCAGAATCTCTTTTGGCATTTCTCTCCATTTTCGCCCAACCAACTTGTAATGGATGGGAATGATGACATCATTGTAAACCAAGTTTACACAATTGTTTTTCTTAGTCAGTGGCAGTTCTCCTTCCCGCGGATATACCATAGGCAGGGTCTGCACAAATTGGTCAGGGTATTATCATCAAAATTACACTTCACTCCTTAATTTCTCAGGAACTCTGTCTCAATCATGATATTAGTATTCTATTTTGCCAACACAATGGCAGGAGCTGATACCACGAGTGAACCAAAACAGTTTGGCAGCGCACTGAAAGCTTCACAGGATATTGTCATATCTGGTCTGGCTGTTCCATATTCCTTATGATGTTCTAGGTCCAGAAAAGTCTTCATTTGTTTCACCAATATGGTCAAAACAATGTTTATGGGTGTTCCACTATCATTGCTTGACTTCATTCTCATAAAGTTAACTACAATATCCGCATAACTACACTCAGAATACTGTAAAAGGGTTTTTACTGTGTGAATGGAGCGTTATTTGATGAATCAAGAGAATTAATTAGTTGTGCTGATAGATAAGCAAAAGATTCCTTTATTGCACTAATTGGAATGGACACGTTTTCCTCATCTAATCTTGTCTTGAAAAACTCTCCTGGTTCTCGGTGGATTTAATCTTGTCTGCAAGCTGATGGGCATATGGTCAATCCACTCTCTTTGCTTTTTAGGGTAAATTTTCTTCATTTTAGATAGAGTGATGGCGTTTACAACCATATTAACAACCTGATATAGTGGGTCAGTTGTTTTTTCATATGCAAAAAAGTAAGAAATGTCTATATCGTCATTTATAATATCACAAGGAACAGGTTTAACCTTGGTACCAGATTGTTACATCTCTAGAATTTGGGACTTTTTCCCGACTCCTGACTGCTTTCCTTCTCCTTTTCCTGGGCTAAGGTGGCCTGCTCCTTGGGCTTCTTACTCCAACATTTGGAAGCTACATGTCAAGATTTATCACACTGGTGGTAATAGATTTGCATCTTTTCCGCTTTTTTTGTAATTTAATCTACTTCCCCAAGATGGTTTAATTTGATTTCTCCTTATTCATCTCACTGAAGCTTACAGTATTTTTAGCAAAAGTCTGGATCACTTTGAATGCTCGATTGGGGCTTCAAAAGTGACTCCCAGCATCTTTAAATGATCCGCCATTTATATGTGGACATTTTAATTACTAATGCTGAAGCCATTGTCCAGTGTAAAATCATGATATGGCCATAACACCACTTGCATTGCGATTCAGGCAGCAAAATCTGTTAGCACTTTCACATTGGCCAGGATCATTGTTTCCTGGTAGAATCAGTCTGAGAAAGCTACTAGGTCTTGTTTTTTTGGAATTGAATCCTCATAAATTCCTTCTTGTGGTTAGGCACCTTTTAGGGCTTCCAAATTCTAGCATGATGGCTTCCTTGGCCTCCTTATAAGACCAGTTAACCCCATTTAGATGGGTTAACGCCAGATTCTAACAATCAGTGTTCTAGAAGTTCATGACGTTCACTAGCTTTTGTCAGTCACTGAAACCAAACATCAGCATTTTTATTAATTAGAAAAATGCAGGGGTGTTATTCTGTTGGCATGTAGGCAATTTCAGTGTGGTTTGAAATTCATCCGTGGCTCCACTAAAAGGTAACCCCTGTCTGACAACTCTATTGACCATGGGAGTAAATTCAGGGGTCATCTAAAATTGCTATAAACAATCCAAATATTCTTGGGTGAATTATTCTTCCCAAATGAGTTTCAAGCATTTTTTTGGCTTCTTCTGCCTCCATTTGTGCACAATTGCATTTATGGTCCTCCTTTTCTTATTTATGCTTCAATTGTCATGTTATCTCTTCAGTAAGCAAACAATTGTGTCCTTGATCTTTCTCTTGATTGGCCTTCTGAAACAACCCTTCTTTAATTAGTTCACCCTCCTTGCTCTTCAAGTAGTTGACTTTTACATAGAGGTCATTGTTGATTTTTTCCCATTTGTTTGACCTCTTCCTCAGCTTTTTCCACCCGTTTTTCTATTGCAATGAAGTCGGCCTGTGACTCTAAACTAAGCGCTTTCTTGTTTAATTCAATCTTCAACCAAAAATGCGTAGTGTTTTATTAAAAGACATGTTTGATTTGATCTTCTTATCAGATTCTGCTAAAATCAACTAACCATGTAGTGAGCACCAATTGTTAAAAGTTAATGAGCTTGTGGTGACTCAATTGAATAAATATTGATAAAGCTTAATTTTTGTTTCCACTTTCTGAATAATACTCAAGTTGACTCCCTTGTTCAACTGCACAGGTTCCTTGTAAGTGCATTGATTGACTTGTTGATAATAATAGACTATATTATGCAACATTAGTATGAAGACTACTATTCTAGTTAATCTATAGCCAATATAGTGATTAGGCCTAATGTCAACCTGTGCTTGTCCTAACATTGAATTCTTCTGGAATGGTAGGGCTTTCTATCCATATTACGTCTTGTAGAACATAACCCAGGATAAGGTTCAGAGATTCTTCTTCCTTTTAGTCATGAAGAGTCCACGGAGTTCAATAATAATATACACAAAGGATTATCTGGTCCTTCCAACTCAAACTACAAAGGCAAACAGTCTAAATTAAAAAAAATTTACTGACAGTTTTATATTTCAATCAGATCTACTTTATTATAAAAACCCAAGGGAATTTATAGGTAATTTTGTTCACATCTATTCAGTTGGCACCCCAATTGGGCATTTCGACTGCCATTAATAAATAAACCCCCCAGGTCGTGCAAAACGATGACCTTCCTCATTTGATTAAATTTTTTCCCCTACTAGACCACGACCTCTTATGAGTTAAAACAAAGAATTGGTCCCAACGTCTTTGCTCAACTCCCATTGAATTACCCTTATTTGTTAACAACCTGCTTAGGTAATGGGACTCTTACCCATAAATAGCATATTGCAATCCAGAATGGTTTACTCAAAAGTTATTTTTATGAGAGACGGCATTACTCGCTAGCAACTAATAAAGCCCTTAATTGATCAGCTACCAAACCTGATTGACCCCTACAAATCAATTAAGTTATTAATAATTAAACTGACATCCTAATCGCTTGTTTATTGAAAGATCATCCCTTGATGAAACACTGATCAATTTGGTGGATTGTAATTTGGATATCATTAGATAATTATGGAATATTTTTTCAACCAATAGATATTATATATATTAATGATACCTTCAATATCTACTAGTGGGATGAATCCCCTAGAGGACAAGCAGATTGTTCATGATCAATGAAGCTGGGTCATATTGAAAAACTTCAACATCAGGTGGTAAGAGATGACGTTAGTTGGAAGATTGGTGTCAATAATATCCAGGACCCATACTTTATGCACCACTATCTCTACTCAAGTAATATCAGAGCCAAAATGATGGATGAATAGATAGTGTTGGACATAATAAACTTGCTGAGGTTTCATGGGGCTTACCCTGATCAGAATAAGAAAAATAAAATAATTTATTTTAATAAGATTATGAAGGTGTCAAACATGTATGGCATAGCAACAAAAAACATCTAGGAGTTGAATGATACTAATAAAGTTGTTGAGCAATAGATTTGTCAGCAAAGTGAGCCTTGCGCCATAGACGGACGCCTCTTTTTTGCCTTTTCTGGCTTCTTTTTCCAGCATTGAATCTACTGATGATTGTAAATCTGCAATAGGGGCAGGGATCACATTTGGTATGAGACTTTGGATTTTCCTACAGTGTGGATATGGGGCACGGCATTTTATTGGGAGAGGTGTGATGCAAATCAGGTTTGGCAATTATATGATAGCCTCCTTGATATCAAGGATTAATTTAGAGAGTTTCTTAATTCCTTGGAATTGAAGTACAAGGGTATGGGTGGAGGAGAAGATGAGACCACTGCTGCTTGTAATGGGTGGGTTTGTGCCAATATTCAACAAAGGAGTTGGGAGGTATGATACATGTAACTAACCACGTGATAGACAACCCAGTGGAAATCCACCCCCAAACCCACACGCCATTACTGGAGGTCATGATGTATTTTAGACTAGGGTTCCACCGATGCATACAATCAGCAGCGTCTGACTCCATGATAGCTGATAATGAGACCAACGCCTGGGCCATCTCACTTGTTAAGCTCACTTTTCAGTTGGATTTTGAATAAAAATTTTAATGGATTTTTAAATGATTTTGAGTGAGCAAGTACAATATTGATTTCCGTGCAAATTTTCTTAAAAACATAAACCGGAATTATCAGTTATCATTTTCCCTTTTTATAGCATCACAAGACCTATTTAATGAGGCTCCTTTACCCTAAGCTTTCTAGTATTAACCAAAATCATTGTGCGCAAAAGCTCCAAATCCCAGTGAATCATGATTCAGAGGATTCAGTACACTAGTCAAGTGTTATGCCAGATCAGCCCTCATTCCCAAATTCACAAAATTCTTACCCATGACTCCAGTTGCAAAAATTCATCTTCCAGCATAGAATCTTCCAACTCAACTTCTTGATTTATTGCAGAATCCAAAATTTCATCCGCTAGGTCAATGTGCGGATCAGGCTGAGCACAATTAAGCACATCACCCCCTGTGAATCCAAGAATTCCTAGATCTTCTCTAGGCAGCCTGTGCATTTCTCCTGAATCTGAAGGTTGCTTCATTTACCAGATACCCTATCCACTTCACCAAAAATTACTGCCAGCTTCTCACCCATCGCTCATTAAATATCCGCTTGAATTTGTACTCCAGGCTACTCTCCTCCCACAGGTTCAACGGTCCAGGAATCTCCAGTCCTCGTCCTCAGAACTCCTGATTTGTAAGACATGGATGACCATATTGGCCTTTGACCCTTCAAGAAGGTCCGGTTCAAACATGACCTTATCAATAACCTGAATCACCTTATACAGACTCAAAAACTTCAGTCCAAGCTTCCAGCTTTTCACTGATATGGCATAATTTTTTGCCGCCAATAACACCCGATCTCCTGGAATGAACAACGGATCCAGCGCTCTTTGTTGGTCTGCGTACCACTTCTTCTATGTCATAGCGCACTCCAGATTGCTTCGTAACTTCTTCCCAATGTCCATCATTTTGTGGGATAACTCATCCACCCTCTGGCATACTCTGCCACTTGACCCCTCATCCAACGCCAGATTCACTCCCATTGTTTGAGAAAATGGGGTCATACCCATTGACAACTGACAGTGGTTAGTATAACCAAACTGGGACAATATGACCCAAGCGACCAAACTTTCCTTCTGGTCCAAAACTTAGAATCAAAGGTACTGTTCTAATATCTAATTTTCCCTTTTATATGTCCATCGGATTGTTTTTATACTCCAAAGCCTTACATGGGCAAACCTTCAAATTACTGAGCAAATTTGACCAGAAATTAAATATGAATTGGAGTCCGCAATCCAAATTTGATCTCCACGTGTAGGCCATGTCAGCCAAATGTTTTGTTGATGAAAGTATTTGCAGAGTCCTGGGAAAAAACATGGAGGTACACGGGAGATTCGGCATATTTAGTCAGCCAATTGATGATAACTATTATTGCATCCTTCCCTTGGACCTTAGTTAACCCCATAATGAAATCCACATTAACTGGCCCTCATCAGCTGACCCAGTATTTGGAGTAGGACTAACTTATCCGTGGGAGGCCTCCTTAAAAGCTTTTGCTGAGAACAAACCAAGCATTCCGCCATATACTTTATATTATTCATTTAAAGTCTGGCTCATGAGAAGTTCCACTGCACCAATTAGACCTTCTTCTTGACCCCTAGATGCCCTGCCATTGGGTGGTCATGTGACGCCTACAACACCTCTCATTGTAACGTCAGTTTAGGAATCCACACTGAAAAGTCATGGTACAAAATTCAGTTTTTCTTCCCATACATCCGATGACCATAATGCTGGCCCTCTGCTGTCTTGGCCCATAACTGACGACCATATTCTTACTTCCTTTGATTCCGCTAGATTTCCTCCCCCAATTCACTCTCCTCACTTACCATCATGGAAAACTGGTCCGTCCAGAACATGGTAGCTGTGTTAAACTCATATAACTCTGTCTTCTCATGTGCTAGCCTCGCGTCCCAACTCAACCAATCTGTCAAGGTGTTGACTAACCCCCATTCAGTATTATACCCAGAAACCGTATTGAACAAGCTCCACGTGCTAATAGCCTTGGCGCTGATTCATCTTCTTTAGCTTGTGTAACACTTTATGCACAATAGTCCATCTTGGCTACAAAAGGGTGTGGGCATACATCAGGTGGCACACCACTCCTTTAAATCCAAGACCCTCGCCATTAGCTCATTGTCATATATCAGTTAATTTGTTTCTGCCAGAATCGTCTTCTGGTTGAAATAGCACACCAAATGCTCCAGCTCTTCCTCCCCCTTCTGTAATAGTACCACCTCCATGGCGAAATTTGAAGCATCCGTCTTGACCACAAAAGAATTATCAGGGACCAGATGAGTGAGGACAGGCGCTGAAATGAGCTTCTCCTTCATTTGGTTGAACGCCCATTCCTCCCCACATACAAAAGGATACAAGTCGAGTCAACCGTTTAATTGGTAAGGCCAACTGTGATAGATTCTTTACAAACTTCCAAAGGAAATTTACTGTTCCAAAAAATCCTTACACCCATTTGATCCGCTGGGGCTTTCCACACGCACACTGCCTGTAGCTTGTACAAGAATACCCTGAGCTCTTTGCAAATATAATATTTCTAGGAACATTACTGATTGTTTTTATACTCACACTTTGAAGGCTTCAACTGCAATCATGCCTCAGCCAGCTCTTCCAGAGACTCCCGCATGTTATGCACATGTGCTTCCTGAGAACGGGAAAAAAACAAGGATGTCATCCATGTATGCGATGCAACACTAGCTGATCATCTTGATTAACATGTGGTTAATCTTATGTTGTAACACCGCCAGGTCATTCTGCAACTCAAATGGCATTACTTGGTACTGGAACAGAACAAGGTAGCATTTGAATGTCATGCAATTCTGGTGCTCCATTATCATGAGTACCTAGTTAAAAGCATCTGCAGATTGAGCTTGAAGATGCTACACCCTGTGACAATTTGGAGGAAGTCCACAATTTTACATGGGGTAAGGGTCCATTATTGTAAACACTTTAAGCTGCTGGAAATTTACGCATAGCCTTAATTCTCTTCTTGCTTTGGGCATCAGTAACGCCGGGGAACCACTGCAGACTTCAACGCTTTAATTAACCCCTCGCTCAACATCAAATTTATATGATCCTCCATTGCTGCCTTTGCCCGTTTGTTCAGAGGATAGATCAGGCATTCGTGGTGGAGTTTGGACCCTTCCTTGAATCATAATGAGAATGCAAATGGGACAATAGGAGAGAATTGAGAATCCTTTTTTAGTCCAAAAATTCCAACAAACTCTTGTTAATCTTCCAGCAACTCCTCCTTATGCATGGTCCCAGATTTATCTATTTATCTGAACTATTGTCTCCTATAACAGTCTCCATCTCATTTGCAGCCCTCATCCTCAGATTCAGGGTCACAGTACTGGAAGTCAAATCAATTTGGGGCTGGAACTGATGCCATTACTACATCCCCAGAACCACTGGGTGGGCCAATTCTCAATTACACAAAAATGTTCCCTGTAACTAAATAGATACTGCCGTACTTTTATTGAGTGGCTCACTTGCCACAAGGGATCCCTCCGTGATGCATTGGCAAACACCACCTCCAGTCGCTTCCAAACCTGCAACTTCAGTCGCTCATCTAGTGTGAGCTTGACGTAGTTCTATCTGCCCAATAACTACCAGGGCCATCGCTCCTCCCATTTCGCCGTCTATATACAGCTTACCATGATAAATAGATGTGGATAAAGCAAAGAAGGCGAATAATTTTTTCAATGAATCTTTATATTGTAAATTTTCATATTATAAATACTTGGGTATATTCCATTTTCCCTGCCCATGGCTCATTGGTTTCCATGCTTCTTCCTCGTTCCCTTGCGCCCCTCCCTATACTTTTTGAAATTTCTTGTGGTTGGGTGCTAGCCTTCCTGAATAGAATGACCACTTGCTGGGCTTTGACCTTTCCTTGGTGACATCAATCCCTCGCGCCAGTCCTGGGCCAGCGCCAATTGTTTCTTGACTTAAAATACTAATGCACCCTCTTCCGCCAGTGTTCCTGTACCTTCACTGCTGACAAAGATGTCAGCAAATCTGCTTTCAACCCCTGACGGAACATATGTGAAGATTGGGAATCTGCTACCTGGGCTGCCTTTGCCAACGGGCAGAAAATCTGTGCATATTCCTCTACAAAACTATGCCGTGGATAACTGTTAGTATCACCAACCACACCTCATTTTTTACTTTGTTCAGACATGACGCCCAATCAATTAATTCCATGCACTCCTCCATCGAGTTTTACAAACGTCCTTGTTCCTCAATCAGGTCCTGCAACCATATTGCCAATTCTGAAGGTAATGCGTCCACCACCTGTACCAGTTGGAGCGAGAAAGGAAATTCCCCTCATGATGCCTGCACCAACTGCGCCTAGAAGTGGACTCATGCAATGACCTGATGAATTTCTCCATCGCATCCATGGACAACGCCACATGACCTTTAGGTGATTTGGTTTTTACTGGGACTTTCACAGATTTCAGGACTGCCATTTTCCATAATCGTTCCACCTTGTGCAAAAAACATGCCAGTGAGAACCACACCATAACTACAGTTATCAAATTTCAGTTCCATTCTTCTCCGCCAGTGACCACCTCCCTCTCCTGAGGCCCCACAAAAAGAAAATCTAGGTATTTTAATTTCATTTTATGTAACGGGCAGGTTTACACCAATATGTGACAAAGGAGTTTATAAGTATAAACCATGTCACTGATCACATGACAGACAACTTGGTGGAAATCTACCCCCAAACCTGCACACCATTACTGGAGGTCATAATGTATTCTCAGACTATGGTTCCAGCAATGCAGCATGCAAGCAGCAGCGTCTGACTCTATTATAGAGCTGAGAATGAGTCCAACGCTTGATCCAGCTCAATTGTCAAGCTCATCTTTTCCAGTTAGATTTTGAATAATAATTTTAAAAACATTTTTTGATTTTAAGTAATCAAACAGTTTATTGATTTCTGTAGTAACTTTTCTAAGAAAACAAAACTGAATTATTAGTTATTGCTTTCCCTTTTTATAGCATTGCAAGATCTACATAATGAGGCTCCTTTACTATAGGCTTTTGAGTAATAAATAGATCATTGTGCGAAAAAGCTTCATATCTAGGTGAATCATGATTTGGAGAATATAGGACACTGGTCGTGCATTACGCCAGATAAGCCCTTGTTCCCAACTTCACAAAATTCTTACCCATGACTCCAGTTTCAATTTGTTCCTCCTATGGCACAGAATCTTCCAAATTGACCTCCAGATTCCTGGCGAAATTTAAAATTTCATCCACTAGGTCAATGTGTGGATTTGGCTGAGCCCAATCTGTCACACTGATATCACATTGTCCATTCTGTTATAATTTTAGTGATATTGTTAAGATGAACCGGGAGATTTGCACAGGATTCAGCCCAATGAGAAATGGACGGATAATTTAGAGATCGCCAGTCCTTAAAACAAACAGTAATAATATTAAATATGAAGCACTTGCTTTGGCAATACCTTTATTTTTAGTGATATAACTTGAGGATTTTTTCTGCTCAGCTTGCTGCCCTTTACTACTAACAATCCTCCTCCTTCAATAATCTCATCTCACTTATATATTAGCGACTTCAATTAATACTGATCGTTTTGCTTAGACTATTTGGTTCTGGCGCTTTATCATTGGCTCCAGCAGATTATACTATTCTTAATTTCACTATCACCTTAGTCTGAGGCGATCTACTAATTATTTGTCATATATTGACATTTCCATATTGCTTTAATTAAAGGCGATCCAATAACTATCCAATCTGACTTGATATCACCTTATCTCAAGGCGCTTAAGTACTTGTACACTATAAATCATGGTTAGCAAATTCTTGTCAATCCGCCGTGGCTATTTAGGGTTTATTTTAATTATATCAGACTCTTGACATTAACCCTTGACTGCAAAATAAATCTTTAATTGCTTGTAAGCCCAGAGGAACTGTGCATGCACTCAGTTAATAATCTGAATACTCGCTGGGTCCTTGATAATATAGGCATTGAAACCTAATTTCTCAATAATTTCAGATGGACCAATCTGGATGCTGGCCAATTTATGCTTATGTCCAAACCCATGCTGGTCATGGAATAGAACCAGATATCTGTCTTTGAACTGAGCTAGCCCGCTACGCCATTCCCAATTGGAAGTTTGATTCATTATCTTCTTGGCTAAGCTGAAAGAGTACGCTTCAATTTGCAAATTAAACAGTGCATTTGTTAGGTTGATCAAGTAGCGTTGAGGATCCGTTCCACCTGTATCTTCCATGCCGGCATAG